>CM053786.1:163058401-163658401 GCA_028749045.1 Cupressus sempervirens | reverse complement strand
TGAAATACAAATTATAGCCATTCTCTTCATATAGTTACATGTTTTTAAAAGTTATAATAGATAAACTGGATGCAATCTTACACCAACATGCTAACCCAAATTATCATTCTCATTAGTCTCTACCTCTGGTCATTATATTTTTTTGAGCAATATAGTACTCATACAAACTATCATCACAACAGGAACATAAAATGCTCCACCAAATCGATGCTACAATTAGCATATATGGCTGTCCACGATTAAATCAAGCAAAATTTGTTCACCAAATAAACTATCTACACTCAATACTCTATTAGGTATATCACAATTAAAATAAAATTGATGGATCCACATAGTGTAATCAAATGCTGCATAATAATTGATATAATATTACAACATAAGCAATCCAAGTAGAGAGTGTCGTGATTGTCTCATATCAAAGTTGAACCAAAAGAAATTACCATTGTTGTGGGAAATAATAAACTTACTTGTCAAGTACTCAATAAATTTTCATACATATGAATTCAACTGTACGAAGAGAACAAGTTAATATTTGGCCAAAGACATAGTCTCCAAATTTGGCAGATAGAGAAAATGCTCATTCAAATATATAGGGCTCGTAAAGCCTAGTAATTATAACTTCTGCATTTAGTGTCAAAAAATAGAATTCTTGAGAATTGGGGAAATTACCTAGTATGCAGTCAAAGAGCTGAACTTGCTATTGTTTGTGTCGTCGCTTCCTTGTTCCTGTGGCAAAAAAGAAAGCATTGTCACATCATGTGGCATTCAAAGAAGTGAGAGCAAGAAAACAATTTGACAGCTATGAATACACAGGTAATAAAGGCTACGAATTATCATTATGTATTGTGCATGTTGCAAGTTTGATAAAGCATGTATTTTGTTGCAGAATTACCTAGAAGCCATTGTAAAGTCATTATCCATTTAACATATGTTTGAGTGAATAATTGCTATCTCAGTATTCATTTTTATATTTATATCATAGGATTTCTTTTGGTTGTGTTCCATATGACCTTCTTCATGGTGAGTGTAGCTTGTAGAATTTTTGCTATTACATAGATCTAGCCAGGAAATAGAAGCCAAACTTGCACGAAAGAACAGAGAAAAATAGAGCAGCACATAGTGACAAAATAACTAGTTCTATAATGAAAAATGGAACTACTTGAATTACAATGATGGAATCCACCGAATATAACAACACATTACGGTGATGATGTTAAGAATTAACATTAAGTTCTGTTCACAATCAAAGCATAAAATACTACAATTTGAGAAAAAATTATGCAAAATATTGCATGACAGATTGATGGATCAAATTGGGTCTTCCATAAATTACCTTTTGAACTAAATTATCACCAACAGATCACCGTCAAGAATGAACTAAACTGATAGTTGGAATTTTGAATGCTAAGAATATTAATTTATATCTAATTAAATTTAAATAAAACTCTAACTTTGTATAACCATTTACTCAAAACTAAATCCTTGGCTGCTAATATGGCCTGTGGCAAGTGCTTCTCTATGGGAAAAATTAAATGATCATCATAGTTCCTAGTTTGTTACATACCTTACGAACATTTCCTAGATTAAACAATTCACAGTATTCCTCTGTTTTACTCGATTTGTGAGTAGCATCAATAGTTTGACAAATACTACAAAAGCATGCCGATAAAAGATATTATTAATATATTACATGGAAGCACATACAAATTGATAAATGATTGTTTTTCTTAGCAACAAAACATAGAACCTATAGTTGCATTCAGTCACAAAGCTATGAGCATTTGATCACGATGCTTCAAATGCAGCAGATTATGACTTGCTTCTTAATTATTTTTCTCTCTACCATCGACTTTCACAACAAGATGTTTATATCTTGAAATTTAAAAAAACTAAAACAAAGACTTCAATGAAGCATTCAGTCACAAAACTATGAGCACTTGCTCATAATGCTTCAAATGAAGCCCTTTATGACTTATTTGTTAATTAATTTAATCTCTATCATCAAATTTTACAAGGAGATGTATGCATCCTATATTTATAATAAAAAAATACAAACAGACACTTCAAAATGTCAAATATTGTTGTATTAGTCCAAACAAAATAAAAGATATTCTGCCATGCCTAAATATCCTAAAGAATCTTTTGTCATTTTCCTTGTCTCAATAGTTCCTACATAGGTAGCTTCTAGCTTCTCTAAAAATTCAAGTAGTCTTGGATTTTCATCTAGTTTTGCTCTACTGTAAAAGCAGTAAAAGCAATTAAACACAGAGAAGATACTGGAAGTGAATCTAGATCATTCTTAGGATGAATGCTTGTCAGATCTGAAAGAAGTTAGTGGATACACTATCATGTAGATGTTGGTCAAAGCCATAAATAGAATGTGGATCACCCATCAATCATTGAACTTCTAAACTAGGTGCTCGTACCTGTGTGCAAGCCCACGTGTCCATGCAAAGATAGAAGCTATGATGTTTGTGCTAGTTTCACCTCCCTTTTGATGAACACGAAAATGCCGAGTTATTGTACCATGAGCTGCTTCAGCCTCAATAGTCTTTCCATCAGGGAAAACTTGTGAAATAACTAAAATTAGGAATGATTTGCGAAGAATGGATTTACTAGTTTCAAATTATTCTACAAGTCCCATAGGGATAATGTTTGCAAACAACTAAAAATATTCTATATGTAGACATTAAATTTGGGAAACTTCAACAAACTGGCAATGCAATTAGACTTATGAAAATAGACAGAATTAAAACTGCATCCAAATTTTAGTGATCGACCAGAACGTTTTTAGTCTTCTAACAAAATAAATGTTTTGCATTGTTAGGAATCTCCTAGCCCTGTAGAAGATTAAGATTTGAAATTTTGAAAAATGATGAGACAAAATTAACTCAGATATAGAGGATTTTGGATCTTGGCTAACAACCTAGAACATGTCCTCTTAAAACTGGAATAAATGAATCATGAGCCCAACTTGAGCCATGCCATTGTGCATGTTTACATTCAATCACAACAATAAATATTAAAAACCTCTGAAAGTTTCACTTTTGAAATATAAGCTCTTCACAGCCACAAAAATACACAGAATCATGGACACATCTGCCAGACATTTAAATGCATGTAGTTCCACCAATGGATAAAAGTGGCAACACATAATGTCCATGTAATGATGTCATGGTGTGTACATGCAGACAAGCTTGCTAAAAAATGAACGCCACAAAAAATGATAGGCAATACCCCAAGTACAGGATATGAAAATTGAGCTTAATTCAGCAAAATATTTAATTAGAGTATACAGCTCATGAACCAAATCTAAACCAATTTAAAGTATGAATAAGAATGAGGGTATAGAATATGATGAATGTGTGCATGTTTGCTGACAAATAACATAAACACTATTAAATAATCCTGTGTTTAAAAATGATTTACCTGTAAGAAAACATATACACCAAACAAATAGGTAATTGAACCAAGTTATATATAATAGTAAAGTGTATTACAATCTCACCAGGACAGATGTCATTAGACCAAGAGATTCAAATCTTGAAAATAGAAAATCCAGTCAAGTTTGCTTCTAAAGAAAGTAATCATGTTTCCTTCCTTACAAAAATAATAGATATATGTAAGATTAGATATAATGATCAGTTCAAAGCCAGATTCAATGAAAAATAGTATTTGCACCACTAACCCTGTGCAAGGAAATCACTTTGCACATCACTGTCATAATTTTTGCATGCCCAAACATAGGCACCATCACTCTTCAAATCATAGGCTACCATGTCATCAATAATCTTATGCTCATACATGTTCATGAATCAATCATTGAAATAAGTTATTGTGTGCCTGATAGGATCAAGATAATCAACATGCAATCTTCATATTATTGTGCCAAGAAACAAAACCAACCAGATTCCTGCTGCGTCATATTTAGCTTTCCAACCGGCCTCATATACCTCTTGGAAGATATCTTTAAACCTACCAATTTAAGTCACATATAAGAAGAATCTCTGAGAATATGAGGATACTTAAGCTAGTGAATCATAAAGAATGATAACATGGGAAGTAAGGTGTGTTAGAGAAAAAGGTGAAAATAAGATCATCAATCCTTGTCATTACTATAATGTCAACTATAATGTCATTCCTAAATGACTCTAAAAGACCTTTTAAAACACTCTTCACACACCTATAACCTTAACTAACCCCATTCAAGCCTAAGTTGGCTTATGTTGCCAATGTTGGCAATTTTACAAGAGCTTGCACTTTGAGTGCATTTTACATCATTTAGGGGCTTTAATAGCCTATTACATCATGCAAACACTACCATCCACCCATAACTCTTCCTAAGACACCCTAGGACTTCAAATGACCCCTTACATCATATTGACTCCCTATTTGTGCCAATTTGAGCTTCACTTACATCTTATTGAGCTTCACTTTGTTTCGAGAATAGTTTAATATTCTCTAGTAAATAGGGCCAACCACGTGAAGGTGGAAGCTCATTTGGCCCCACCCCCTCCCCCCAACATCACTCTACATTCCTCGTTAACATCTAACATTCATTCATTCTTTCAACCATTAATAAAATGTAACATTCAATCAATATCACATGATAACATTCATTAACACATTAGATTCATAAACATGCAACATTCATCAATATTTTGCATTAACACATAATTCATGAACATTTATTAGGACATAATTAAATTCATTGAGACATGAAATTCAGTCATTATCAATTAAGGTATGTAGATGACAATCATTTCTTTT
This sequence comes from Cupressus sempervirens, assembly GCA_028749045.1. NCBI lineage: Eukaryota > Viridiplantae > Streptophyta > Pinopsida > Cupressales > Cupressaceae > Cupressus > Cupressus sempervirens. Next base: position 163,653,631 of record CM053786.1, on the reverse strand, counting down.
TTTTCTTTCTGTTTCTTTTTTCTATGTAAGCTCTAAGAGGAGCATCAATGTCATCATCAATTCCCCCCTCATCAGTTCTTTTCTCTGTTCTTGATGATCTCAAATTCCTATGTTGTTGCAAAGGGGGGTCCTCTGCAATAACAAATAAAAGAGTTAAATTAAAAATAATTTATTATAATTGTTACAAGTATTTAATTATTTTAAATAACATAACTGTGGCGCTCTTTACCTGATCTGACCACATCATTTTGTCTGGACTCAATGTCAACACGATCATGAACATCCACCCGTTGATCCTCTACAGCTACTATACAAAATGTTATGTTAATCCAAACACCAATTGCAATTACATATAAAAAATTTAATAGCAAATGTATACCTCCACCACTGGGATGCACATCATGCGAACCTTCAACATTCACAGATTGTGTAGAAGGATTGTCAGGTTGCATTCCAACATCCTACACATTGTTATTATTGCTTGCTTAAAATAGATATACTCACTTTATATTGGAACTTAACATCAACTAGACTAATTGGTAAAGTATTTAATTTGAAATAAATTTCATTTAGCTTATTTACCTGTGGCTCAAATGCATCATTATTAGAACCTTCCACACTGATTTCAGCTCGTAGCCATTCAGCCACGGCTCTATAGCCTTGTTGGAAGCCAATTCTCTTATCCTCTTCTGTGAGGCATCTCTTGAACTCTGAGCCCTACATTTTTGCGTGGTATGGTGAATTTTACTTGCATTGTTTCATCAACCAATGGAGGGTAGTTAAAATATCAAAAGGAAATACAAAGTTGCAAAAGTTGAGGATTAGGAATACTTACAACTTGTGCTTGAAGTTTCAAAAAACCACCAGAGCTGAGCTTGTGTGTCTCGTGCTTTTCTAGTCTTTCCTTTGTTGCCTTTGATGTGTCAGGCAATCTATGAAAAGTTTGAAATATGTTAGATAGTATAAATATAGAGGTTAATTAGTACATAATTACATTCTCAATAGTATCACATACCTTGGCAGTGTACTCTCTACTGGTGTAATTGTATTTTTCTTGTCAGCTTTATACTTTCCATCAAAAATCAGAGCCTGCCACTTAGCCTCAGGAACATAGAGCAGACGCTCGTACCTAGGGTTATCCCATAAATTTTTTCTGTACTAGTCCCTAATATACTTCAAACATAAACCAGCTTTTTCAAGGAGCTTGTTTCTCTCGAATGCACGAGGTCCAAAGAGTTGGGTCATGCTCTCTATAAGATCATCCTTCAACTTTTTGTCTTGGAGATTCCACCTTTTAAGTAAAAAAAACATGTTAGACTCATAAATGAAGTGAAGCTACTTTTAATATAGTTCAAGAAATTGATGAAAAAGAAAACTATTCTAGCAATGATATGAAATCAAAATAGTGGTTTGGGGTTTTAGTTAGGATATGATGTTCTACTAGGTATGCACGGTGGGCCCGAATATTCGCAAACACTCATCACCAAGTTTTTTCCAAAAAACATCATTCCCTACAAAACAATCATGGGATCATTAGTTGGTGAAGAGTGATCAAAAACTAAATTACTATTATATCACTATAGAATAATAACTTTAAAGTACCTAGAACTTTGGCTACTTTTAATGGAATGCCTTCATCATCACTGACGATCAATATGACATCCTTCACCGTTCTCGTACTAGGAACATAGGAACATCCAGGGAATGATGCTGCAGCTCCTATTGCAAAAAGTTTCATAAGTTTACAAGTTTACAAGGTTACAAGGTTACAAGGTTACATGAATAAGTCTACAAGGTCACATCTATAATTCAAAAATGGTTGACTTGCTTTCTCGCTATTTCTCAAGATGTGATATGCAAATTCTTCTAGTAATTCATATTAAGCAAGCTAGCTAGTTGTTGGTGCTCAAGATCTGCCACCCCTTAACCACATAAGTATTTTATTGCTGTTATGTCACTATGGTAAGGATGGGGACATCATACATTAATGAATTTGACTTAAAAATTTACATAGCTAAATATTGATAACAATATCACAAATTGACTTGCTATGGAAATATGTCTGTCTTATGTATTGAAATTGCTATGCTGTGTAAACATCAATGAAACAAAATCAACAATTAATGTATTTTTCAGTCTTATTTTCTACTATGTCTTGCTAACAGTAATTTATCAAGTAGCAGCTTCAAACTTTCAATAAAACTTATGATCTTTCTTGTTCAATGATTCCCATTCTTAGATTTGGGGGATGATTGCGTGCAGAGAATATACAAGGAATTAAGAAAGGAGGCAGCATAAGGATATGAGAGAAGCCTACATCTAATTGATAATATTTATAGGTTTATGTGGAGAAGTTTGTATTCTTTATGCCATTAATTGTCAAATTGTATGGAAGGAGACTCTACATATTCATATTTTTGTTAAAGTTGTGCAAGGTTGAATTGCATATCTTAGTCAAGTGAATTGTGAAGGAGATTATTATCAGATATATTCTGTTTATTGCTTTTTTTAAAATTTCTTGTTGCTACAAATATATTGTTTCTGTGTATCTGTATTGTATTCTGACATTTGAAGTGATTATGGAATGTTCTTTGTGTGGGAAAGTTATTTACTACATTACTTTAGTTTTTGTCATAGAAGATGTGCTTTATGAAAATGAATTTATTTTGTCTTAGTTCTCGTTGCCATGAAGACAAGGTTGGATTTTGTTGGTGATTGTGGATTTCATTGCCATCAAATGGTATTAGAGCCTATGTTCCTAAGTGTACAACCATCTTCGTCAAAGGGAGGCAATTTGCACCAGGATCTACGTGTCAAGAAGGGTGAATAGTAAAGAAGTTGTGCAAAATAATTTGTCTATCCTCTAGCAGAGATGAAGCTATGTAAGATGTGTGCATATTTTTTCCACTGAATGGAAGTGAGTGGAAGAGATCTTGGAGAGGTACCTCTTCTAGAATCCTATTGGTTATAGAGGATATAAGTGAGAAGAATTGAAAAAGAAGGTAAAAAGGTGAGAGTTGGAAAGACTTGAAGTGATTGATGGTGAAAAGAAAGAAAAAGAAGAGAGGATTTGTTATTAGATGGATTTTGACAATCCTGTGTTGGAGAAAGATTGAAAGAAGAGATAGATGAGTGCGATTCAGAAGGAAGTGCAAAAGTTGAGATGAGAAGCACTAGTGGTCTCAAAAGTGATGAAAGAGGAGATTAGAATGGATAGATTTTCATCAGTGAAGGAATTTCCTTTGGAGGACGTGGATGAATCAGATTAGAATGAAGGTCCAGTGTTAGACAAGGAACCTGTTGATAAGAGAAAGTTACTTGAGGAAGAGATCAAGCACCTGAATGGTACAAAAGCAGGGGAAGCTGTAGCAAAAACAATTGAAGGAAAAGAATGTGATGGAGAACAAAATGCCTCATAGGCTGAGGAAGTGGTAGAGGAAGATTTGTGGGCATAGTTTTTTGCAACAGAGCATGAGTGGATGGATAAACTTGGAAGGTGTAAGATAGATGGGATAGCGAAGATGAGGAAGATGTGATTGCAGCAGTGAAATACAGAGAGCTCGTGGATGATGGAGAAGCATAAGAACATGGTGCAAATTTTGATGAATTTTGTGATAAATAATTTGGTTTACCTTTGTTGAAGGTAGGGAAAGATGTTGGCAGATTTTCTTGTGGGACTCAATTGATTACATATAGAGAAAGTTGAGAATGTTATAGGGCATCCATGGAGGTGGTCATTTTGCAGCGGATATGATTCTATAAAGAAGGGGAGGAGAGGAGAGATTATGTGGAGGAAAAGAAGAGAAAATTCTTTGGATGAGGAGGTTGGACTATGGTGAGAACAAGTCCACAAGAGTGAAGAAAAGAAGAGAAAAAACTATGTAGGTGGATGATGAGAATCTCGGCCAAGTGCTGGAATAGGTAGAACTACCTCTATCTATGTCAACGATAGAGTTTTCTGTAGGTTGACACAGTCTAAAAGAGTAGTCCTACTACGTAACTCCACTTGTGAGCCATTCTCACCAGTCTTTACCTAGTTGGGGAGTTTGATGTAGGAGCATCTAATGCGAATCAACAATCGACCTCAAGGAAGCTGATCATCCCTTTATGTTTGAGGAACTTTTATTGCTGGGCATCTCATGTTCATTTTGTAGCTATGTTTGTTGTATGTGGACAACATTTTGCAAGTCCAAATGTTGTCCTAAGCACCTAATGCCTCATTTTATTAGTTTCTTTTGCTTTTCCTTAATTTTTTTTGGAAAACTTTCATCTTCTAAAAGCATCACAGATGTCCCTATTGCTCACTTGAGAGCTCATTCTTTAGTGTGATGGAAACATTCTAGTAATTAAGAATATGTTTTGGAACAAGGATTCGGATCATCACGTCAATATAATATTGCTAACTATACATATTTAATGAGCCTGTAAGTTGATATATAATGTACTCAAAGATGACATCGTAAACACATAACACTTAAACACATAACAAAAGAGAGAAAAAGAGGGATTTGTGTACCAGTAGATGGTGCAACAGTCGATGCCTGTAAGCTACGTGTTGTCGACTCAACAGTCGGAAAGAGATTTGTGGTTGTCTTGGATGGAGGCGGTGTCATCATAGGATCTGAAGCTAGAGAATAAAATTGTTAGAGCATGGATAAATATAGAATGCGTGCATAAATTAAGTCTTAATTGCATGTATTGTCAATGATTATGATAATTCCTATATATATTCAATGGAAAATACAAGTGGGGAATGGAACATGCGATCTACTTGAACCACCTGTAGCACCCTCATCATGGGAATGGGGCTCGAAATCACGCAAAAAACCCTATAAAGACAACACATCCATATTTTAATTAATTTCATAAAATAGCATAACATAAAAACCATTATTGAACTCCTATTTTTAATTAAAAATTTCATTAATACTTACTTTTAAGGTTTCAGAGGTGTGCAACAATTCAGATGTCCTATTTTTTATTTCTAGAGTAGTAGGCTTAATGGTTGCCAAATGTATAATTTCTCTGCCAATTTTCTTTAGCAACTTTTTAATTGAACCGATCGGGTCATCAGTCTCTGCTAAATCAATATAAAATAGGTCCTCCTTAGGGGTGGGCTACTGAGGGACTGCAGGTTCCTTTCCCTCCCTCCAACCACTGGTCCTCTGTGACAACAATAGTATTAGTATTAGCAAAATTACTCCAAAACAATGAAGAAAACAACATTAAAAAAAAACATTTTGCTTCTATCTAGCCTGCACAATTACAATGAGTTTTACCTGCTCGTGTAGATGAGCTGGGAACATTACCAGCATCCCCTCCGGGCGGTTGCTCCATATTGTGCCCCTATGTCAAAGATCAAGAATAAAAATGTTAGCCAAAAATTTATTAACTAAATGGTATGTTGGAGTCATTGATTAGAAGTTGGTTTAATAGTATGTACCACCCCCATGATAGTAGCCTCATTTGTATCTATGTGGTTCAAATTGTAATCAATAATAAGCTCTTCCCTTGCACGTATTAATTTTATCGCACAGATGAATACACGATTTCCCTCGCGCGTCTCAAATATGCAATTGGGTTGCTTTATAGTTGACCTGGGTCATGTACTATTTATAAAACCTGCAATATTTCCTGTTGCTTTTGGCCTTCCATCAATGTATATAGCCACACTTTTACTTTGATTATTGTCTTGCTATTGTATATAATTTTTCGAGAGGGCATACCTATGCATACTTTTTTTATATCGAACAATATGCATCCAAATTTTGTAATCATAACATGGTCCAACATACTCCATCAATTCATAAACTTTTTTGTAAGACACCTTTATGCCGTCCATAGAAAATAGGCCCAAACCATGTAATGATGATGGTGCTATGTGATATATCCTCTCATTAACACAAAAATCAGTGTTTATTGGAGGAAGTTCCTTGGGTACCCAATGTTTCTGTAGATGTTGGTACCTCAAGGGCACCTCGATGTCGCCTTCTGTCTCATCATCATAAGAACATGACCCCCCTTGAGCAAGAAAAAATTTCATGTGTTTATTGAATTTCCTTCTAGTCCTTTGACCTCTAGTTAATCTCCCTGTTCTAGATAAACTGCATGTCTCACTTTCCTCTTCTATTCCTATATTTCCCTCACTCGAGGAAGACACTTCTGACAAATACCTATTCGCTGGTACCTGCAAATGGGAGACATCTTAGAAGACATCAATCTTACTATTTATAAGTGTATTAAATATATTGACTATAAGGAGTATTGACTTATACTTGTTGATCCATGAGACTATGCGGGATGCTCCTAAAAGGGGTCCAATTTCCTGCAACTATAATTCAATTATCATGAGCATAATCACATCATAATCATAATCACATCCATCATAAGCATCACATAAAAATTAAAAATATTAAAAGGTACATCACATAAAAATTAAAAACATTAAATTAGTGAAGGGCTAAGCACTTATATTATGTTTTCACTATGAATTTTATTCTAGGTACAACTCCCTTTTATAGATATTTAATGAATTCCCTTTTCTAAACTAAACACTTACAAATGCTTTTGACCTGAAAGAAAATAAGGCTCAATACATTCACGCATCAATATGTGTTTTAAATAGTTTGATTTAATTAATTTAGATTAATAGTTAATTTAGATTAGCAGTATTCTATTTCTAGTTGAAACTTGTAGCTTTTAAATAGATAATGAATAAACTATGTCACCATATAAGACAAATATATTTCTATCAAGAAATTAATATTAAATAGATTAAGGGTTGATGGCATACCTCTAAATTTCATCATCATCATCCTCCTCATCGTCATCATCATCATCATCATCCTCCTCGTCATCATCATCATCGTCATCATCATCATCATCCTCACCATCATCGTCGTCATTGTTGTTGTCATCATCAATATCATCATCATCAACATCAACATCATCTTCATCATCATCATCAGTAGCAGCATCTACATCATTTCTACTTCTTCGGTATCTTCTTCTTCCATCGCATTATACTTTATTGGCCTTCCTCTCGGTTCATGTCTAACAACAAATGACCAACCCGATTTATGTAGAACCTCTGAGTAAAATACCTGCTCACATTGGCTTGGAAGAACATAGGGCTCATCCCCAACTGGCTCAAACAACCTTCTATTAACCATTGTAAATCCATTATCATGTTCAATAATAGTTCTATCAGGATCATTTGGATTAAGTCGTAGCCTGTACCATTTGACAACGAAGAGTACTAATTTGAAGGAACTAAAGTCACACTCTAGTATATCATCCAAAATGCCATAGTATCAATTTTCAAACTCTCGAGGATGTAAGTCATTTCTAGATGAAATATTAGTCACTTGAAAGACTGCAGTTATTCCTGAATCACAAGTTTTTTTGTGTCATCCAACACTTTGACGCGAAATTTCTGACCATTACAGAACATAGCCTTGTGGTGTTTAACCTGCAATAATATGTGAAACATGTCAAAATTATTGTATCATGAGTTGATAAACATACAGGTGATCAATAAATTAGTACGCACCTGGAAATCTCTTAAACCACGTGCTAAATCTATTTCCCTTTGCGTAACATTGGAATCTCCATTACGATGAGCTTCTTTAACCAATGAAGATACACCTTCCCATGTTAATGTCCAACTAGAATGTTGAAATCATTCAATCCATACCATCATCCAATCAAGATTGTTTGCAATATACAAATGTAGTGCATCCCACTCTTGAGCACCTGTACAAAAAAAATAGACAACTTACAACCGATTTATTTTGCAAATTAAGAAATCATTTATTACAATAACATCTTATAATTTATTACCTCTCACTTTCCTCAATGTACCTTTCCTCATCAAGTACTCCCCTTCTATTTTTTTAAAAGGCTTGAGATCCCAAATGCGATCTACATGGATATTTGATGCAAACTTAGGAAGATATTCAGTAATGTACACCATAGTCTGGTATACCATATATCCCTCTATCATAGAACCCTCAGGATGTGGTCTTTGTTGAACCAAAGCCTTCAAAGATTTCAAGTGCCTCTCAACCATCCACATTGACCTAGTGTGTACAGGTCCACACAATTCAATCTCCTCAACTAGGTGTATGAGGTAGTGTTCCTATGCATTGAAAAAAGTTGGAGGTAGACACTTTTGCATTTCACACAGTAAATGAGGAATTCTTCTCTTCCAATAGTTTATATCTTCTTTATGGATTTCTTTAGATGACAACCACTTACATTAATAGATTCAAGTCACAAAAAATATATAGATATGAGACTTTACAAAATAATATACAATAGATTACATAGCAAGAAAAACAAATCACGAATATAATAAATATATACAAAAAATTGAATAGATATTACTACTTACCTCATGTATTTTCCAAGATTGTATATCACTTGTTTGATGTTATTGTTGAAGGGCTCTGGGAGAGATAGAGAAAGCATGTACTATAGTAATTATAAACCAATCATTTCATCATTTTCTAAAATAACACAATGAATAGTACACGTAGTTTATGAATATATTTTAAATACAGAAGAACATAACTTACCTTGATGAAAGTATGTCAATCATGCGTTTTGAGCCCTAACCCAAATTCACTTATTTTTGATATGAGATTATTTATGTTCGCAGCAAATCCTGTGGGAAATCAATTTTTTCGTATGACCTCTTTTATGGCATCACTTTGCTGCTGCGTTAATAACCAAGGAAGGGCACTTCTATTAATCTGATCTCTGTTGCTATTTGAGTGAATGAAATTCTTCAATGCATGATTGGATTCATGAATGTCATTACAAATTTTGACAATTTTTTCTTTGTCACGCCTTCCATCCAATATTTTCCACGATGTCTCTGTTATATTCTTTCCAATATGCATAGAATCAAACAAATGCACAATTTGTAAGTGCTCGTAGTAGGGCAACCTGCTAAATTGTCTAGGATAGCTTTTTAGTCCCTTTGGAAGGTTTTCAGTAGTGCCTTGACGACCTTCATGATCATCAATTACACAATTAGTAAACAAAAATCACAATAGAAATATATAAATTACAAACATAAACCATTAGGTGGAATGATAGTACCATGACGATTAATTCTATTATATTCCAACTTCCATAGGTGAGGTGTCATTCTTCATGGCTTTGATGTAGTCTCTTCTTTCCCATTGAAAATATGTTTTTTCATACTTCGATACTTATGATTCCTGTGGAGGAAGTGTCTACACTCATCAAACACCTGCTTTCCTAAACTTTTTGAATGACGAGATTTCATTTTTGGACCACAAACTGGACATGCAAATTTTCCCTTTGTTTGAAGACCTACAAGATAATGATATAATTGGATTATTAAATATGTTGATTTTTATAATTAGACTTATCGTGCACAACTTGAATTCACTATAACATACCAAAAAAATGTGTTAGCCCTGGGGCATCATGTATTGTCCATGCAAGTATTGCATGAAATTGAAATTGTCTTTGTCCTATTGGTCTAGACAGGTCATACATAGTGACACCGTTCCATAACTCCACCAACTCATCGATAAGAGGCTCAATATATACATTCATATCTTTAACTTGATATTTACCTACTTGAATGAATAGTAACATTATATAATTATTGTGACCATTTTACTGCAAGATTTGTAAGTACATGTAAATTAATAACTATCAAATGATAAGATACCTAGAACAATCATTGCCAACATAATGTGCTCCCTCTTTATTGACATCGACAGAGGAATGTTATTGTTGATAAACAAAATTGGCCACACCGAGTAAACAGATCTCATCTCTCCAAATGGATTGACACCATCTGCTACCAATGAAAGCCTAAGATTATGAGGTTCTTCTTTGAAGTGTTGCCACTTTTCCTCTATGTGTATAAATGTCGAACCATCCAAAGGGATTCGAATAATGTCATCTCGACTTCTATTGCGTGCATGATAATCCATAAATTGAGCCAAGCTACTACACCTGAATAATTGTCGCATCCATGGAATAATGGTGATGTAACGAAGAACCTTTTGAGGCACCTTTTTTGTTAGTCGATCTGTTCAATATCTACTCATATGACATATAGGGCATTGTGTTGCAAATTCATGTTCTTTATAATATATAATATGATCATTGGGACAAGCATGTATTGCTTGATACTCCATTCCAATATCTTTCATAATAGAAGATAATTCTTGATATGAGCAAGGTAGAATATTTGATGATGGTAATAGAAACTTGCCTATCAATCTACAGGAAAAAATATAAGTTGTTAATATAAACAATATTAGTGGTACATTATTCACCCTTTGTTAACTATAAAGACATATATGACATACCTTAACATACGTGACATTGTTATGTTGGATAAACCACTCATAACCTTCAAGTTCAACAACAACAATATAGCAGAGAGAAGAGTTGTTTGGGAGTCTTTATATAGGGGCTCGTATGCCTTCTCAAGTAGAGGTACATTGAGGCTATCATCATCATCATGATTAGATACGCTTGGACTAAATGTGTCATGGATCTATGTATTTATACCATCATCTTCAATTGTGTTTTCTGGCGCATGATCGTCATCTTTCATGGGATCATTATCTTCACCTTGGATATTTGCACCTCCATGTTCCTCCACTTCAAAAACTATATTCTTCAAATTGTTGTGGTTCATATCATGTACTTCCCTGGGGAGATCAACCTATATAAAATTGATTAACATAAATAAACCATGATCATCAAATCATCATCAAGTGATTTCATATGTATATAAATTGTTAAAATGATATAATGAACGAATTACCAGTGGATGATAGTCATGCCCCCCTTCAATGTGACCATTCTCCCTACAATGTCTCTTAGTTGTTTTGATTAGCAGTCTTCTACGATTTAAGCCCTTACAAATTTTGAAAGGACAATAACATTTTCCATCACCTTTTCTTTTCAAGTTAGACCACAATCTAGCGACTGTCTCCCTGTTTTGTTCTTCACTTATATTATCTGACATGATCGTTCTTTGCAGAAGCAAAAATTGAGCTATGAAAACTTCGGTCTACAAATTTCACAAACTAATCAAAACTGTCAAAAGTACACAAATCTTCTTAGACCTAGCTAAATACTTTAATATTTTAAGAATACTTTCTTTGACTTCATTCCTAAGACATTTAATCCAATCACCTTTTATAACATTCAGTCAATTGCTCTAGGAAATTTTTTGGATAAGATTATTTGTAAAACTTTGACCAACCACCTGAAGGTCTTATTTCAAGAGACCTTACGACATTAAGCCACTAAAAAATATGCAATTTTCATACCTGATTGCGCGGCTATATAACTCATGCAACGACCTTCTTGCTTAGCTATAGAAGCTCTCCAGCAATCAAATCATACAAGCTACAAGGCCTAACAGCAATTTCAAAACATATAAGCTAAAAGTCTAGTTAAAATATACATTAGATTAAAAAATATGCAATTTTCATAACCGAGCGTGCGGCTATATAACTCATGCAACGGCCTTCTTGCTTAGCTATAGAAGCTCTCCAGTAATCAAATCATACAAGCTACAAGGCCTAACAACAATTTCAAAACATATAAGCTAAAAGTCTAGTTAAAATATACATTAGATTAAAAAATATGCAATTTTCATACCCGAGCACGCGGCTATATAACTCGTGCACCGACCTTCTTGCTTAGCTGTAGAAGCTCTCCAGCAATCAAATCATACAAGCTACAAGGCTAACAACAATTTAAAAACATATAAGCTACAAGACAAGACATATTATATGACATGGAAAAAGGAACAAAATTTACAAGTTTCAGCAAGACATATTAAACGACATCATAGTGCTAGAGAGATCACAATTATACGAGTCAAACATAGTCATGAAAAAGCACATAAATTATCTGGTTATTGATTTGTTGACATATTGTTGTTGATATGCTTTGTTATTATCTGGTTCGGAGATTTGATATATACTTATTGTTGCTGTTTAAATGCTATTTAAATGCATATATTTAATTACATTATTATTATGATGGTTTAAATGGTGATCAGATATGAAAGGGTCAATGTCCTAACATTTGAATATATAAGAATGATTACGCTGTCCAAATGTTGCCATTCTGAATAATCTAGAAGAATTTAAACTTGTTGGAAGGGATGGGGTTATTACAAGAAATGTTGATGCCTTAAAAGACTTATTCATTGATCATTAATGTTATTTTCTCTTCACCAATAATTGAGTTCTCTGAGATTTTTAGTCTGTCATAGGTCGATTGAGTGTGCATATTTGCATGATTGGACATTTGTCATTTTGAGGTTATATTCTTTGTGGTAATACACTTAAACTTTACATGTGCTATTATATGGCTATGTGACGTGAAATGTACTTTGGATCACTTAGGGATTCATACTCTTGGCTGAGATGCCAACTGAGTATGCTTGTTGCACATTGCCTTTGCTTGTAAAAGGGGATCTATGAGATATTGTGGATATTGTGATTTGGTATATTAATATATTGGGATATTTCTTGGTAATGTGAGATCTTATTGAGATCCACCCTCTTGGCATGTTCGCCAATGGAGTCATGTTATTATATTGTGTGATCATCTTGGGACCTGCACTCTTGGTGAAGACCAATCAAGTCTTTTGAGTTTATATTGTTACCTTCTCTGAAAAGTTTAAGCCATGGGTGACTTCTGAGGGTAGTATACATAATAGAATCCCCGAGCACACCATAAGAAATTTCTCAAGGCTATGGCTGAATTGTGAGGGTAGTTTCACAATTAAATCCCCAAGAATATCAAGAGTACTACCTCAAGGCAATGGGTGACTTGTGAGGGTAGTTTCACAATTAAATCCATGAGCATTTAATACCATCAACACTTCCTCAAGGCAATGGGGGACTTGTGAGGATAGTTGACACATGTATGGGCATGTGATGACATTCCCTATGCACTGTACTCAACCACAAAAGTCTTAGTAGTATGAATAGCACCTCTTGGTTATTGGTTGATTGAGTGTGTTTAGATATTGCATTGTGGCCATTGCTTCATGTTGTGTTGCTCCATGTTTTCTCTTAAATAAGCCTATGATTTATTTGCACTCTATATACATTGATTGGTGTGAGTATGCTTATACCTCCTTGTATGCCTTGTGTTCTTGTTTGGGCTATGTGACTATCTCCACAAGCATAGTGAGGTAGCCTGAGAGTACCACATGATTGAGTGGTGTGACAAGGCACTGTTGGGGACCGGTGTACAAGTATTAAATCAGATTTAGTGGCACCTACATGAGTTCCTTCTGCAACTCTCTCTCTCTCTCTCTCTCTCTCTCTCTCTCTCTCTCTCTCTCTCTCTCTCTCTCTCTCTCTCTCTCTCTCTCTCTCTCTCTCTTCCAATTTTAGTAAGAGTCATGCATGTGTTCATGGATATTGTAATGTAGAAAATTGATGTATATGTATGTTGTTATACTCAAGTGATTTGGCCTTGACAATCATGTTATTGGACCTTAATTGAAGAGGATGTTATGTATTCAGCCATATGTTGGAGTTAACACAGTCTTGGGTGAATATTAACTTAGCTTGTGGGCAAGTTTGTTAAATTTTCTTATAGTAAGAACAAGTTTGTTGTGTTGCACAGGGCACCAACAAAATAGTGTATAATATCTTTTTCTTTACCTGGCTTTCAATAAGGGCTGTCAGTGGCAAGTAATCAAAGAGATCTATAAAATACTTCCATACATTTGCATTTCCATATTTTCGCAGACATTCATCGAAAAATCCATACCTGAAATTGCAAGAAAACAAAATAATTCTTGAACACAGTTGAAAAATTAAGATAAATTACATAGTCATGAAAAAGCACATAAATTAGTTATTATATGAAATTAAAAGATATATAGTTAGATAGGGACATCCATAGGGCATATTGAAGAAATGAAATGGTCATATAGATTTCATATAGAATTTTGAAGATGATAGTGTTCTAAGGAAAAGAATCAGGAATCTACCTCCAGTCAAACAAAAATTAGGAATCTACCTCTAGTCAAAAATGTTACAAAGAGAATGCGCTTTTTTATATTGATTGTTTTTCATGATTTTGCTACTACCTTGCATAAGTTTTTAGCATGATATAGCTTTAAAATAACTGCCAACGATTTTATTTTGTAGTTTTGGTGGTGCTGTGTTTATGTGGCTTGCTTTGAATTGCTTCTTTGTTCATGTTCAAAAGCATGTTAATTGATGTGCACGTGTCATCAATATTTCCAACAATGTTGTGTTTAAGTTTAAACACTTTTATTATATTATGCAATAGGCTAATCACTAAGTAATGCACTCAAGGTGATATTGAAGGTTTTAAAAGCTACAAGGAGCATGTGGTGACCGAGCCATTCAGTCCCAAGCATAACTGTGTAGGTAATGTTACTTTTTTAGCAGGTGGCGACTGAGCCATTCAGTCCCAAGCATATCTTAAATCTCTTTTAACAAAGTCTGAACTGTAACATATATGCTTTATTTGTATAGAATCTTTATCTTTAAAAGGTTGTTTGAACTTCATGCTATATTATTGATGTCAATAAAATGACAGTGTGGAGGAAACTTTACAAGGTTGATGAGGTGCAAGGGTGAATGCTTTGAATCGATAAGATAGGTACCATACCAGGTCACATGTAGAACATACCTATAAGTTTGAGACAGATAGTTAGACTTTTAACTATAATCGTACTCATATTCCCTCTTCTTTGCAGGAACCCATGGACAAGAATCCATGTGTATTGTTAGAATTCTTTTAGAATAACTAAGAGGGTGGGGTGAATCAATTATCCAAGGTCCAAATGCCCTAATAATACTTTTTCACTATTTTTAATGAATCCATACACTTTTCATCCATCCAAACTTAAATCAACCATATTAGCAAGTTACAGTAAATCAACATGTAGAGATAAAACATGCAAGATCAACACATGACACAATGATTTACGTGGAAACCCAATTTGGGAAAAACCACCAGTAACATGCTACTTTATTTTCACTCTTCTAAAGTGATGCCCTGTTAAAAGCCTACCCTGTTAAAGGCTTACAACACACTGTTAAATGTGACCTTGTTAGAGGATTTCACCAAACTGCTAGGAATGGGCCTGGTTAAAGGACTTCTAAACATTCACTTGGAATGTCACCCTATTAAAGGATTTATCTCATGGCTATTAAACCAACCTAAGTCCATAGGATTTAAACTAACTGTTACAATTGCTAGAGAGTAACAATAATAGCTTTTTGATCTGATAAAACTTACAACATACTTTGCAGATTTCAGATCACACTTTTAGTTCAATCTTTTGCTTGGCTTCAATCACTTCAGCTTTGACTACTTGTCTTTCTCACAAGCTTCGTCTCCTTAAGTCTTCTTACTCATCATACCAATGCATCCATATCTGAGGTCTTCTTATTGAAATAGAGTAACTATGCTCTCTTTCCTCCTTAGCATCTCCTTCAGCATTTTATGCTTTCATTCTTGACCGCCTCTCTCTATCCTTCATGAACTTATGACTCCTTAAATAGAAATCTGATTTGCCTTTTCCGCTCGATTCTCCCTCTCTAGTTTTAGGGTTTCTAATGGATTAGGTAGGATACAATGTATCTACCCCATATCTTGCTCTTATCTAGAAACTTCGTCTAGGTTCTAGTTGTAACCTCAAAAACATTCTACATGGTGTTGTGTGCCACCAACTCATCATTCTTATCTTCCATTTGATTCACTGACTTCTAGATAACAACCTTTTTGGCTTAGATCTGGCAAATCTTCGATTTTCAAAATAATGTAGCAACTCGACATTATTGATTTACTGGTGCTCGGCATCTCTGTGTTACTCGGCACTGTTGGTTTTTTGATGCTTGGCATCTGTTTCCTGGATAGCTCGGCACCTAAATAAAACTATATCACTCGGCACCTGATATCACTCAGAACTTGATATCACTCAGCACTTGTATTTGCTCGGCACTTGATATCACTCGGCACTTGTATTTGCTCGGCACTTGATATCACTCGGCACTTGTATTTGAACTGGCTCGACTGCAACTAGGAATCTGTTCGACACCTACTAGCTTTTCTTGGCTCATTCTCTCTAATGAACTTTAGTTAGGCTTTACAGATGTCTTAGCTAAAACCTTACATCTTTGATATGTTTTAGTGTGCCCATTCTCTGTGTCTTAGAGTATGTCATCAACACACTTATTTCATCAATGGCTTGACTGATCTTTGTACTTCACTACAACATCATAACTTCAACTTTTCTCTTGGTGTTCTAGTTACATCTTATTGATTGCCTCCTTCTTGTCAATCAACTAATTGATAGTATTTGGATCACCAAAGCAATTGTCATTCCTGCAAGTAGCAAGTTTGACATCAATGACAAAACAATGATTTAGAACATTCTTTATCAGTTCCATATGATCATTCCAAAAATCTTCCTCATGATCTTTTCAATCATTTCCAATAGTGTATTTGATCAAACAAAACCATGAAAAGTTGTCTCAGATTGCATAAAACAGAGATATGATAAATCAGTCATGATTTTGCTCACATAGGGAATTTATTGAAAAAAATGCCAAATACACATTACAACTATGGATGATTGGTGGGGTCTCTTTTTTGCTGGTGACATTTTGGTTATGGGAGCCAAGTTTAATCCTATTTTGAAGGGTTGGGGATCCTTTAAAAAAAATTGTGTTCTTTTGGAGATCCTCTAAAAATCCCATTATGGTTGTGGGATCCAAAATAAATCCCATGGAGGTCTGGGGAGTCTTCTTAAACCCTAGAGTTTCAGATCACTTTCTAATGATCATTTCTATGAGGAATGTGTTTTTTAAAAGACTTGGGAATCCTATCAAAATAATTGTGCAATCCAATTCAAAATTTGGGAGCATTCCAAAACCCCAAAGTTTTAGTTGGATTTTTTATGATTGATCTTCTAAGGTTGTGGGTGATGATGTTTTTGAGAGCCATGTTAAAACCCATAGTAGTGGCTATGGGAGCCAAGTCAAAACCCAATGATGAGGTTTAGGGAGCCTTTCTAAACCTCGTGGGTCTCCTTGATAGATAGAATCATTATGTTATGTGTGGTTTTAACATTGTGCTAACTTTTGGGCAAGTGGATCTTTGTTTAACTTTATTTTAGTTAGTTGTTTTCTTGTTTTGGGTTTTTGTCTTGTAATAATTTTTCTATTGTAGCTATTTATTTTAGTGGGGTACCACATCCCTTTAAACATTTTATTGTAAAGGGTTTTGGATCCCCTTCAAAGACTAGTTTTTCCCTAATAAAAAATATTCCTTAATGTTCCAACTCATCCACTTGAGTTATCCTACATTTGAGATTCAAACTTAATCAACTAATTACCATGGAGACTTGGTTTTAATGACTACATATCCATCATGTATTGATTTTCATCTATAGACTAACTTTCAAAGTGTGGAAATCCTTATTTTTGTAAGGATCAATAATTACTTTAGTGTAGATTAGGCTTTCATTTGTGAAGAGTAGATTCAGAATTTTACTGTAATGTTCCCTTGCTATAAAGACTTGTGAACATACAATGATTTCCCTTTAAACTGATGATATTAGAGTTCCTTCCTTGATTTTTTTTAGTGTCCCAATGAGTCACAATCTGATTCATCAATTTGATATCTGTCTAATGATATGGGTTTTGTACAGAATGGCCCAAAATAGCTCTCACGCGAAAAATCTTCAAAAAACCTATAGGAGATATCCACATATAAAGTTCTAAGAGTATTACTAAGCATGATATTTTATAGAAGCATTTTTTTAGAAGGTTTAGATTTTTATGAACATGGCATTGATATAGTAGAAGTAATGTTTTGAAATTCAAAGGCATCAAGTAGAATTTCTTATAATAGAACTATACTGAGCTTTCCTATGATGAATAGAATGTGCCTAATATATTATTGAAGACCCAACAAATGATCTATTAAAAATTTCAAAGAGAGGAGTACAACTCTTGTAGGATCTAAAATAAAAATAACTTAAGGTTAGTCCACAATAGAGGTTATACACATGAAAAACTATATCATCAGCATGCAACAAGGAGTAGTGTTAGTATAAAAGCTATCACATTTTAAAGACACGTTAACTTCATTACACAAGTGAGAATATTTTTAAGATATAACTCAGAAAATGAAGCACAAAGTTTACTATTGGTTGAAGCTTTGAAGAAAGGTAGCATCTACATTAAGAAAAAAATGAAAATTATGTAAGGAGCTTTCAGAATAGAAGTATGGTACTGGCCTTCACTGAAATAGTTTTTTCTAAGAGGCACCTAATGACTATGTCTGTGAATTTCTTGAGTAATAGTAGGAATGAAGAGTATATCAAATGATTCAGAAATATTTTTCCAATGCAAGAGATTTCAACATTCTTTTTAAAAATAAATCTATCTAAAAGCAAGCTTTCAGTTTTATTAACCTATGACATGTTGACAAGCAAGACTAAAAGAGAAATATTTTATTTAAAAAATCACAAAGAATTCATCAAACAAGAAAGTTACAACATCCTCTGAGAATAAAATGAAGACTCAAATTATCAAACAGAAGTAGCAATATGGTAAGAGTAAGAGGATCAGGAGCCATTGATAAAAAAATTCAAACAATACTTCTCAACATGCACCTCTCATAAACTATTTAGTTGGAAACCGATGCAACTGATTTCGTGCCGTTGAATCTATGCCCATGAATCAGAGAGGAAGCCGATGCATTCGCACTTCAATGGGAGCTCCGAAGGGAGATCATGATGCGTGAATCGATCGATTCTTTTGCATGAACCCTGGAATCCATATAGTCAATGCTTCTCCTAAAATCTTTGCACCCTCTTGCTTGTTCGGCTGTAATTTCCCCTTACTTCACTCAGAATGCTCGACTCTCAATGGCGATGCCTTCCTTTAGAAACTCTATAACTCCATGCAGGGACCCTCGATCAGAAATTCTTAAAGTGTATAATGACAACTAATTCACCCTTTTTTTTTCCTTATAACCCGACGACATCGCAATTGTGACGTCGTCAGACTATAATTAAAAAAAAAACCCAAAACAACATAACATTTGCCCGCTGTCACAAATTGGCGTCGCAAATTGACCCCTAATCTATTAGTGAAATAATGCATCCTGACACTAATTGGATGAGTTTGCACTCCTAAATATCACACATCACACACTAAGGAAGAAACTAAGCTTGAAAAGATAAGTCCAATTTGACTATCTAACACTTTTCACTTCATAATAAGGCCTTAGTGTGTGATGTTTAAGTTATCTAAAGAAAATGTGCAAATTTTTTTATCTCTATGTGTAATAAATATAATGTTTCTAGGTTTTTTGAAGATCACAATTTCTAGTTCATTGAGGGATCGATGCCTTGCAACATACTTATATTATGTTTTGTAATCATGGTACTTCTATGACTCTGTATGCTTGGCCTATACACATGCATATATTTTGCAGTCGACAATATTTGGCCTCTAATTTATCTCTAGGAGCTCATCTAAAGGATTATTGGAAGGACCTTTTGGATAAATTATGTAGTAGGGTGAGCCACCAGACCCATAGGTAGCTGTCTTCCACTCAAAGAGTTATCCTCCTCAAGACAATGATTTAGGCTCTTCCCGTTTACAGGTCTCTTGTGTGAATTCTTCCTACTAGTGTTATGAAAGAATTTGATGCTTTTTCTTGACAATTTATTTGGTTAGGTAACATTCTCTCTTCAAAGTGGAGCTTAGTTAATTGGGACACAATTTTCTTGCTAAATTTTGCTAGGGGTCTGGGTCTCAGATGTATGGCTCTTGTTGCCAAGGCTTTGGTTGCTAAGTTATACTGGAGGTGGTACAATAATCAAGATTGGAATTGAGCTAAGATTCTAGCCCAAAAGTATTTTCTGGGAGTAGATTGTTAGGATATCCAAAGACTGGCTCTACTTGGGAATGGTTTCTTTATTTGGGATACTCTTAACAAGTGAGCACATCTTATCAAGGAGGGCCTTTTATGGATATGTAATGAGGGATTGAGTACTTGGTTTTGGTAGGATTCATGGGTTGGCCATCCTCCCATTCTTTCTAGCTACACTCATTTCCAGCCTCTTTACCATATCTTTACGGATGTAGGGTGGACTAACGTGGCACACTTCAAGATTGTCAAACAGTGTGGCTCAGTGGATGTGGCTTGTTGGAAGGACCCACGGGAGTGTCCTTTGGGTGGTCCCATGGTGATTCAGGTTGAACTTGCTAGCCTCCTCTCTGGTAGGCTATGCAACTCTTCTAAAGACAAGGATATCCTTGTCTAAGGTCTATGTCCTAAAGGAAAGTTTAGTGTTGCCCAAGGTTATGCTTGGTTGGATAAGAAACAACATGCACTAGTTGAAGTTTCCTGGTGGAAGAAGGTTTGGAATAAGTTTTCTTGGCCTAATGTAATTTTTTCTTATGGCTGGTGGCTCAAAGTAAATGTCTCACTTGGGATAACCTTCAAAAGAGAGGGTTTCACAGGCCATCTCTTTCTTCCCTCTGTATGCAAAATGGAGAGAGTGTATCCCACTCATTCTTCCTATGCCCTCTTTGTAGAGAAATATGACATGAGTGGTGGGAGGCATGGCATCATGGTTGCATCATGTCGAGTCTCTTATTGAATTTTGGGAAAGCCTTGGTAGACCCTTGAGGAAAACTACTTTCCTCCAGGTGGCTTGGGATGTTGGACCTACTTTTATTATGTGGAATCTTTGTCTAGAACATAATCACAGGATTTTTTGTAACTCTAGTTTGGGAGCCACTAAATTGTGGTAGATGATTTTGAGCAAACTTCAGGAAACTATCTATGTCAAGTGTGATATGACTAATCACGTGGACCATGGAGATTATATTATAGTAAGGAATTTAGGACTGGTGGACAAAGGAATGGGATGCACGAGCGGTAAGAGATCTTAGATGCTCAAGAGAAAGGTTTGTAGAGTTTGGAGGTGGAGGCCGCCTTCAACTGGAATCCTTAAAATTAATACTGATGGCTCCTCCCGCGGGAACCCTAGGTAGGCAGGTATTGGGCTCATTGGTAGAGGTAAGGTTGGTGAAGTTATCTTTCTTTTCTATGTCTATAAAGGAGTTCATTCTAATAATTTAATGGAGGCCCTCGCCATTAAGTTGGCTATTGAGCGGGGATGTTCTTTCAGATGGAGGAAGATTATTTGTGAGTCAGCCTCTCAGAATGTTGTGGACATGATAAACAATCAGAGTGTGGATGATGTTAACTAGTAGTTAGCCTCTATTATTAGAGAGATTTTGTATATGGGTAGTCACGTGGATTGCATCTCTTTTGTCATATTCCAAGGGAATGGAATGGAGTAGTTGATGTTTTGGAAAAATAGGTGTTAGAGAGATATTGTAGGAAATGATAGTTTTCCTACTGATTATATTGAGATTTTTTAGTAGTTAGTGAAAAAGGATAGGATTTAATTGTTATTGTCATTGTTTCTGGTTCTGTTGGACCTAAGGCCTTCTATATTTTTTGACTATGATTGAATAAATATTTACTAATTTTTTCAATATATATATATATTACATCACAATATATGTACTTCCTTAAATACGTAAAATGATAATTAAAGATAATTTACCACTCTCTAATAATAGTTTTTAAAGTCAAGTAAAAACAATTTACATAGTATAAATCATAGAAAGAATCTATAGTCACTCTTAATACATTTAGAACCACATACGTTTCAATACACAAGCATTTGAAAAGGTGACATTAATGATAGCATCTGATAAAGTCATAAGGTTCCTTACATAAAATTTCCGTTGGAATTCAAATAATAAAATGAAAATAGTGGCAACTCAAAGTAAAGGGGCGTTAATGGTTGTATTTCACACAAGATAAGTTGTATTTCCCACAAAAGTCACCATGCCCTAAATAACAAAATTGTTATACCCCATAAGTCCTTTCTGGCAATAGTCGCAACAGTATCTTCAACAGTCGGATGCAAATTACCCAAAATTATGTATATTCAGCAGAGTACAACATAAATCAAGAAGATATTCCAAAGAAAATTTCTAAGAAAAGTTAAAAACTATATTTTGCTTCGTATTTTGATAAAATGATCCAGTTAATCTGAACATAGTGATTCAACTAACAGGATTCAATTATTGTAAAAAGTCCAAAGCCTTTCTTTTTCTTTTTTAACTATCCTAACATTGTACAAGATAATATTGGCTACATCAAACTTTCGGCTAAAAGGATTGGTAAAAGAGAATGATTAAATATCATATATTAAGGTTTTGATTTCTAGACTAAAAGTCTTAACTATCGAACACTTTAATAAAATTAGCACTTCAAACAGAATAGAAAGAACTAAAAGACAAAAAAATACTACAATCAAAATTGAAGACTGTGCACTTTAACTATAACAAAATTTTTGAAATATAATATAACAAATTCCTTGCATAACCCCAAAATAAAAATAATAATTAAAAAGTCATATTATTATTATTATTGAATGCTTCCACAACATGAAGCATTAAGTAGAGAATCTAGCACCTCTAAAGCCCATCGGTAAAATATGAAACAAAATTTAGTTTCAACCGAATGTTTTGACTGTTGTAATGAAAGAAATTCAAATCTTCTTTTGAGAGAAAAAGCATATCTGACATTATTCCGCCACAATCTGACAATAATACCTCGGACGGAGAAGAGAAAGGAGTTTAATTTTCAGGTCCCACAGCCCAGGTCCTGATTTTCAGCTGTTTATTGTTCCTTTCCATCTGCTTATGCATTGTACCAGGAATGTATTTTCTCTAAGTCATCTTGTCATCAGTTTAGTAAGCCAGAATTATGGCTCCAACACCACCCAGAACTATGGATAATATTAGTGAAGACCTTCCTGTAAAGAACAATTGAACAGTTAACTGGATAGAACCGGAGGTCCCAAAATTTCAAAAGTAATAAAAAATGAAAAGAGATTATTTTATTTGGACGTTCTATTTCTTATTTAGGTCACCCTTAAACATCACATGCTAACTAAAAAAATAAGATTGAAAAAATAAGTTAAGTTTGACTATTTAACAATTTTAGTTTAGAAATCAAGTCTTAGTGTGTGATGTTTAAGCCGTCCACCTTACTACTTTAACTGAAACATGTAAGAAACCTCTACAATTCTAAAGAAAAATAAAATTGTAGAAAAAATATGAAATTATACAGATATATATGGTTGCGGTAGGTTTAAATCAAATGGGCCGAAGTATATTGTGGCAGGTTTCGATGGGCCAACGCTCAGATTTATTATTATTAAGAGAGTTGAAATTATACAGAGATACATGACTGCAGATTAATCGAAACTTACATTAATTATCGTTATTAATTGAAATTATATGTTAAATCTATTATTGTGTTAAGTTAGAATAGACTTGAGTTAGAAAATGAGAGGTGAAATCTTTCTAGTTTAGAGCAAAATGAAAAGAAACAAAACATTATAAAAGAAGTGAAACCCACTTTGTGACTCGATGAAAACGTAAATAAGATTATATGATATCGAAACATACCTCTAGATGCCGTGGAAGAAGTTCCATTAACCGTATTAAGAGAAGGATCCAGTGGGGGAGGAGGGGATCCCATGAGTGGGGAGGGAGAAAGGGACGGAGAGGGCGACTGAGCAGAGTCCCAAAAGAGGTGCGAGTCATAGATTACCTTGCAGCTTCCGTACTGAACCTGGACTCCTTTGTTTGAAGAACAGCAACTCTTGAAATCTGCTCTTGCGGCAACCAAGCATCTTCAGCAACCTTGTAATGACAAATCTCTCCAACATTGCACTAAACCATATACTACACCACTAGTAGCATTATAATTGGCCGACCCAACTGCGAAACCCTTGTTTGCGGGGACGCAAGCTTCGTCTGACAGATTGGACAGAAGGCTACTGGTCGTTGACACGAAAGCGTCCCCGCTTATATGATCCCTATTGGCGTAGATAATTCCATCTGTATCAAGTGTTGAAATGAAATCAGAGTTGTTATAGCGCATGAAACAGTCGTCCATCCATATGCACCCACCTTTGTTGTTGGGGCAACGTTCATGAATACTTGTATTTACTTCCACCGCACAGTCTGAGTACTTCACTGAAGATTTATCTCCGGAGCACTGCAGCAGACCGTAGACCTTGTCTGGATATACAACATGGGAAGATGTATTGAACCCTGAACTCTGAGGTACGTTGATAACCAGATTCAAGTTTGTGGAATAAGTGCTGCCATTGGTGAAATTTGAGGAACTGTCGCAGGTGTGCCACAAGTAGGAATTACATGTGGCCGAAGGAAGATTCATTACAAACAGCAACACAAACAGTGGGATGGCGGAAAAGAGAACCGAACCCCTGCCAGCAATAAGAGAGAACCAGTACTTGCACTTCATTTTGTTCTTCACTCGCTACCTTAATTCACAAGCACCAACATAGGCCTTAATCCGCATTAAAATTTTAATTTTCTTCGTTCCTGTTTTAAAAACTAACTATGCCAACACGGCGGCATTCAAAGTCATACATGTGCGGCAGGCGGCGAATAGGGCCGTGAAAGGTGGCGGAGAAACGACCAGATTCTTCTCCATGGTTTACGCTTAAGGTTCTCAGCGTTCAGGGCAAATATAATTTGACTTTCATTTAAATATGTCGCTCAAATGATTGCTATGGTTATTCTCGTCACAATAAATTTGATTTGAGAAATATGAGCTAATGAGTTTGACTTAAAAATTCTACAGTAGCAATATCACAAATTGACTTGTGGGAAATATCTAATATTTATCCATTGATGGGCGTAAGGGACTTGCTAATGAATGGTTCATAAGACACAACACTTTGGAAATGAGTTGCGAGAAGAGTAGGTTTCACCATGGAGGGATCTTTGTAGTTAAGTGCACTCAAATTATAGTAGCACTAGGATGTGTGACCTCCCAAGAAGTCTCAATGCTTCACCTCTGTGAGAATCAATTAGATCCAATGAGTGCTAAGTGTTCTACTCATTGTCATAAGAGATAGGTTTCTGTAAACTACTACTCATGAAATATAGGTAAAAAAGCACAAAGTTAAATAAACTACCACAATATATCACAATTCAGATAAGCTACCACAACCAATAAATTTAATCTCTATACAATTGTTACTACCAAATTTGTAAAAATAAGTTCGAAGTCATTTCACCCATCAAGACCAACTGGTTGGCAATGAATGTGACACTTCTTCAATTGCCACAACTCAATTGAACACAATAAATTTGACATTGATAACATTGACATATATCAATCTTAGATAATAACTTTGACATCCAATCAACCGTCACAATTAATCATTAATCTTAATGTTGCTTCCTTTTCAGCTACCATGGGAAATATGAATCTGCCCTTTTAGCTGTCATTTCGAACACAACCATCAGTTTCCGTTTGATGGGGGATTAATGAGGAGTGTTGACTTAATCTAATAAGGAATATGATTACAACCATCTCACCCTCTCTTATATTTCTTTTTTATAGGTATGTTGTGGTAGTGTTTATCTTATAATTCTATTATTAGACTGTAAACACTGTGTAGATCTAATCAACTCTTCTCCACTTGTATTTATTAATGTAGGAACGTGGGTTTGAGTGTGTTTTCTCTATTTTATACTAATGATGACGTGCGCTTGATGATGTGCGCTTGTATTATGACTTTATTTTCAAATTTTAATTTTACAAACAAAATATTCCTATAAAATTTACTTTTAAATATTTATCCAATAATATATTAAAATTTATTAATATATAAAATATTATATTATTATTGTAAACTAAATAAATAAATTTAATTATTATTTTTTAAAATTATTTATTAATTTCAGTTAAACCAACAAATATATTTTAATCAACTAGAAGATGGCAATGATCAAATTGGAATATATATCTATATATTCTTCCATTTAAACAAGTTGCAATTTGGACAACTATTGTAAAAGTTACTATCATTTATATTTCTTTTCACAATTTAAATGTCAATTATCTTTTTATATAAGCTATATAGAAAATTTTGAAAATAGATGGTTTAAAAGTTTAAGATAAGACTTTGTATCCAATTTGAACTGAATCAATAAATGCTTAATAAAATATTGTCGAGACACTCATTTTTTTATAATAAAACTTGAAAATTGGACAGAATCCATGACCACAATTATATCACCCCACGCATACATTTTCAACTAAAATATGGAAATTACATATAATCCTTCGTTAGAAATTGTTATTCCCCCCAACACACTTCTTTTTAGAAATTGGATTTGAATCTATGACCAACAATTGTGATAAGTGAGGGCTCATTTTTTAATGTATTCATCAAAATCTAAATGGAGGGAAATATTGCTTGTTCACATAGGAATGAAGATAGAAAATGTCTTGAGGCATCATTTTTGTTTAACCCATTTTCAGTGGATGCATAATTCATAGCTCATTCCTTTTGAATAATGTTGTTACATTATTTATTCCAATCAAATAATACCCTTATGTTCAAACTGAATAATGCCCTACACTTTTTGAAGGCTATTAAACACTTGAAATAAATTGAAAGGATCTAGATACCCCTACTCTCCTCCGCTGGCATCTAACATACCATAACAACCAATAAAAACTATAGGTAATTATTAAGGCCTATCTAATCACATGTTACTTAATGTCCAAGTACTATTGGGCCTCAGGGATTGCCAAATCCCATGTTGTTACAAATGCAATTCTTATTATACGTTTCTTTTGGAGGGAAACCAACAAGGTTTAATGATTTTTTTCTAGAAATTTTTTATATTTATATTAATAATAATTGGTTCAAAAATGGTTCTCAAAGAAAAGAATGAGAAAATAATAACTCTGGTCGTTGCTTGATACAAAATTAACGTAGAAGAAGAAAGGATGAATCTCAAGAAAGTATATACCAACACTAATGATTCTTATCATTGTGAACTGCAAATCTAGAATATCGTGATTAAAAAAGAGCCCCAAACTTATATGAAGGCAATTGTTAATTCATTAATTATCTAGTGTTAGAGAAAACACCAAGAGCCAAGTGAAAAACTATCATAAAAGTTTGCATCATTGATCTTCATTCAAATTTCCAATTGAGATTGTGATATTAGTAAAAAGACATTCAATGCAAGTGCAAGTCGGTTCCCTGAACTACATACAATATCTCAAAAGAACAAGTGAGATCCATAAAAGTAAAACATGTGAAATCGCATCTAAAAGCCATGATTTACTGTTGAAATTAGTATTTGAAAAATTAATTTTATATAATAATAATTGTAGTTTAAAGTTTGGTTGTAAGTTTCTTGTCAAGAATTCTATGTTAGTTTGGATAATATAGTTCATCTATTTCAATATTTTATTTATTTATATACATATAATACACATAATTTTAGAAAAATCTAAGAAAAGGATAGGTATCATTATATTCATTTTAAAATAATAAATACATATTAAAAGCCAAAAGTTCAAAAAATAATTCTAAAGTCTTCTATGACATAGTTTTCTCTATCAATTTGTATAGACGAGAACATGCTTTTTTTAATAACCATAATACTATCATAGGTCTCCATATTATTCATCTTGCCCATTCATTGACACATTAACAACATCCACCTTATGATGCCTCTTCAACAACGCTTCCTTTGGGAAGGCATCTTCTACTAATCCTCTGAATACAATAGGACTCGGATTGTTGAGAGCCTCAATGGTCATCTTTTGTGGGTATGGCTTAAGCATTTTGCGTCTGACCATCTCTATCTTGACATAATCTGCAGTCATGTGAGTCATGTATGAACCACATTTCTCAACATTTTGATATTGATTTCATGATGTCCACAAAGAAAGGTTTCCTCCAAGAATCAATGCAACGTCACCTTCTCTAAAAAAATGTTAGAAATCACCACCTCTTGCAAAGCTATTTAGCTTTATCTATGCTTGTCAAATACTTGGGAAAAGATGAGTCTCCAATGAAACTTCCTCATGATAAAGAATGTTTATCACCATATCTTTGTACTCCTAGCATTTATTGAGTTGATAGGTTTATTCTCAGAAAAAAAAATCCCCTTTGGATTGTTCGAACAATCTAACAGTCTTATGTCGCAAAAGAGGAAAATTGAGAACAAAGAATGCAAATAGATTGTAAACGGTGCAATCAATAAATGAGTGCCATAGCTCAACAGAAATCACTTGAAAAATCGTAAAGTTTGTGTTCTAAAAAGTATCAATTTTTTTCCATTTAGCTTGTCATGAGGCATACAGATTATTCAAGAGATTTAAAATGCAATAATCCCTTTTTGTCAGTAAGTAGTTAAAGAGAACATAAATGACTCAGTAGCATCTTTTATTTGTATACTCGTGCAAATAATTTGGTGGAGGATATAAGGGTTTCGTAGTGCCAAATCAAGTTGTCAGTGTCGATGTTCAAGAAGTTCATAGCCTCAGACAATTCTTTGTTTGAAATCTTTCTATAAATTTTCATTTTCTTTTTTTCTATTAATTATAATTAAATTTATGATACATATTAAATAAAGTTCCAAGTTTATCAAGAGACAAACCAACAATAGCAATAAAAGATATGTGGCCTATTCAGATCAACCAAGTTAAACATCAAGCAATAACACTCAAAAAAGCTATCCGACCGTATTCATTAAGCTTGACTATCTTTCATCCAAGTATTCCATGGCATAGGGCTATCCACCCACCTATGCCTCATTCCATTATCTCTGATTTTATTGTATGGATTTATAGGGAGTATCTACACTGGGATTGCAGGAGGACGAGGAAAAGAAGTGATCATGATAAGAGGAGTTCTGCTAGCTCTAATTTCAGCAATGTTCTGCATAATTCCATTCTCCATCCCATTATTTGGTAAAATTATATCAAGTTCCTCCTTGATAGAGCTATTGTAACGATTCTTGTTGCCTGCACTTATTTCCAGCTATTGAGGAGTAGTATTCTCTGGATATATCCAGTGGTTGATCGCTATTATCTGCAGGAACTTGTTGGACATTAGTATCAATAATGGCAGTTGGTACGATTTGGCCACTTGATCTAGTAGCTTCACATAGCATTCCCTGAGACAACATGAACCTCTTTTACCTTCTTCAACTTAGCACTATGCTCAAGGAATTCTTTGAGTGTGTAGTCAAAGTTGAATTCCTTCAGATCTTTGGATTTGATCTTCAATCGTATGTTTTCTCCCTTGAGGATATTAGTCATCTAGAGTCACCCAACTAACGAAATTTAAAAAAATAGTTATAGAATTGAAAAAGAGATCTCCTATAAATCAATATTTCATGAAGGGCTAATGCATTTGATTTTTGAATTTTTGGTGAATTTTTGTAAAGAATCTTTATTACTGCCTGGTCCATATAGGAAGGAAAACCCTTTGAGATCTGGTAGCAGCAAAGGTAAGAGGAAATTGATTATGAAAGAATTAGAAGATGTTTTGCTAGATTCGGGTAAAAGAAAGAAACAAACTCGGGACTACAAGGAGATGGAAATAGATTTGAAAGGTAAAAGTTTGGAAGAAGTGATGAAGGAAACTTCCATAGACCAGGGTTTGAATAGAATGGAGACACTTAGAGGAAGGGGAGAGTGGGTACTCATATAGCTATTTTGAATTAAGACTTTACAAACCTCCTCGAAAAGGTCATTCTCTCATGTTTGTTAATTCCCAGCAGAAGAAAGATCCCTCATTGGTTGAGAAGAGTGAGGAGAAGAAAGGTACAAATAAGGATGACAATGAAGATGATTTGGAAAAAGAAGCATCTCGCCTAGTGGATTATGCAAGATCTGTAGAGGATGACGTTCAAATTTCCTTACAAGATATAGTAGATAATATTAATAAAAGAGGGGAGCAAAAGGAGGATGAAGAAGGTGACGAGGAAAAGGACGAAAAAAGAGAAATTATCCAATGGTTATAATGGTGGATTCAGTTAAGATTAATGTAGAATTGTCAGGGGAAGATTTAAGGGATGTTATAGTAGACCCTGCCCTTGGGTTTTGAAAATGGAGAAAACCATTTCTCTTTACTCTTTGCATATGAATTTCAACTTCATTAAAACCTTGAATATTTAGTACAAAGAAATATAGACCAACATGCAAGAGATCCAAGGTAAAGTGTTGCAAGGGAGTGTGAAAGAGTAGGCTGGGGATTTTAGCAATAAAGACAAAGTCATTAAGAACCTATAGAAAGAGTAGATAAATGGAAAATATGGTCAATGATGTCTCAAAGAGTTGGTAGGGGCCTATGTAAGCTACATTGTATTACCTAAAAGGAAAAGTGGATTAGAACACTACTAAGTTGTTGGTTCTTGATTTAGAGGCTTCAAATGTATAACAGAATACCTCAAGTCATAGGAAGCATATGAGAGTTAGGACAAGAATGAAGAAGTTGATGAGCCCTATAATGAATCAAGAAGAAATTAAAGTTTCCATTGACAAAATCAAAGAGCTCAATGAGGAGATCATCAAGGAACTAACACAACTTTCTGTGCATTGGTCTTTCTAGTATTTTAAAGTTTTTATGTGTTTAAGTAAGTTTTTTCTTTTTTCTAATGGTTGTGGTGGCCTTGTTGAAGGTTTATGTTTTCTATTTTTTATAGTGGGCATGTTGTGTCTATTCAACGCTATTTCATATTTGGTCTTAAAACTATTATATTTGATGTAAAAAAAATTGGGGTTGTAGCTCCCCTATAAAAACATGTTTTAACCATTAATCAAAAGCAATAAGGTATTCTCGGACTCAAAGACCCAAGGAAAAGGCTTTGGGGCCTAGTCCAAAGAATCCTAAGGTTACTAAGAAAAAAGCAATAGAGATAAGAGGATTAACCATAAAGCATAAGATAAAAACAAATATGAGAACAATAAGAAGAAATTGCATATAAATAAGTCAGTTGAAAGAATTAAAAATGAAGGATGGATTAATTAGATTGAGAGGTGAACCAATATAGGTACGAGGTATATGATCAGAAACGTTTAGAATATAAAGTTAGCAACTACATGTTTGATTTTAAAAGAAATCTACCATAAATTAATCTTAGTATACCCGATGATTTATATGAGAGATTAGATGTAAGAGGATAGGGAACATTAAAGTAAGAACAAAAAGATTAAAGGGAAAATATTACATGACTTAAGTGCTAGATAATTAATGTTTATGACATGAAAAATATCTTCAATAAGAGCTGCAATATAGCTAGAGTCAGTGCCTTATGTAATTGACTAATTTTATTTTGTTCTCCTCTCGATGATTAATATAAAAATTGACTAATTGTATAACAATTGTTATTTAAATTTAGAAACTATTTGAAGAAATCTAATATTATATATTATCCACATTGTCTACAAATTTTGTAGTGCATATAAATTTATATAATACCTAAATATAAGAAGTTAATAATTGTATAAATGGAATTTTTTTTATAGTTTAAATTTCAACTGCTATATTAAATATAATAATAAGTAAGTTGATTATGTTAATTTTATTCATGTGTGAATTTAGGATAATGTAAACAATTGTTAATTTTTTTAAAAAAATCATTCTTTAATTTTTCTTAAAAAGTAATGTAATATGAATTAATATAAATTTAGTCAGTCAAATAATTTTAATCAAAAAATAATTTTGAAATTTGAAATTATTTAATATTATTTTTTAATAAAATTTATTTGATAAAAAATAAATATTTATTTTATTTATAAATATGAAGCAAAAATATCGAGATATGGTAGCTTTGGTTAGAATATAAGTGGACTCTATTTTGCACATGTATGTGAATATATATTTTGCATATATTTACGTAGATGCACATATTATAGACTAGACAAAAATATATGAGATAATTGACTTGCAACATCATATACAACTAACATGAATGTGGTACATTCCAAAATCCTATATTCCTATTGACTAATTAAGATGTAAATCAATCTATGACTGATTTTCCAATTCATATTATTGATACATTGACTAGTTAGTGAATACAAACCAAACCAATGTTGTCATGACTCTTGATAATGAATGATCATGACCGATCAAAATTGGTTCTTGGATATGACATATGTATGTCATTAAACAAAGGATTCTATGCATAAAAATCTATAAATGACTTATACTCCTCCACAATCATAATTTAAGTTATTCATGTTTTTCAAGTGCAGTTCAATATCCTTATCAGTCAAGATTGATTTATGATCAATATACCTACAGTCCACATTTCTACAATACTAGTAAATTATAGATCAAAAGAGTTGGAAATAGCATCATAAGACTCACAATTACTAGAGTTTATTCTAATTATTTACTGACAAAGAAAATTTAATTTATTTAACATTATATAGCTATGATAATAAATGATCCAAAATTGAACTTAAAATTAAGGGAATTTGGATTTGTTTGAAGTCACAGCGAGTCAAGTACTATAAAAAATAGTTGGTCGATGATGGAACTCCTGAAATTAGATGATGTGGGTGATTGGAATTAGAGAATCAAAGAATCCAATAAGCCACCTTATCTCCATGTGATCGGTCTTCCTCTTGGATCCCTTATTGTTGAAAGCTTTTACAAAAATTTGGGTTTATGCAATACCAAGTCCACCTGTAATGCCACCCTAGTAAAAAAATTTGAGATACTAGATTTCATTCTTATGATATCTGATTATGGAAGGAGGTTATATGATACTTTACATGACGTGTTTTGAGATACACTTCATATGATACATTTTGTATGCTTTCAAATATGGATTATGAATTTTACATTCTAATCTTACTAACTGATCTAACACCTATATTACTATTGATATGATTAGTATGCTATTTGTACATATACATGTTGCTTGGTTGGTGATGTCAGTATGTGCAGGAATAGGTACTAAAGCCTGTATATTATATATTTATTTGATATGAAATCATGGTCCAAATAGGCATATTGAATATAGAAGTCTTGTTAGGGGAGTCTACTATCAAAATTGGGAACTTGGATGTGGTTTCTTGCATAATTACATTGTTATATTTTATAACTAAAAATGAAAGAGGAAATAAATAAAATGATAAAAAGAGAGATTAAAATATTTTAAAGATTAGAACGTAAAACCTTCCATCTTTCAATGTCACCCTCAGCCAGCTCATTAATATAGCTCTTCATAAAACATATAACATAAAATGGATTTTAAGTGTGACTTAGCAAGACCAAGTTATAGACTAGATACAGTAAAATGTTGCACGTAATTTAACCCTTGACCTCTTAGGAAAGATCATAGGAACATTACCATTGTGCCATCAGTAACCTTTGAGTAAAGACCTTGTTGCAATTAAGAGAACGTAGTAGATAGCTTGGAGTAAACATAAAAATAAAAATAAAAATAATTAATTAAAGGTTTGATATATTTAATCAAACCTTAGTAGAGCATGTAGACACCTAAATCTAATCACATAAATTCACAGTCAAATTTAATCATCTTCTAAAGCATGTATTAATTAAATATTAAATATTTAGTTATTTTAGCATTATCCCTTGATTAATTAAATATAACCCAATTGATAAATTAATAGACAACCAATAGTCTAATTTATTAATTAAACCGCCCTTCCTCTATTAAATTAAACAAATGCAAACCCCATTTAATTTAATCTCCAAAAACCCTCTTTATTTATTTAATTAAATCCATTCACCCACAAACTCATCCTCTAAATAAGCAGTTACCCAAACTCATCTCATGCATCAAACATTCCTCTTTTAATTTAATAATTCATTTATTTATTTAAATCTCATTCACCAAATATTTGTATTTTAAATAATCCATTTATTGAATTAAATCTCATGCACTAAATATTCCTCTTTTAATTGAATAATTCATTTATTTAATTAAAATTGCATGCACTGAGTATTCTTTTTTAAATTAAATAAATAATTAATTAAATTAAAATCACATGCACCTATAATTCCCCTTTTAATTAATTTTTAAAAAATTTAATTACCCTCACCCACCAACCTTTTCTCTAACAAATCCATCCACCTCCGACATCATCTAGTCAATTGAGCCACCTCACCCACCTTAACTGAAACACATCACCTTTGCTTCCATGTCTAAAATCCCTCTCCATATGATTTACATAAATTAAGGCATGAATCATTCTTCCTAACTGAAGCCCAAGTCTAGCCTCATGCCATGTCTCCCTCATCCATCTCTAAACAGAGAAGTCCATCTCCTCCACCTATCTCAATATACTAAAGTTTGTCTCACACCTCACTCAGTTAACTATCTATCAAGAATTTTTATCTCCTCCTAACCCAATTTCCTATAAATTGAAGTTGAAACAATATATTGAAATTAATTAACCACATTATCGAAAACAACACTTAGAATTCGTGACCAAAAACTTACAACTTGACATTTAAAACACATGCATGATCATATAACATTATAAATTTGTGACATCAAACCTACTAAGAGGAAGAAATCCGACCAAGAAATTGGCAAGAAGTCTAGCTCCAACCCTTCCAGCCCATCCCATATTTCTAACACCTTGGAGGCTAACCCTTCCCTGGCTAGATGTGGTGGTGAGGACACAACTTCTACCAGGAAGGACACCCCTGGGTGGGACAACAACATAGCCATGTCCAAGAATTATTGTAAGGCTTGGCTTGATAGGCTTGAACAATCAATGAAGGATTTGGTAGATAATCATATTGGCATATGCCAAAGATTTGAAACCTTGGCTAAGTTCTCCACTAAAGTAATGCATTCCACAATTACCACCCAATACTTTCTTCGGGTGAACAAGTTTGTGAAGGACCTAGGAAAGGAAAGAAAGACTTCCTGCACCATATACAACTTCTTAGCAGAGGACTAGATGAAGACCCTCCTAGAAAAACCTTTCAAGGAGGAGGGGTGACTGGGGACAGGG
Source organism: Cupressus sempervirens (assembly GCA_028749045.1). Lineage (NCBI taxonomy): Eukaryota > Viridiplantae > Streptophyta > Pinopsida > Cupressales > Cupressaceae > Cupressus > Cupressus sempervirens. The sequence continues at coordinate 163,618,639 of CM053786.1, read as the reverse complement.
ATGGACCTGATGCAAAGGATACGGAGGAACTAGATAAGAAGGAGAGCAATTAGCCCAATTGGCTATTTTTATTTTTGCTTTAATGTTATTGTGTAATATGAACTTGATGCCCTACGAGGCTTTTAGTTATTTGTATAAGTTTAATGGTTGGACTGAAAGTTGTAGTATGGTGTTCTACTATTGGAATACTTTTCATGTTTATATGCTTGATCACAGCAGGACTAATGTTGTTAGGGTTGCTATGGATTATATTAGTTTTTTGAAGTATAGAATTGGTATTGGTTAGATGATAGGGAGGTAACCTCCAGCTAATCTTTCAGCCTTTTTGTACTCTGGGATCAACCCCTTGTCTCTCTTGGCTACTATCTATATACTTCAAACACATTATAAATTTATTTCTTTTCCTCCAAAATAAAAGCACACTAGGAGGTTCCTTTGTAACATGATGAGGCGTGACCATCCTTGACATCCAATACTAGCTTAACATTACAAAGCATAATATTGGATAGTTAATGCTAATTTCCTATATTTTTCACCAATTTCTAGGGTAGGTTGGGGGTTTAGGTAGGAGGGTAGGATTATCTAACTCTTTTCCATTTATGCCAAGGTTTAACCATCCTTAAAAAAATGTAGGGAATTGTTTAGTTTAAACATAAGGGCATTTCTTGATTGGATAAACAATGTAACAATATTTATTCAAAATAATGAACTATGACTTTTCCATCCATTAAAAATGGGTTGAACTTTTATGATGCCTCAAGTCATGTTTTTTTTTCATTTCCTTTTAGCTTTGGAATAGGTGGAATTTCATCTCCATTTAGCTTTGAAACAAGTGGAGTTAAATGTTAAGTTGTTTTGTATGTTTTATATGTCTAGAAAAGGGATTGGTTAGATAGTACGAGGTAACTTCTGGCTAGTCTTCAACCCCCCTCTTTTGGTTGTTATATAAATACATCAAAAACGGGTGAAATTTCCCTTCATTTAACTTTTTTCGAATAGGTTTAGAAATGTGTTCTTGTGGTGATCAAAATTTTTAGTGATAAAACTAGTCAAATTTTGTACAAAATCTTCTTACAAAATGTGTGTCCAGTGAGGTCACAATTTAGTTCAATTTTCATATTTTATTTGGAAGAAATATAAACAATAATAAATTTCAATTCAACAACAATTAAATTACATGTAGTAAAATAGATCCAAAGTCCATTATGATGATTCTCATCCTTTATCTAGTTAAATATACATTCTTTATTGATTTAGTTTAAATTAATAATTCATTTTTTAAGATTAATAATTTTTATATAATTTATAATAAAGTATAACACTTGAAATGATGCAAAAGATATCCATTAATTTTAGTATATCACTTGAAAATTTAAATATAAACTTAATTTTGATATCATTTTTAATTATATATTGTACATAAACTAAATTAAATTAGGTATTATTATGTTATTAATTAATTTTAGTATTATTTATATATATATATATATTATCATTTAAAATTAAATATAATTTTTTTGCATTCAACAAAAATGAACATATACAACAATAATTATTAATTAATTATTATTATTATATTTTATAATAATCAAAATTGTCATTTTAACTACTTAAAATTTAATTAAGAATATTAGTTTTTCACAATCCATTTTGATTTATCTTAATATTTTTGGTTTTCAATTGTGTCAAATTTTTGAATTAATTTTTAGTATAAAATCTTTGATCCATCTTCAAAGTAAAAGAAGTCAAGGAAAAATGTGAGAAGACTTGCAAACAAGCCAAAATGATTAATTTTTCTTACTTGAAAGAATCAAATTTCAGTATTTTTTTAAAATTAATTTGATGCTTTAATCTTTTCTAATGTTTATATGTCAAATCTTAATTTCTAAAATAAAAAACAATATTGAACTTTAATTTAATTGACTCATATACTTTGAGTCTTATAGGAGCGGATTGCAAGGAACCACTACCCAATATTTAAGGATTGAAATATATATAAAAGATGATACCATAAAACATATCTTAGCTATAATAGTTATATATGATATGTTAATTTTTTTTAATTATAAATATTTTATATTAGAAAATATATATTTTCAAATAGTTAATGAGATATGTAATTTGAATGATAATTTAAACAAAATAAAGTGAATAATAATATTACATTTATATATAAAATAATGTTTTTAATCATATTTTTTATATTAAAAATGTTTTAAAAATTAAACTATTACAACTTAAAAAAATACAAGCCAACACATGGCACTTATTATAAAAAAAACTTATATATATTGAAAAAATGTGAATTACAAAGTTGCAGTTAGAGACTGCAAGAAAATCAGCTAGATACACAAAAAATAGCATATGACATTGTTGTAGCAAAACAAATAGCAATATCAGTACAAAATAGAGAAAATATCATAGTTGGAGTAATATAAATAGCAACTATATGCCAAATTTTGTCCCATAGAAATGCAGCTATGTGATGCCGTATATTGATCTCTTTCTTGCCAAGTAGTTGATTAATCTGAGCCTTAATTCATTAAATCTAAAAATCTAGTCACAAATCTTTTTTAGTAGCAACCTAAAGCTGAGAGAAAAGAGATATCAGACAATAGAATATGTCTGAATAAAGCCTTAAAAGTACAAATTTCAAATGATTACTATTGTGATTACTAAAGACCACTATACATCTCGTTCTCCATATATGGAATAATATAACCTATCGCATGCCATCAACAATAATATTTTTGTGTAAACCCACCCCAAGAAGAGCCTCTTTCCAACTTAGCTTGTGATAAAAAATAGTAATGAAATCATTGAAAACAAAATTCCACTGCTTCTTCACAAACACGTAGTCGCAAAAAATATGTCTCATGCTCTCTAATTTATAGCAGAATGGGCAACTGACCGGTTGGACCATTATACATGTCAACCTATCCTCAATGGGAAGCTTTCAATGTAGAATCTTCCAAGTGAGCAATTGAGTATGTGCATTGATTTTTGTCTTCCAAATTTGAGCTAACAATTTTAGCCAAAAAGATTCATTGAATCTACATTTCCATTTAATATTCAATTGATCTTTCACATGCACCATAGGAAGCAAATGTAAATAAACCTTCTTTAAAGGGAAACAAAAAAAGGGATATGAAGACAGCCATTGCCAACCTTTGAAAAAATTACATTGTATTTGGGTGCTTAGTTTCATAGACAATTCCAAAGGGACAAGAGATTGGACAAAAATTAGGAAAGTGTTATAACCATTACTCAAACCAAATTTAGTTTTAAGTGTGTGGCATAGAAACCAATCCATTAAATGGAAATCCCAAAGGTCCCCAACTATGTTAATTCCTTTTTTAAATAGGTGATAGGAGTGCTTGGGAAACATTAAGGAAAGAGGCTGATTTTGATAATGAATGTGTCTGTTCCACTAGATAGAAGAAGTGGAAAAACTAAAGCCATGTTGAAGAGAATCTCCTTTCCAACTCAAAAGACAACAAATATGTTGCCAACCTTTCCATATAGACTAGAGTGAGAATGAGGCCTTGATTGAAAAGAAGGAGGCATGAAGTACTTTATCAAGTTGTCCCACATGCTGCCATTTACCTTTCATAGTAGCAAGATCAATATGGTTTCATATGAGTATCTTCCATGGCTCATTCCCATGAGTAGCTCTAATTATCCATTTGGATGCCAAATAGAATCCTTTTGTTCTTGGATCTATTAGTCCTAGTCCTCCTTTGCTTTTAGGTTGAATGTAATGAGCCCATGAGGTACAAATAAAACCTCTAGTGCTGTCCCATTAGCCCAAAAAAATTGACAAATAATTTTAACTATGTCCTCATATCCGTTCTTAGAAGGCATCCAACATGATGAGAAGTAAACATGGGTTGCCAAAAACATTTTATTAGCAACCTGAATTTTACTAGCCAAGGAAAGGAATTTATTTACCTAATTATATAGTTTCTCCCTTACCCTATCAAGATACCATCTCCAAATATCAGAAAGAGGTACCCCAATACCAAAAGGTATACCAAGATACAGGTCTCATGATTTCCCCATGTTTGATTTGCTTCCAATCTTTAGGAATCCAATGAGGGATTGGACTAGATTGTACCAACAAGAATTCAGTCTTGTCATTGGCCATCTTGGATCCTGAAACAACACAATATAAGTGTAAAATATCCAGAGTATTACTTACATCTTTTTCAGTATTTTGAATAAACAACATGCTATCATCAACATAGTGTGAGTTAATTATAGTAGCATCATATGGAATTGAGATTCCTGAAATTCCATTTCATATTATTAGCATAGCTAAGCATATATCCTAAGGCATTAGCTATAAGGGCATAAAGATATGGAGATAAAGGGTAGCCCTGTTGTATAGATCATTGTAGTGGAAATGAATCTATCATCATATTATTAATGATAATCTAAGCATTAGCATCATTGAACAACATTCGTGCATGGACTTGAAACATAGTTCCAAATCCCAACCATTGAAGCATTCTAAAAATGAAGCTCCAACATATTCTATCGTAGGCTTTGTCAAAATCAAGTTTGATCAAAATAGAATTTTGGCCTATTTGTTGGGCCCATTTACATGTCTCCCATGCCAACATTAGGTTATCAAGGATGAACTACTTCCAACAATGAACCCTGCTTGCTCGGGTCTAACAATTTCTTACACAATAGATTTAATTCTAATAGCCAATGCCTTTGCTATGATTTTGTAGGAAGTATTAAACAATGTGATAGAATGCCAACTAGAAATGGTATCTTTTTTTTTTTTCCTTGAGGGATAAATCTAATTATACCACCATTGATAATAGGACCCAATGATCCTTTTTCGATGGCCTCCAAGTATAAGTGGTAGAAATCCTCCTTAATATGTGGCCACATAGCTTGATAAAACTCCATAAGAAGTCCATCACTACTTGGGCTTTTCTAAGGAGCCATTGAAAATAAAGCATTTTCTAGTTCATGTAAAGTCAACCTTCTCTCTAGGGAATGACTATACTTGGGGTCAATTCAAGTAGGGATGAAATCATGGATAGAGTCTTTTATACCCTCTTGGATATCTTGGCAATAGTCATCCTCAAAAAGTTTTTCATAGAAATGTTTGAAAACATTACAAATCGCAGAGGGATTGAACTATGGGATATCAAGTTCATCCTTAATCATATCAATTCTTTCTTTCCAATGTTTATAGTTAACATAATTGAAGAAATACTTGGTGCCTTTATTGTATTCTTTAATCCAATGAAGTCTTGATCTAATTTTAGCTCCTTGTCCCTTGTAATTTTCTATTTTGCGTAATTCAGCCTCTGTAGCAACAATGGAAGATTGAATGTGAATATTACTAGGGTGATTATTTAAAAGCTTCCTAGCACATGCAACTTTTCCTTGAAGTGATCGCTCCTTACGCTTATGCTACCATGCCATCTTTTTGCCAAAGGAGCGTAAGAAACTAGTGCATTGAGAAATCGTTGCACACAACCATTTAACCCAAGATTCCACATTCACAGGTTTAGAGAAAGAGTTCCAAATATTTGATAGAGTTGCTATACAAACATGATTCTTTAAATGTGATACATTAAGCTTGAAAGGTCAAGAATTATTAACATTTTCTATTTGAGACAACTTAATGTTACAAAGGATAGAATAATGGTCAGAAAGAGTAGATGATGAGTCCACTTGAATACTCACCTCCGCTGAATTGTAGACCATAGGCAGCATTGGGGACATATAAAATCTGTCCAGTCTACTCAATTTCTTATCATCACCCCTTCTACAGTTTGATCAGGTGAACCAATTATTGGATTGACACAAGATTTTTTTATGAATAGGATCAACCACACCTAAAGAATTGTAGCACAGCAACCAATTATTAAATTCTTCATGCCTGAGGTTGGTTTGTTTAACCTAGTGGCAATCAGAAGAATGTTCAACTATATTGAAGTCTCCCCCTACAACCCAATCTGCTGATGGAAACTATAATAATTAAATAGAACAAACTATAGTCATTCCAACCCACGTTTCCAGATTTAGTAAACATTAGTCGAAAAAGTCTTGATTAAGTCTAAACTGTTTAGGGACTAATAATACAATTATACAGATAGACACTAGCACAACATACTATTTAAAATATAAAGAGATGGTGAGTGGGTTGCACGCATATTTCGCGTCAGATTACGTCAACGACTCCTAATGACATGTTAATCCCATCGAAACTATACCAATGATTGTTTCAGAAATTGCAGCTAAATAATCGATTATCGTTTGGGAAATTACAGCTAAACGGACAGATTCATGTATTCGAGATGACAGCTAGAAAATGCGTCAATATTGAGTGCTTAGTTTAAATTGCAATAGCTGAATGAACGTAAATTATATTTTGGTGAGTTTAGCTGTGACAATTTATGGATGTAAAGTTTGGTTTTTACTTCTTTTTCTTTTCCACTTTTCTTTTTGTGATGAATTTAACAGTGACAACTTGGCGGAGGTCGAATTGTTGTTAAAACATTAGATAGCGAAAATCTTATCAGGGTTAAACTAAACAACACAAATTTCTTGTGACAATTGTATAAACCTCAAATGTATTGTAGTCGAATGGGCTCGTATGAATATCAAATGTATTGTACTTTACTGAGCCGTGACAATTAAGTGCGTGTCAACAACTTTATTGTGACCGCCAAATTTATTGAAAGATACATCAAAGGTGTTAGAACAAATTTGCCTGTGGCAGTTGTATGAATCAATCATTTTTTGGATTCAGTTGTGTGTTATTTTAGCATGTACTTTCTCAATTATACAACAATATCTATCATCTTTTTATTATTTCTAATTCTGCACTTTCTTATCTTCACAAATAGATTGTGGAAATCTGATTATGTTAAGTTATATAAAGATCAAAAATTTATTACTGTAATCAATTTAATCTTGATAGTCTTGTGCTCAAATTTCTTTGAACAAATTGACCAGCTCAAGCTGGAGTAGTAGGATGGGTGACCTCCTAGGAAGTCTCAGTGCTTCACCTTTGTGAGTTTCACCTAGATCCAGTGAGTGATAAGTGTTCCATTTATTCTTGTGAAAGATGGATGCCTATCACTACTCATGAAATATAGATCAATAAGTTTGCCTCAAAAACTACACAGCTAAATAATGATAAAAGGAAGTCAAATTTATTGTATAAAAGACGTCAGAGATGTTGGAGTTATTACATTAATTAGGTTAAGAATGTTGGACTTATTACATTAGTTAGGTTTAGTTTCTAATAAGCAATAATGATTGTTGAATTAATGTAATAAGGGGGCAATGTTAGGTTTATTACATTAATTAGATTAGTTTTTTAGTGTTTAGATTAGATTAATAAAATCAGTTTAATATATAGTTGCTGAGAAGTTACTCCCTTAAGTATTCCATAAGTAATTGTTGTAAGGGAAAAATAAAACTATATAAAGATGCTCAAACATCAATGTAAATTATTCATATCAATATTCACATCATTCCAATATATTATTTAGTATCATTTCAATGTCATTGTTAGTTTCAATTCTGTATGTTTCTGAATGCATCTAGAAAATCTGAATCAATAGTTTTAGTATTTTATATTTTTTCTTATTTAATTTATATTTTCAGTTTCACATTCTTTGAGCCTGTTACAATCGTATCAGAGCAGGTTAATCAATGAGGAGAAGAGTACTTTTAATAGATTTTGGATGACCAAACCCTATTTGTTATGAATAAAATAGGAGGTTGGAGGATTTTTTATCATCTCGAGCTAGCTTTTTGCTCAGAGATAATTATTGCATGGGAAGCACCTATTTGTGTCTCTATAAAGTTGGGGCTTGGCAAATTCATCCCTAAAAATAAGAGGGGACTTGATGGATTTATGTCCCTAAAGAAAAGAGGCGTCTTAGCTGTGTGATAGTCCTTCTATGAACTACGGAGAGGCAAGATTTAAAGAATGACGTTTGAGACACTCGGAGGGGATGTCGACTTTTGGAGGAAAGACATCCAAACATATTAGTGGTGATTGTTTCTATAGCACTTGAGGAGGCATTAGACACACTCAGAGGAGATGTGGACTTTTGGAGGAAAGGCATCTCATGTGCAGCACAAAAGAGGCATCAGGCACACTCCATGGAGATGTGAAATTGTGGAGGAACTATGTCTCGTTGTGTAAGGGTGGTGAAAATAATGTTTTTATGAGGCCAACTTCAAGATTTGCAATCTGAAGTTGGGATATGAGGGCAACTTCAGGATTAAGATTTGCAATATGAAGTTGCAGACTATTTTCAAAGATTGGTGGAGCTCAACTTCAAGATTAAGATTTGCAATATGAAGTTGCAAACTAATTTCAAAGATTGGTGAAGGAGCTCAACTTTAGGATTAGGATTTGTAATATGAAGTTGCAGACTACTTTCAAAGTTTGGTGAAGGAGCTTCATCAAAGTTTATAATATTGGTGAAGGCTTTTCAATTTTATTGGATTAATGTAATAAGGGGGGGAATGTTGGACTTATTACATTAATTAGGTTAGGAATGTTAGACTTATTACATTAGTTAGGTTTAGTTTCTAATAAGCGATAATGATTGTTGAATTAATGTAATAAGAGGGCAATGTTAGGTTTATTACATTAATTAGATTAATTTTTTTGTGTTTAGATTAGATTAATAAAATTAGTTCAATATATAGTTGCTGGGAAGTTACTTCTGTAAGTAGTTGTTGTAAGAGAAAAATAAAACTATATAGAGATGCTCAAACATCAATGTAAATTATTCATATCAATATTCATATCATTCCAATATATTATTTAGAATCATTTCAATGTCATTGTTAGTTTCAATTCTGTATGTTTTCGAATGCATCTAGAAAATCTGAATCAATAGTTTCAACATTTTATATTTTTGCTCTTTTAATTTATATTTTCAGTTTCACATTCTTTGGACCTGTTACAAGAGATTTATAGTAAATAAAAGTTAGGGGATCGGTTCTCTTTCCAGCCATCCCACTGTTTCTGTTGCTGTTTGTAACGAATCTTCCTTGGGCCATGCGTAATTCCTACTTATGGCACAACTACGACAATTCAACAAATTTCACCCATGGAAGCACTTATTACACAAACTTGAATCTGGTTATGAATGATCTGATTAAGAACGCACCTCAGAGTTCAGGGTTTAATACATCTTCACATGGTCTATCTCTGAACAAGGTCTACGATCTGCTGCAGCGTGGCGGAGATAAATCTGAAGTGAAATGCTCAAACTCTGCGGTGGAAGCGAATAGCAGCATTCAAGAACATTGCTTCAACTACATAGGAGGACACATATGGCTGGACGACTATTTCATGCGCTATCACAACTCTAATTTCATCTCAAAGCTTGATGATGATGGAGCTACCATCGTTAATGGGAAGAGTATCAGCGGGGATGCTTTCGTATCCACAATCTCTAACCTTGTGTCCAATCTGTCAGACGAAGCTTACATCCCCGCAAACAAGGCTTTCGCAGTTGGGTCGGCCAATTATAATGCTACTGTTAAATTATATGGCTCAGTACAGTGTTGGACAGATATATCAATTCAAGATTGCAGAATATGATTGACTGAAGCAAGAGCAAATATGAGCGTTCACTTTACTTTAAGGACAGGAGCCCAGGTTCAGTACGGAAGCTGTAAGCTCATCTATGACACCCACCTTTTCTGGGATATTCCTCAACCTCCCTCTCCCTTTCCCTTCCCTTTCCCTGAGGCCCCGTTTGGTTGTGAGAATTAGAGCAGAATAGGAAAAGTTATATGCTGGAATCCGCCAATTTAACTTTGTGTGCGAAAAATAAAAGTGGAATTAGAATCCTCCTCTCCTCATTTTATCCTAAAACATGCATAACAGACTTTTAAAAAAAAGTTGGAATATGAATAGTCTATTTTTATTCCACTTTATAGTAAAGCAAATATAATTTCTTGTACGGTCCGTGAGTTTGACTCCCATTTCATTTTGCTGCTCGATGCAATGATTTTCCATCTGTTCATTCTATCGCTCGATGCAATGATTTTCCATCTGTTCCAGTCGAGCATTTGAGAGAGCCAGGAAAGAATTATTATGTTGGTTATATTTCTCCAGCTTTACCTTGTATGCCCTTGGGTTTCAATAGCAGGTACCAATCTCTACTTGATCTGAAGTGAAGCCCTTTCACAGTTTCTTGGATTTTATACTTTTTGCATCTAATGAATTTTGGGTTTTGTATTTTTTGGCAAGAATTTTCTTGTGTCGCCAAACACACTACATTTTTATAAGTATCTTTACCACTTTTTTTGTTGTGCCATAGCATTGTTAATAAACTATTGTTTTATGTTAGTTTGAGCTTTTTCTATCGTTGCTCTTTGCCAGTATGTCCTCACCGCTTTCCCCACATATTTTGTACAATTTCTTGTCTGCTAAATATTTTACTACATTGGGTACACATCTTTCCATTTCGTCTAATATGACCCCTTAGGTTATGAAAATGAGGGTTTTTGCTATTAGACTATTGAAATCTATTTTTTGACCTCCTCCTTTAAGAAGCCCCCAAAGAAATTTTGTTAATTTGTCTATTTGTGATAATTTTTCATTTTTTCAAATTGAAAACATAGATTGAGGTTGCTATTTTAATAGATGTGAATGCATAGACAAAGCGTGTAGTAAAAACTCATCTTCTCAATCTAGGGTTTGCACTCATGGCAAATCAATCTAAGGTCCTATTGTTTCAAAATTGTCTATTTGCCATATCAAATAAGGAGATAGAACTAATCAACAAATGTTGTTGGATAGTGTAAATCCATAAACCTGAATGTATGTATGCTTTATACTTATGCAAATGTATGTTTTGTTATATACTTAATGCAAATAGGGATTTCACAATAGTTTGTAATTAAAACTATCTTTATATACAACCACAAGTTTATAACAAGGATTACATTTCAACATCTATTACATAAATCAACTTAATTTTTGTTACTGCTTGTCATATTTATTACATTTGGGTTTGGCAGTCATTGTAGTAGCAAAAATCCTCTTTCAAATTATGTGCTTGATTGATGTTGATGCAGAGTAGTTATTATCTTCTATTTTGAGATATTAGTTGTCACTTCATTAATGCAAATTAACGAATAGGGGATATTTCTATGGCTTAGGATGACATCTTAGATGCATGATGCTTTCAAATGGTCACAAATATAGTGTCCTGTATTAGAATATATGTACTCGAGGCCACAAGGTTTCAAAGCGTAATTGGGTCAATTTTTTACCCTTCTTTTAAGAATCTCATTACTTTTATTTTAATTTCCTTCCAAAGATGCTTTAAGATAGAAATGCCATTTTTTACTACCAAATTCAAGATTGAACTTCATTTGTGGTTATGTCTTGGGTAATGTATGAGCAATCCTGATCTCTTTTCAGAATCATTGCATAGGTAGAGAAGTTTAACTTTTGAATTTGATAGTCTCATCCCATCTAACATCTTCCAACAGGATGAACTACAACATTGGGCCATGGGATTAACCTTGACATCCCAAAGAAATGCATTTATGATTTTTTCATTATCAAATGTGAAATTTGGATGCGAAGTTTGGCAAGCTATGAACACTAAATATGCCAAGTCTATAATATGTGTGTGTGTGTGTGTGCATGCGCGCACATGCGTGCGTGCGTGTGTGTGTTATAGGAATGCTTAGAATAATTGAGAGGGGGGCTGAATAAGTTATTCAAGGTCCAAATGTACTAATAAAACTTTTTCATCAAGTAAAGTGAGCCCATTAAAATTGTTTATGCATCCAACCTACTTAGCAAGTTACTGAAAAATCAACATACAAGAATAACACATGAAGAATCAACACATAACATGATGATTTACATAGAAACCCAATTTGAGAAAAATCACCAGTAACATGCTACTCAATTCTCACTCTTTTGAAGTGATGCCTTGTGAAAGACCTATCCTATTAAAGGCTACAACATACTATTAAGTGTGACCTAGTTAAAAGATTTAACCACCCTGTTAAAAGTGGGCCTGGTTAGAGGACTTTAGAACATTCACTTGGAATGCCACCCTATTAAAGGATTTATGAATGGTTATTAAACCAACCTAAGTCTATAGGATTTTACCCTAACTAATACAATTGTTAGAGAGTAACAATAAGGGCTTTTGACTTGATACAACTCACAACTTAACTTGCAAATTTCAAATCTCTATTCAGCTCACAATTTGCCTAGCTTTCAATCCGTTTAGCTCTGATAGCTTGTCCTCCTTTCAAGCTTTGTCTCCTTGAGTCTCCATGCTTGATATACTAGTGCAATTTTCTATATAACCACATATCAAAGCAGAGTCTTTGTGCTCTGTTCTTCCTTCTTCTTGATGATTTCTCCTTGACACCCTTCAACAACTTTGACCCAACAACTCTAGCTTCTTGGCCTATAAATCCTTAAATAGAAGTCTATGATCCTTTTCCCACTCGAATCTTCCCACTTTTAATTTCAGATCAAATGGATTAGGTAGGATTCAATGAATCTACCCCATATCTTGTTTATTCTAGAAACATCATGAAGAATTCTCTTGAATTTGCTCAAAAATGGTTTACCTAAAATTCTATGCCTCTAGCTCATCATTCTTATCCTCCATCTGGTTCACAAAATTCAAGGTAACAAACTTATTAGCTCAGATTTGGCAAATCTTTGACTTTTCAAATAATGCAACAACTTGGCACTATTGAAATTCTAGCGCTTCGCACATACTGTATTACTCAACACCAACTACATTTTTTTGATGTTTGGCACCTACTATGGATTCACTCGTCATCCACTAAGTTTCTTTGATGCTTGACACCTATTACTTGCTTAGCTCCTTTTGTATCACTTGACACACACTAGATTTTGCATTTGCTTGGCACTAACTAAAAATCTGCTTGGCATGAACTAGCTTGCTCGGTATTCACTAATGAAATTAGTCAAGCTTTATAGATAACCTTGTTACAACTTATACTTCTAAAGTTTCTAAGTGTGTCCAACCTCTGTATCTTCAAGTATATTATCAATACATCATTTTACCATTATCTTAACTAATCCTTGCACTTCATTACAAAACCATAACTCAACCTTTCTCTAAGGTACTTTTGTTACATCTTGTTGATTAAATCATTTTCATCAATCAACTAAGTGATAGTACTTGGATCTTATAAGCAATTTTCATTCTAGCAAATAGCAAGTTTGACATCAGTGATAAAACAATGATTGAAAACATTTTTTTATCAACAATCTCCCTCTTTGGTATTGATGGCAAACCAAACTGATCAACCAAGTTATCAAAATGCTAACTAGGTTAAAACATTAAATCAAATGCCAAAAATAAATTGTGCTACCTTTAGTTTTCACATCTACCTCTCTGATCTACTATCTCAATTTTCTTTGCTTTTACTTCTCCTTCTTAACTGTTGTTTCATTTCTTTTTCCTTTCTACTATATCTTCTCCTTCTACATGTCTAATCAGTTCCTGTATGACTCTCACTTTTCTATAGCTTACCACTTTGATCAGCTTTGCTCTTCTTAACTACTATTTCTCCCACTTACATTTTTTCTTCTCAATTTTTTCTATTTTGGTATCATTTGCTTCTTCCTTTGTCCATTTGATTCTATAGATTTGATCATTTTTTGCTATTTCTCCCTCTTTGAAAACAATGCCAAAGACATATTATTTTAGCATCTTATCATGCAAGTGTAGCATTTGCAAGAAATCCAATTTCTCCTTTTGTCACCTTGCTTGTGATTGGTTTGGAACTTCAATACTTTGATTACTTTAGGAAAAATTCCTTAAGTAAGTATCCTCTACATCAATTTGTAATATTTCATTATTCAACACTTTTGATGCAAGGCAATCTTACTATTGTTCAAACAGACTTGGATAGGGTTATCACCCCTAACTTACCTCTAAGATACTCAAATGCATCTTTAGGTAGTACTTTTGTGAAGATGTCAGCAATTTATTCTTTTGAACTAACATATTCCATCCTTACTTGCTTGTCTTCCACCAATTCTCTTACATAGTGATACTTAATTGAAATATGCTTTATTTTGGCATGCATCACAAGATTCTTAGATATGTTTATGTCACTTGTGTTATCGCAATAGAGTATCACAGGTTGAGTTACAACTTCCTTCATACCTTGAAGTAGATGTTTAATCCATACAATATTGGTGTAGTTGATAGTAGTAGCAACATATTCAGCTTCTGCTATGGACTGTGAGGTACAACTTTTTTTTTTTCTGGTCCAAGTGACCAATCTTTTACCTAAGAAAAGTGCTCCTCCACTAGAGCTTTTTCTATCATCAATATTACCTCTCCAGTCTACATCAGTGTAAGCTTTCAATTCAAACTTTTCACTCTTCTTATAGTATAAGCCAAAGTCATTAGTTCCTTTTAGGTACCTCAATATTCCTTTTACTACCATCAGATGATTTTCTCTTGGGTTTACCTTGTTCTTGTTCTTGTTGCTTTCTCTGTAGTTCTTCTTCTGTGTGCATCTTGCAGCAATATGTCCTACTTCATTGTAATTAAAACAAATGATAGGAAGCTTACCTTTGAATTTACCTTTGCCTCTGTGAAATTTTCTGGCCAGCAATGCTTCCAATTGTTCCACATCTTCTTCATTTATGCTGCTATCACTGGATGCATACTTTAACTTTTTCTTCTTCTTCTTCTTTGGTTTCACCTCCATAGTGTCTTTTAATGATAGCTTGGCCCTGAAAGTAGATTCAAGATTCTCAGGTCTGTAGTTGTCAAAGTTGGACAACTCATAAGCAGTGAGTCTTCGTACTATTCCTTCAAAGGCTAGCTAGTTTCTTGGTAAACACCTTAACTCTTGGATGGCTAAAACTCTAATAGCATAGATGGGGAGCAAGGTTATTAAGTATTTTCTATTAATAGTGTCATCTTCTAAATGAACACCCAAACTTCTTATTGCACTTACTACTTCTTTCATTCTAGAGGCATATTGAGCAACATTCTCACCTTCCTCCATTTTCATGTCATCAAACTTTCCTCTGAGGCTTTCCCTTTCTACTCTTTGACCATTTTGATCTCCTCCATAGATATCAGCCAAGGCTTTCCACATCTTGAATGCAGAGTAACATCCCTTGATGTCATCAAATTCAGCATAATTGAGGGTAGAGGTAATCTCCAGCATTGCCTGATTGTGCCCCTTTTTCTTCATATATTCTGCAATGGATACAGTTGGATCAACATGTTCTACTTCAATTGAGGTTTGTGCTTGATCACTTATTGATCTAAGGTGCAACTTCATCAACTTTTTCCATGCAATGAAGTTAGCTCTCTTGAGCTTGGGAACTTCTTTCTTGGACATCGTTGATCTTCCTCCTTCTGGTACCTTTAAACTAAATCAGCAAATGGCTCTGATGCCAATTGTTAGAAATGCTTTAGAATAACTAAGAGGGGGGGTGAATTAGTTATTCAAGGTCTAAATGTTCTAATAAAACTTTTTCATCAAGTAAAGTGAGCCCATTAAAATTGTTTATGCATCCAAGCTTAAACTTTCCTACTTAGCAAGTTACTGAAAAATCAACATTTGAGAATAACACATGAAGAATCAAAACATAAGATAGTGAATTATGTGAAAACCTAATTTGGAAAAAACAACCAGTAACATGCTACTCAATTCTCACTCTTTTGAAGTGATGCACTGTGAAAGGCCTACCCTATTAAAGGCTACAACACACTGTTAAATGTGACCTAGTTAAAAGATTTAACCACCCTATTAAAAGTGGGTCTAGTTAAAGGACTTTAGAACATTCACTTGGAATGGCACCTTGTTAAAGGATTTACAAATGGTTTTTAAACCAACCTAAGTCCATAGGATTTTACCCTAACTGATACAATTTTGAGAGAGTAACAACAAGGGATTTTGACCTGATACAACTCACAACTTAACTTGTAGATTTTAGTTCTCTGTTCAACTCACAATTTTCCTAGCTTTTAGTCTCTGTAGCTCTAACAACTTGTCCTCCTTTCAAGCTTTGTCTTCTTGAGTCTCCATGCTCGATATACCAGTTCAATCTCCCATATAGCCACTTATCTGATTTGATGAACGGATCTAGACTAATTGCAGTATTGAATGCTTAAATAAAATAAAATTAGCAGAAGTCTTAATACATTTATACATAAATGAAATTATGCATCAAAAATTAAGGTGAGAAACATAATTGAGAGAAAAGAAGATAGAAAGTGCGAACAAAGTTTGATTTCAGAGTTCGCCACAAACGTGACTACGTCTCCGGGTCTGCTCCAATAGAGTGAGACTGATCCATTTATTCTCCAAAATCAATTACAAATTCACCAAGTCCATTCTTTCAAGCACTTTGGCAGCAACAAAACTCTAACGTACAAGAATGGCTCAAAAATCTCCTTACAAGACCTCTCTATTCTTTCAAAACTTCACCAAGACCAATTTCTCTACAAGTCTCCTTCAAGAATTACAATAATTCTCCAACTTTGATTGCCTTCAAAATGACATCCTAGCCCCCTTTTTATACAAAATAATTTGCCTAAATTGGCTCAAAAACAATTAATCCATAATTAGGCATTTTAACCATAGACACCTTCGAATAACCCCTTTGCCAATTTTATATTTTGGCATTACATTCATATTTGGGGTTTAGTTATTAATAAAATAACAAATAAATCCTATTTAAAAAGTGGGCAGTTTGTTTGTTCCCACTCAAATAACGATTATGCCCTGTATATAACAAAACCTAATATGTGGTGCAATGGCCACGCATCTTTCACACCCGCCGTGGGGTCAGGGGTTCAAATCCTCATGCCATTTAAACTAAAGTTGGTGGTTGGAACACTTTAAATAGAATATTTGATAAATATATATTGAATAGTCCGTGTGGCCCAACAGCCATGCCTTATTTTGGTAAAGGAGTGGTTGGGGGTTCAACCCCCACTAGCCCAAGTCTTCAATCCACTTGTCAATGACATGTAAATGCCACATGTCAAATGATGATGTCATGCTATTGTCATCATTTTAAACTTTTGTCTCCAACTTCAAACAAGCATAACTTTCACATATGAAGTCTCTTTTTGACGAAATGAACGTCGTTGGAAAGCTTGTGATGAGATCTTCATTTTGAAATCCATTGTTGACCACTTTCAAGATGGTCTGATTTCACCCCTTATCTAGCCCTCTAGTCTTCCTGTTGACCAAAACTTTGACTGAGCGTAACTTCTATATTCAGACTCCATTTTTGTCTATTCAAGTTGTATTGGAATCAGGATGCTAAGATCTTTTTGATGGTGTAAAAATTTGGAGATTTGAAGACAATTCAATTTTGATTGAAATTATCCACCGGATCAGGCCTCCCCACTGAAGACCTTTTGGACTTCCAAAAGTGACATTTACTCTGACATAAAGTGAGGACTTGGCCTCCCTACTTGTCCTGTATCACTTGTGCATCTGAATACCTAACTCACAAGCACAATGAAGACTGCAACAACATTGTTGATCATAAACATTATTCTATCACTTCCATAAGCATCTACATCAATTGTCATAGCCACTAACCAACAAACATTGACTAGCATCAAGCTAAACAATAATGCAAAAATGAAAGAGAATAAATCAACAACATATCGATCCTTCATAATAGGAACATTTTTACCCAAGGAACCATTAATTCTTTCAATCATCATTCCCTCATGTTGTACTGCAAGTGCATCCTGCAGCATCTGACCCTGGTTAGCTACTCCAAGTTCAAGTGTAGAACCACCTATACTGATAGACATAAGAGTTAACTCTTTACTTGCATTAATTACCCTTTTTAACTATCCTATGTTTGCAAAAGAATGTTCAGTCTTAATCATGTGAGAATGCACAATATACTGAATGCCATCTTTAAACAAGTGATAATGATTCTTCTCCCTATAGAAAATTTCTTTTCTGTCATAAAGATAAGGGCTACCAAGAACTATCCCATAGATATCTAGTGGAACCACATCGAACTATACTTCATCCACAAACTTACTAGTGATTGCGAATGTTAAGGTGCATTGTCTTGTTACTTGCAACTTATCATTTTCACAAATCCAGCCTAGTGGATAAGGTTTCTTATGTAATGTAGTTTTCAATCCCAAGTTTCTTACAATACTTTCAGAGATCAAGTTCACTTGAGAACCACTATCTATGATTCTATCAATTTTAGTGTTCTTAGCAACAACCCTTAAATGAAACAACTCATTTCTTTTCTTATCTTTAGACAAATTATTTACTGTAGAAGCACAACTAGCAATAGAAACACTAGAAATAGGAGATTTACCTTTCAAACCCATAGCTATTATCTTAGTCTCATCATCTGAATTTGAACCAAGATCCAAAACAACATTTGCTGCTTTCTCCTTACCTTTCTATTTTTGATAAAATTTCTAAGCCCACTTAGGCTTCAATTCAGGATGCAACTTCCAAAATGAGTGCAAGAAAGTTTCTCATCCTTCTTAACTGTAGCTGCCTTCTTTCCTTTCTCTATCTCTGCATTCTTAGAAGATTTCTTTACATCATTATCAAAGTTATCAATAAAATATCCCTTACCCCTTGACTCTAAGTGTGTAGCTTGAATTGACATTTCATCCAAATTACAAGTGTTCAATACCAAAATAGAATGTCTAAGGTAGGAATGAAGACCTCCTATGTACTTCAACAAAGTATCCTGGGTGTACAAAGGAACATTCAAAGCAACAACTCTTTTACTAAATTCATGGGTGTACTCTTAGACAGTTTGACCTTTCCCTTGCCTAAACATTTTCCAGTCCATCATTAATTGTTGCATATGTCCTAGGGGATAAAACTACTTCTTGAGAGCATTAACAAACTCTGCCCAAGTTAAACCGACTCTACCATGTTGTGAAACTTCTGCCTTAGTCTTACTCTCCCACCAGGTTAAAGCTATACCTCCTAACCAAAGAGTAGCTAATTGAATCCTATCAACATCATCTAATAAGTTCTGGACTCTACAGTAGACTTCTACTTGCTGAATCCAATCATCTAATTTTTCAGCATTAAGTTCACCACAATACTTAGGCAAGTCAAATTTTACATCCAGTTTGATCTTAGGCTTATACCCACTCTTGAAAGGGTTAAAAGAAGTAGAATGAGGAGAAGAAAAAGAAGAAGGAGAAGATGATGAAGATGGAGATGGAGGTTCAAGAGGGTCACTACCACCTCCTACTCCTTTGGCTTTGTCGTCCTTTAATGAGGATTTTGCTTCCTCCTTCTTCTTAGCCTTATTTTCCTTTCTCAATTGTCGTTTGTGTCTCTCTTGGAGAAGAATGTCCACCTTAGCCTTCATCTCGAGGAATGCTCTTCAAAATTCATGCTCACTGATCTCATCAGGAACCTCCATTCCAAAAATAGACATCTTTGGAAATGTTCTACGCTTCCCAATCTCAAGATTAAATTCTTCAAGCTTGCCTTCACCCTTTTGAATCCCGGATCTTGTTAGCATTCAAGAAAACAATTGCAAAAATAGTCAACAGAGCTCTGATACCACTTGATCTGATGAACGGATCTAGACTAATTGCAGTATTGAATGCTTAAATAAAATCAAATTCGCAGAAGTCTTAATATATTTATACATAAATGAAATTATGCATCAAAACTTAAGGTGAGAAACAAAATTGAGAGAAAAGAAGATAGAAAGTGCGAACAAAATTTGATTTCAGACTTTGCCAGAAACGTTACTACGTCTCTGAGTCCACTCTAATAGAGTGAGACCGATCCGTTTATTCTTCAAAATCAATTACAAATGCACCAAGTCCATTCCTTCAAGAACTTTGACAACAATAAAACTCTGACGTACAAGAATGGCTCAAAAATCTCCTTACAAGAACTCTCTATTCTTTCAAAACTTCACCAAGACCAATTTCTCTACAAGTCTCCTTCAAGAATTACAATAATTCTCCAACTTTGATTGCCTTCAAAATGACATCCTACCCCCCTTTTTATACAAAATAATTTTCCTAAATTGGCTCAAAACCAATTAATCCACAATTAGGCATTTTAACCATAGACACCTTCGAATAACCCCTTTGCCAATTTTATATTTTGGCATTACATTCATATTTGGGGTTTAGTTATTAATAAAATAACAAATAAATCCTATTTAAAAAGTGGGTGGTTTGTTTGTTCCCACTCAAATAACAATTATGCCCTATATATAACAAAACCTAATACGTGACGCAATGGCCACGGATCTTTTACACCCACCATGGGTTCGAGGGTTTAAATCCTCATGCCATTTAAACTAAAGTTGGTAGCTGGAACACTTTAAATAGAATATTTGACAAATATATGTTGAATAGTATGTGTGGCCCAACAGCCATGCCTTATTTTGGTAAAGGAGTGGTTGGGGGTTCGACCCCCATTGGCCGAAGTCTTCAATCCACTTGTCGATGATGTGTAAATGCCACATGTCAAATGATGATGTCATGATGTTGTCACCATTTTAAACTTTTGTCTCCAACTTCAAACAAGCATAACTTTCACATATGAAGTCCATTTTTGACGAAACGAACATCGTTGGAAATCTTGTGATGAGATCTTCATTTTGAAATTCATTGTTGAACACTTTCAAGATGGTTTGGTTTTGCCCCTTAGCTAGCCCTTTGGTCTGCCTGTTGACCAAAACTTTGATCGAGCTTAACTTCTATATTCAGACTCCATTTTTGTCCTTTCAAGTTGTGTTGGAATCAGGACGTTGAGATCTTTTTGATGGTGCAAAAATTTGGAGATTTGAAGACACTTCAATTTTCACTGAAATTATCCACCAGATCATTATCGAAGCAGAGTCTTTATGCTCTATTCTTCCTTCTTCTTAATGCCTTCTCCTTGACATCCTTCAACAACTTTGATCCAACAACTCTAGCTTCTTGGCCTATGACTTCTTAAATAAAAGTCTGTGATCCTTTTCCCACTCAAATCTTGCCACTTTCAATTTTAGATCGAATGGATTACGTAGGATTCAATAAATCTACCCCATATCTTGTTCTTTCTAGAAACATCATGAAAAATCCTCCTGAATTCACTCAAAAATAGTTTACCTAGAATTCTATGCCTCCATCTTATCATCCTTATCCTCCATCTGGTTCACAAAATTTAAGGTAACAAACTTGTGGGCTCAGATTTGGTGAATCTTTGACTTTTCAAAAAATGCAACAGCTCGATACATACTGTGTTACTTAGCACCAAATACATTTTACTGATCCTCAACACCTACTGTGGATTCACTCAGCATCCACTAAATTTTTCTGATGCTTAACACCTACTACTTACTTAGCTCCTTTTGTATCACTCAACACACACTAGATTTTGTATTTTCTTGACACTAACTAAAAATCTGCTTGGCATGAACTAGCTTGCTCAACACTCACTAATGAACTTAGTCAAGCTTTATAAACAACCTTGTTACAACATATACTTCTAAAGTTTCTAGGTATCTCCAACCTCTATATCTTCAAGTATATTATGTTCATACATCATTTTACCATTGTCTTAATTGATCCTTACACTTCATTACAAAAGCATAAGCCAACCTTTCCCTAAGGTACTTTTGTTACATCTTGTTGATTAAATCCTTTTCATCAATCAATTAAGTGATAGTGCTTGGATCTTATAAGCAATTTTCATTCTAGAAAATATTAGGTTTGACATTAGTGACAAAATAATGATTGAAAACATTCTTTATCAACAATCTCCCTCTTTGCAAAAAATCTTCCTTTTTAAACAATGATCTTTTGAATAAGATTTCCAACTATATATATATATATATATATATATATATATATATATATATATATATATATATATAAGATAGACAATAGAAATGTAAGAAATCATCTAGCAAGACAAAGAAAATGTAAGATTTCCAATTATATATATATATATAGAGAGAGAGAGAGAGAGAGAGAGAGAGAGAGAGAGAGAGATTTATAACAAGTTGTCAAAAGGATTATATGATTCACTCCATGTGTATATCCTATTTTCTTTGTCTTGCCAGAAGATATCTTACATTTCTATTGTCCATCTTAAAATTATACTTAGTAAGCATTTAATTTCAAATTAGTTCCAAAAGGATTAAAAACACTTTGGCAATTCTCTATGGTAATTTTTCTTTAAGTGTACTTATTTTGAAAAGAAAAGATTCAACCACCTACTTGCTGAACTTGTATTCCAGAAAGAAAATCTTATGCTTAATCACATCTTGACCTTTGGCTCAATTGATTGGATGAGATGACTAGACATAATGCTTTCTAATGATCTAATTATAACTATGCTATTTACCATGATCCTTGGGTCTGCTTTATTTTCTTATGTTTCCTATTGTTAAACAATATTGCTGAAGGTATATTCGTAATGCTTGTTGATGACTTGCTGATTTGATTTTTGTATTATAATAAATGTTGATTGTATTCCTTTTTGTCCTTATGTTTGATTCTTATAACATTATGTGGTTGATTATTGGATTACTACATGTGTGCACATTGTTACTTGACATGATTTCTTAAAAATAATGGACTTAGATTATGAAAGAATAATTGTACACCAATTGATGAGAGAATCCATGAGTTCTACTTCCCAACCTTATGTCTTGTGTTAGGTGATCCATGTAGTTGAACAAAATGATCAGACATACAAAATTAGACAATCAACATCTCAATCAATATGTTAAATGCTAAAACTACCATCAACATATCTAGCTTAAAATGGTTGGATACTAGAGCTAGGTGCCATAGTCTTCACAAGTGTTCCCATCACAAAACAAGGGTCAAACTAGTCTCAAGACCTTCTAAATTGCCTTATAATCAAATTTGATGTCAAATCACTCAAATTATGACCTAGCTGCCCAATCCTATGGGTCCATGGTTATAGGCACCCTAGCCCCTCTCTTTTCTTGGTCGTCTTTCTCTTTGTTTGTGCCATGCTCTTGTGCCTCTAAACTAGATCTATGACTTATTTTTGAGTTTCTAACTACAAACAATAGAGCATTTAATCCATCCTATTTGGCAAGAATAAGTTTCTTAAAATAGTGGCAGGGAATAATAAATTCTAACCTGTATTAACAAAGGCAAAAGCAAAAACTAGTCAACCTCTGTAATAAATTTAATAAGAATGCATATTATAATCTATACACCATAGTGGATAATTCAAACACCAGTTGAACATAGATATGAAGAAACTAAACAAAAAAACTAGCCTTTTCCATCTAAATTCCATATATGGAAATACCATTACCAACTTTAAGGTAAGCAAGTGGTGAATGATTAATCTATAAGTATTGATAGTTAATAGTAGCTGAATATGTTGAATGAATTGTGTAATTGAATATGTTAATGAATTGTGTTTGCATTAGCAGTTGAGGTCCCAAAATGGTGTTGATGAGTATGTCATTATTTATTGTACCTCAAACCACAAATTTATATCTAGTCTACCTTTGTGATAATATGCATGTTTTATTGCATAGCCTATATATGGGTAAGTTCACCATGTTGTGGTGCCCAAAAGATGACACCCTTTTTTTTGTAACTTTCAATGCATGTATGCACTTTTTAAAACCCCAAATTATTATAAATGGACTGGAAACCATAGCCCATTCATTTCTTCCTCATTTTCCAAATTTCTCTCCTCACAATGCATACATGAATTTAGAAAATTGAATATTTTCACCACCTGCCTCATCAATATGCGTCCTCATTGTCAAAGTTTGAGATCATGATCATGTTGTATGTTGTCTAACCTTCTTTTTGCATTGTTTTATATATTTTCTGTATTATTTTGCAATTTTTTTTCAATTTTTCTTTAAATTTATTTATTTATTTAGATTGCAATTGATTTCTTATTAGGAAATGTGAATAATGAATTGGAAAATCCCCAACAAGATCAAAACCAAAACCCTCAACAAGATCCAAACCAAAACCCTTAATAAGATGAGAATCAAAACCCTCCAGAATAAGAAATTTCACAACCTTCACCAATTGGAAGACCTCCTCTTAGCACACAAGAAAACATAATAGATGAAATAGAAAGAGGAAAAAATGAATTAGAAGCACTCATTGGTAGGTTGAAAGCTTGTCGAGAAACCAATCCAATGAGAGCTCAATTGGCATCCTCCCTCGAGTCCATTATGACCCACATAGGTTCTGGTAGTGGTCAGTTAGATATTTGGTTGATTAAGAGGGATGAACAAAAAAGATATTATGCAAACAAATTATCATATCAAGATGTCAAAAAGAAAGATATACCAAAAGGTAGAATTTGTGCATTATTTAGAAAGCCTAGTGAACAAAATACTATTAAAAAGACAACTAAATGGTTCCCCATGTATTGGTGCATACACGATCATATTAGAAATAATTTTTGGGATAGATGGTGGATGGTTTTTGATGCCCCTCCCTGCAATAGTCAAGAGGTCCCAATATATTTTTTAAAGAAATTAGATTGTGAGTTTGTCCTTGGGGAGATCCTTAATTATTTGATATATTAGAATCTTAGGGTAGAGATGTGGGGTCATCATTTGAGAGGCCAGGGGCACATTGGACCCTAATGTAGTTAGGGCACCTGTGGTCAAGCCACAGGGTAAGCATGTGACTATTCTTTCAGTTGTGAAGGAACATGTAGAGGCCAGTACTCTAGGGATTATTGATGCTTTGGCGTAGACCCTCATTCATTACACAAGTCCATTAGTTGAGGAGGATCCTTCTGTGCATCATGCTCACATGTGCACATCATGTGGATCGTTATGCACATTTGGTAGTCATGTTGGAGATGGTGCGGATGATGGGCTAGTCACTGATCAGTTCTAGAATGAGACATCTAGCATTGACACACAGGTAAATTACAATTATAATAAACTAATTTGATCACATTTCATATATATAGTGTATGACTAATTAATTAATATGTATTGACATTGTTCAAAATTTAGGGTCAGAGTATTGGTGGCCCTAGTAGGGATCCCCCAACCTCATTTTTCAACCTGTCGATGAGTCTAGAGGTATGTATCAATTTAATCATTTAAATTAATACATATATTTATTAAGTAATCATATGAAGGATTGACAAAAAAAATTTATGCATGTGCATCAGTTCTCTATAGGACCATCGACATTCACTATGAACTCTGAGCTTAGATGTGATACAAGCTTCATAGAGGTACATTTGTTTCATGTTAATTTAATTCATTTGATTATATTTGTTTCATGTTTCATGTTAGATGTAACGTGTATTGTATGATATGCAGCTCTTGACATCTAAGACTCCTCCGCATCTTCAATAGTCTGTCAATCATGGAGTGGTTGTAGTTATGGCTAGTTCACAACCATTGACTAAGGTATGAAAGCATTTTCTTGGTTTTAGTTGTTGTTTATAATATTAAGTATCAAAATTTCTAATGTTATTTATAAGTGATTATATTGATTGAATTGTTGTAGGGTCTTGTTACACCTGATCGTCCATGAGCCTTTGAGGTGGACTTGTAGAGCGACTATATGATGGTGGTAAGAAAATAATTAATTTTGTGTGTATATATATTTGATTTCAATGTATAATAATTATTGATTCATATCTATTTTTTTTGTATCAACTTGAGTTAGAGAAGAGCCTCAATAAGAGGACGAGTGAGCATATAAGGAAGACCCCATCATCACCATCATCTCCCTCTACATGACAACCAAAGACCTCTAGAGATTTGTTTCTTTCCCCTCATGGGAAGGAGAAGATATAGTTGATAGACATGCATGCATAGGCATCTACAAACATATATGTTGGATTTTATGTCAGTGGACATATTCGATATACATTTAATGTATATATGAAATTTTATATTTGATGTATGACATTTATTTGATGCATGACATTATTGGTTAATATATGATATTTTTGTTCATGTATGACATTATTGGTTATCATAATATATTACGTGTTTGTTAATGTATGACATTATTGCTTATTAGTTTATATTATATGTTTGCTCATGTATGACATTATTGGTTATCATAATATATTATATGTTCCTTCATGTATGACATTATTGGTTAACATAATATATTATATGATTTTTCATGTATGAAATTATTGGTTATCATAGTATATTATGAGGTTGCATAGGTACTTGTACCCACACCCCTGGTACTTGTACCCACGTACCCAAGTACTGGGTACTCGATGGAGAGCATCATAGCTAAGGACCTTGATTGAGATTTCAAATTTTTTTTTTTGGTTTTTTGTTTGTGTATTAGCTCATTGTTTATCAAGCTTAATTCAATACCTAATTAGTTTGAAAACTTGATAGAATATTGATTAACAATAAACTTTATCACTATTTAAGCATAAGTTTATCATTTCCAATATGTTATCATCATATGATTTATGATCTTGTTCATGTTTAAAGTTTTTCTTCTTTGTTATTTTTTTAGCAAGATTAATTCAATACCTAATCACTTTGAAACTTTAATACAATATTGATCAACAATAAAATTTATCAGTGTTAAAGCTAGAAATTTATCATTTGCAATATGTCATTGTCATATAATTTATGATCTTCTTGTTCATGTTTAAACCTACCTTCTATGTTATGCATCTAAAAATTTATCATAAATTATTATTACAAACATATAACAAATCTAAAACTGAAAACAATACCTTACATTTACAAACTTTATCACTATTCTTGATTTGAAAAATCATTGTCATGACTCATAAATTTAGGTTTTCTATAAATACAAAAGTATAATTAAAAATAAAGTTTGACATACCCAAGTACCCCCATCCCCTATTATAAAAAAATAGTTATACCTGTACCTGTACCCTAAGTACCCCAAGTACCCCTGTCCCCATGCAACCTTGTATATTATATGTGGATCTTGGTGTTTTCTGTACACCTACATGGTATATAAGATCTCTTGCTACTTAGAACATACCCTGACCTTGCCCAACCTCCTTGCTAGGTTAACTAATCCAAACTTGTAGCATCACTCCCTTACTATTCTAGGAACAATATCCTTCCAAAGGTTTTATAGGTCTAATAGGGTACCATAGCACTCCCTAGTCCAACCAAGGTTTCCATGATGTCTATCCTAAGGTGTTATTGGAACACTTGTACTATGCTTGAATGGAAAACAACAATGGGTTTGTACCTAATTTCAAGATTTCTTCACAAAAGGGCTACAAGGAGAGCCCCTAATTAGGCCTCCACCTGGATTTATAGGGCCAATAGCTCCTTTTTCGTAGAGTTTCAACACCTCTAGCCTTAAGAATAATTGATACATAAGACCCATGCTCAAGTATTTTTTAGGGTCTTAGGGTGCATACAGGTCGTACAAAAAAAAAGCAAAATTGAGGGTTTGGTAGGGTTTTCTTGGCTAGATGTTGTCCCCACTTTTAAGACACCTTCCACACATCATCAAGATTCCTCCTCCACAAGTTACAACCTCCTCATACCCCTCTTAAATCCCTTAGAAGGGCAAGCCTTCATTCTTCAAGCTTTGCTCTTGAGAGCTCTTTCTTTGCTAACAGTCCCTAGCCTGGCATTGCCTAGCTCACCTAGGGCTTGGTCAAAGAATTCTTTGCACTCACTTTTAGGCCCCTTTCTTGTATAATATAATACATTAGGTTTTATAGCCTTAAAATCTAGAAGACCATGGAATTTCCATGGTGGAGACAATACTTACAACCCTTTCATGATAAATAACTCCAGAACTAGTAGTAGACAGGTATCTTTGAAGAAATTTACAAAACCTTTCAAAACTTGGTCACAAACTATAACTAATGCATGGTGAATATAGAGGCTACAATTATCCAATATTTTTTAGCTATTACAGTGAACTTTCATATATCTATTGCTTGACCTCATTCAATCCATGTCTCCTAGCTTAAGGCTCTACTTTCAATGCATTAATATCCTTAAAAGTGTATTATGCCAGTGCTTTAAGATAATGGGATGCATGTCCCATGTTCATCTGTGACAAACTACTTTCCTAAACCTTTTTGTTCTTTAACTTCTTAAATTTGACGCTTTGTCTACTATACAAATAATCTTTCACATCACCAATAAGACTACCATGAACTTCATTATTTTGACATCTTTTGGAATCCCTTTGCTCATTTAGGACATGAATATTGGAGCACCTATTGTCATTGAAGATTCTTTAACACTACTATTGCCATAATGCTAACTGTCACATTCTCCAAAGGGAAAACCTCACTTTTCAATGTCTTATCCTTAATGCTATTAGAAGTGCACATCTTTGGGCCTCTAGTTTTGTTAGGATCTTATTCATTAGATAAACATTTGTCATAAAAATATAATAATATATTGATATAGTGTAGCCTCAAAATCACCATATATCACTAGTGCACTAACATGTATGCAAAAATATTTGAAAGCCTTTGTTGAATTCTCAATTCATGCTAGGTGAAACTTGTAAATTTATTCTAATAGAGTTCAACATTGAAAAAATAGGAGTAGATAATAAGTTTCCTCAAACTACCAACCTACCACCACCTAAATGGCATTTGGAGCTCCTCTTCATGGCTTTAGAACTGTGATTGTTCCTTCGTGGTTATCCCTTTATGAACTAACTCGCAACTTTACAACTCATTTTAGTATTTAATTGTGAATCATCTTGCACGTACAAAACTAGGTGTTTTGTTAAAAGATCCTTCAAACATTTTAATTTATTACTCCTACTATAATAGTACTAAATGTCTTCTATTCTATGACACATGATTACTAGATTTATTAAGATTGTTGTCTCACTATGTCTTATTTTTTGTTAAATTTGCTATCATATGATCCATTAAATTAGTTCTTATATACCTCTGCCATAAAGGTTCTCCATGCTATTTACCATATGACTACAATCTATCTAATGTAGTAGTAACCATCTTTTAAGAGGTTTTTCATTACACTTTAACCAATCATTGATTTCAATTGGACACCTCTATTCCATTTGCACATAACTACTACATAGGCTTCTCACATGTACTTTTTCACTTGTTTGGACCAAACACTATTTTTTTACTTAGTTGAAAGAAAAGTCAGAATGCTTTTGAAGATTTTCATGATCATACTTTGCCACTTGACATTCTTTTAGTTATTCCATCTACATAGGAAATGATTCCAGAAAGCCCTAGAAATGAACATGAATATTAAGTTTAATACCATATCATTTTTTTTATGGAAATTAGAATTTTGAAAAAGATTTAAGAGTTTTTCTAGAGATGTTGATAGTTACACTACTACAAAGGTTTAAAAAGTTGTTCATCACACTCACTATTGTTGCTAATATCCTAGTTAGTAATGACATGTCGAGCAAGAGTTTTTGTAGGGACCTAGGAGGAAAAATTAAATTGGATTGGTCCCATGATACTATACTAGTGGGTAAGGAAATTGTGACACTCCAACCAAATGGAAAGTCTATGTACATTCCTTTCATCAGAAGATCCCCAAGTCCAAATTCTATGCACTAGGTGTTAAATTTCTAACTACATTATTTTAGGAGGGAAAAGGTTGTTGAATCTAAATTTAATAATAAGGATTCCCTATAGGATATCACAAGTCTCCATCATTGGATGAGATGACATATCTAGTTTCCATAACCAAAGATCACTGCCCTATGGCATTTAGTGACCCTCAAGGACATTTCAGTTTGGCATGCTCAAGAATGTTTGAGTGCTCAATAGGATAGGATGAGCTTGGGGCTAGTGTTTACCTATATACCTAGAGCTAATAGAATGGATAGTTTAATTGCATGATGAAAGGTGAGAGAGATTTGGTAGTTGGCAACTTTGTACTAGCCAACACTACAAGTTTCAACATCACCCGAGATGGCATCACAAAATCAAAATGGAGTAAGATCTCCAAAAAGTGAGATAGGTTATTTTAGGTCTCTATAACAGGGTCCTATAAGACTTGGAATCACATCCATACCTTGCATGAGCTCTAAGATATGCCCCATCAAAGATCGCTGCCCTATCGCATTTAGTGATCCTTAGGGATGTTTCAGTTTGGCATGCTTGAGAAAGTTTGAGCACTCAATAGGATGGTATGAGCTTGGGAATAGGGTCTACCTAGCCACTCAAAGCTAATGGAATAGAAATTTCAATCCCACAATGAAAGGTGAGAGAGATTTGGTAGTTGGCAACTTTGTATTGGCCAACACTACAAGTTTTAGCATCACCCAATATGGTGTTGCAAAATCAAAATAGAGTAAGATCTCCAAAAAGAAAGAGTGGTTATTTTAGGTCTCTATAATGCGATCCTATAGGACCCAAAATCACATCCATACCTTACACGAGCTCCAAGATATGCCCAGTTAAAGATCATTGTCCTATGGCATTTAGTGAACCTTAGGGACGTTTCGGTTTGGCATGCCCAAGAATGTTAGAGCACTTAACTAAATGGGATGAGCTAGGAGATAGGGTTTACCCAGCCACCCAAAGCTAATAGAATAGATAGTTCAATCCCATGATGAATAGTGAGGGAGATATGGCAATTCGCAATCGAGTACTGGAATTTCAACATCACTCGAGATGGCGTTGCAAAATCAAAATGGACTAAGATCTCCAAAAAGTGAGAGAGGTCATTGTAGGTATTTACAACATGGTCCTATAGGACTTAGAATCATTTCTATACCTCGCACGAGCTCTAAGATATGCCCCATCAAAAGTCACTTCCCTATGGCATTTGGTGACCCTTAGGGATGTTTCGATTCAGCATGCTTGAGAATGTTCAAGCACTCAATGGGATGAGATTAGCTTGGGGATAGGGTTTTCCTAGATGACTAAAGCTAATGAAATAGATAATTTGATCCCACGACGAATGGTGAGGGAGATTTGGTAGTTGACAACTTTGTACTAGTTAATACTACAAGCTTCAACATCACCCGAGATGGTGTCACAAAATCAAAATAAAGTAATATCTCCAAAAAGTGAGAGAGGTTGTTGTAGGTCTCTACAACATGGTCCTATAGAGCCCAAAATCACATTCATATCTTGCATGAGCTCTGAGATATGCCCCATCAAAGATCGCTATCCTATGGCATTTAGTGACCCTTAGGGATGTTTCAATTTGGCCTGCCTAAGAATGTTTGAGTACTCAACAAGATGGAATAAGATTGAGAATATGGTTTACCTAGCTAGCTAGAGCTAATGGAATAGACAGTTTGATCCCATGATGAACAGTGAGGGAGATTTGGCAGTTGGCAACTTTATACTAGCCAACACTACAAGTTTTAGCATCACCTGAGATGGCATCACAAAATCAAAATGGAATAAGATCTCCAAAAAATGAGAGAGGTTATTGTAGGTCTTTGCAACATGGTCCTATAAGACCTAAAATTGCATCCATAGCTCACACGAGCTCCAAGATATGCATCGTCAAAGATCACTGCCCTATGGCATTTAGTGACCCTTAGGGACATTTTAGTTTTGTGTGCCTGAGAATGTTCAAGCGCTCAATGGGATGGGATGAGCTTGGGGATAGGGTTTACCTAGCCACCTAGAGCTAACATAATAGATAGTTCAATCCCACAATGAATGGTGATGGAGATTTGACAATTGGCAACTTTGTACTAGCTAACACTACAAGTTTCAGCATCACCTGAGATGGCATTGCAAAATCAAAATGGAGTAAGATCTCTAAAAAGAGAGAGAGAGGTTATTGTAGGTATCCATAACATGGTCCTATAGGACCAAGAATGGAATCCATATCTCACATGAGCTCCAAGATATGCCCTCTCAAATATTCTTTCCCTATGGCATTTAGTGACCCTTAGGGATGTTTTGGTTTGGCATGCTTGAGAATGTTCAAGCACTCAATGAGATGGGATGAAATTGGGACTAGGGTTTACCTAGCCACTTGAAGCTAATGGAATAGATAGTTTGATCCCATGGCTAATGATGAGGGAGATTTGGCCGTTGGCAACTTTGTACTGGCCAACACTACAAGTTTTAGCATCACTCAAGATGGCATCAGAAAATCAAAACGGAGTAAGATCTCCAAAAAGTGAGAGTGGTTATTGTAGTTCTCTAAAACATGGTCCTATATGAGCTATAATCACATCCATATCTTGCACAAGCTCTGAGATATGCCCTATCAAACATCATTTCCCTATGGCATTTAGTGACTGTTAGGGATGTTTCGGTTCAACATGCTTGAGAACATTCAAGTGCTCAATAGGATGGGACAAGCTTAGGGATAGAGTTTACCTAACCACCTGAAGCTAATCAAATAGATAGTTCGATCCCATGACCATTTTTCCACTAAGTTGCAAATTCAAGCAACTTTTACAAATTTCAATAATGCAACTTTGCACAAATAAGTGCAATTTTAACATTTTTCACTTGATTCCACTTCTACAACTTGAAAAAGGTTTAGGAAAAAAAAAAAAAAAATTATTTCCAAATGTTCAGCCCTTCACCAATTCCCAAACTCCTACCATTCACAAATCAACACACTACAAGAGGTCAAATCCTTCATGGTACTTGACCTAGGGCTTGATTGGAAAAATCACAAAACACATCCTCTAGTATTGAAACCATGCAATCTTAAAAAGGACCCTAATAACTACCATTTCACAAGTGGGCATGAAATTTCAACTAAGGAAATTGCTGTTAGAGGCCCCATTTTTGTTGTTTGCACCAAAATGTTGTCCTAAAAACCTAGTTTCACTAAAAATGTAATAACTTGAGTTAGAGAATACGTAGAATGATGAGACTAGAAGAATAAGAAAGCTGATTCAAAGCTCTATATTAAAAATCTATCACATATAGTCTAAAAGTTTGTACATTTCATGCAGCATGCAAACAATAGTCCAAATGACTCAAAAACTAAATTTCTTTCTTTGCAACTTCTTCCAATCCATATATTAATGCCCTCCAAAGTCAACAAAACCAATTGGGACTCTTTCTCACCATGTAAAAAATCCATTCCACCCTTCACCTATGTCATTATAGTAATTTTGAGAGTTTTACACCAATTTCTCTTCAAAATTGGGCTGAACACATGATGATGTTCGGCCTAGGGCCTGCAATCAAAAATATTCAACCAATTTTTCTACCCCTAAAACTCTGCCATATGTAAGAATACACCCCTATCTTACTTCTCACCAAATTACATCAAGATCCCACAGTTGGATTGCAAGTTAGAGGGCCATAAGTGCAATCTAGTCAATTTACAGGCTTACCCAAGCAACCCTTAGTAAAATGGCAATATCTTATGAAAATGAATAAATCAAAATCTCAAACCATATGAAAATGAAAGATACTTAAAATATCTATCCAATCATATCAAATTTTCACATGTGACAATTCATACACATTTGTACAATAGCAAAGCACAGGAAAAATGGCAGAAAATTAAGTTTTTATTGCTTCAAAAGACATCAAATCTATACAACCATCACCCACTGAAGCCTACACAGTCATCTCATACATACATGCTTCCATTCCAATGTTTATAATCACATTTAAAATGGTGGTTGTAATGTACACTTGGTTTTTCAACAAAATTACAAAGTTGTCAGCATTTTTGCAATTTTGCTTTGACAACTTTTGCAATTTTTTGCAAATTTTGACATCTTAACTCCTAGATACCTAAAAATTAACCAAATGACCCTAAAGACCTTTATAACCTTCTGAGAAATATAAAAATTCTTTTTCTCTTGAAAAATCACCTATATTGCTCATTATTGACCCCCTGGTTCGATTTGGCTCTCTAGCTTATAATGGCACCTAGAATCCAATTGACCTTACATCTTGGGTCTTATTACATCATTTTGAAACCTTGTTCCTAATTTACAACTAGGATGACACCTATATATTTTTCTTGGTTCCTTGCACCAATAATCATCTAACTAGACAAGTTTGGAGTACTTGGGTGCATGACAATGCATTAAATTTTATGCCATAGGTATAGCAACAGGAGATTTGCCTAAAGGAGGCCATGATTTTATGTAAAATAGTCAAACTAATTATCATAAACATGGTTTAGGATCAACTAACATGTCCTAAAAGTGATTTCTTGGTCAGATTTGAAGAGGCCCAATTTTTGGCCTTGTTTGCTAAGGGTTTCATAAAAAACATATATAGAGAGTTGATGGGTTCAATCCAATTGAATAATACTCACTTTAGGATAATATTAAGATAATTTACCATTTTTATGGTTGGGGGATAATTATTCCATATAGTTCCTTTGTAAATGTAGGGGTTTTTATGCCTAAAAAGTGGTCCATATTGTAACAGTGGAGACTTGGTCCAAAATAACCATACCTCATCTTTTGATATGTTATAGAGAAGCCAAATGGGTATCCTAATATTCAATTTATTTTTTTGATTTTGTGAAAAAATGTGGAGAAAAATGCAAGAGGACAACATTTTATGCCTAAAAAGTGGCCCATAGTGTAACTACCATCAAATGACAGTTGTTCAAAGCCTCTAAAACTTCAAACTTGTTCTTGGTTGGTTAGGGCAACATATACTTGGTGTTTCTAATTTTTGGTCTATACTAGTAAGTGTCTTTACCTAGATTTGAAAATAGTGTCTCATTGACATTATCTAGGGAGGAGCATGAAAAAAGGATTGACAAACTCCTATCTAGGATGGTAGACAAATGGTTATATTGTACAAAATGAGGAAAACAAGCCTATATGGAAGAAGCATGACAATTTTCTCAAAGATTTACCAATTAAATTTCTAGAAATTGTTCACTTTCACCCTAAAGGTCAAAACATACTAGACATGGTTCACAAGATAATGATCCCAATCTAAAAATCACTAAGGAAGAGATCTTACAATTTCAACAAGATAAATATTAAAAAAAGCTCATGAAATTGAACTTGGATCAAGAAAAAGATAAATGCTTCATGCACTTATTCTCTCAAGGAGTAAAATTTCTACACAACCTCAATGTTGACAACTCAATTGAAAAGGAGGAACCTTCACCTTTAGAAGTTGTTATGAAACAAATGGAAGAAATAAGAAAGGATATGTTACACATGAAAAATGAGCAAGAGAAACCTAAGCCATCTTTTTCACTTGAGTCTATATGTCTATTTCATTTTGACAAATACTTATAAATGTATCATTTTACTGGTAGGGTTGAATTTTTTAAGTATGAAAAATATGATGTAGTGGAGATTCTCATGATCACATTATATATTTTTGTGCACTAAGTATGAAATTCTTATATGAACTCACTTATCTCATAAGCCTTTTTCTTTAAGAACTCTTATTGGGCAAGGTATGGAATGGTTCACAAAATTTTATCCTCCACTTATGTCATTTGATAAAATAGAAAAAGGTATTTCCAACATTATTCCTACATTATTCAACATGCAATCACTATACTAGACTTATGAAACATTAAAAAACACCAAGGAAAATATTTTATTTCCTTTCTTCAGTGATGGAGGAAGCTTTATTCATGATATCGAAGGCAAATCCTAGAAGTTGAAAAGATTGATATATTTATCACCAACCTTGTGCCTTGATTGTAGCATGAAATTAGGAAACAACTATTTTCCAATTCCTTACAACTATGTTCGAATTCCTAAAGAGCCTAATGTGATCAACTTGACCAGTGACATTCAAACTATAAAACAATATAGTTCTCCAAAAATATTGAATCAAACAAATCTAATCAGTCTAGCAGAGGTAAACCATCATGGGTTTCCAAATCTAAGCATAGTGAACTGGCGTTGAATACTTTGATATCAAATAAGATCATTACAGTACCATATAACTATAAACCTTGTGAACCCAAGGTTTAGCCTAAATTTTGGAATGACAATCACTATTGCATCTATGATAGGAATAAGGGTCATAAGACTAAAAATTATGGTGCAGAGCACCTAACTTTTATTGATCAATATGTTTGTAATAAGGTCATAGGATATAGCTCATCATCTTCCTATGACCCATCCATTTTGTTAAGGATACAAGACCCCTTGGTGTGTTTATAAACCTTGGACATCATTTGGTCCTAATGGATGATATGTTAGTCATTTTATGTTTTTATAAGTGTGTCTTAGGGGTTTGGAAGCCTAACAAGGTTTCTAAGTGTTAATCAAGTTTAAATGCAACATTTTTTGTTATAGCGGCAAAAGTTGCTTAAAAGTTGTCAACAAATTTTACTTTTTGGTTTAGGAGTCCTAATAGCTCAAACCATTTGATGGTTGAGTGGAATAGTTTAAAACAACCTATTTGGCTTGAGACATTCAAAAATGGATAAAGAGGGAAGATCCAATTATAAACTTGCTTTCAAATCAATAAAATATACCCATTTCAGTACAATTTCTTAACATTTTGCAAGTATAGTACAAAAGAATAAGGGGTGGATGATGATCTCTCTAGTTTGAAAGTTTATGCCAAGTTTTTGAAGGCTTTTGGCAGTGGTTTGAATTTTTTATCCTTTTTTGTTTCAAAAGTAATCAAATTTATAAGCTTGTTGGTCTGAGAAACACTCAATTTTAGGGTTTAGGCATTCAAATAGCCCTAACTTGCTGATCCACTAGTGGAATTTCTTCTCCACTTGTATGAAACAAGTTAGGAATGTGTACCATAAGATTTTTATAGTTTTGGAATAGGAATTGAAGGCATCAAATTTTGGGAGCAAGCCCTAGGTCAAATATCACCATGTATATGACCAATTTTAAGGAGACCATATTAGATAAAGAGAGGAGAGACTTTGAGGACTTGGTGATAAAAAAATTATCATTTTTTGAGTTAGTAGAACACACTAGAAGTGGACTTTTGGTTCTATGCATCCATTCCTAACCTCTTGCTTTGAAACCCAAGCCAACCTAGCTAATTAGGCCTGTGGACTTAGTCAGGGTTATGATATGCTGGAGTGGAGTCAATCTTTGAAACTTTGGGGTTTGAGAGAACTTGAAAAAGAGTATCTAAAAGTGTGATTTTTTCCTTAAATCTTTTGTGAATTTTTGGAGTTAGTTGCAAAAATAGGGATTGGAGACCTAATAGGATTCTAGGTCCTTCCTTATAATTTGTGTTGTGGGTTGTTGGGAGTGCAACTAGTGGTCCATTTTTCTTAGTTGGATTTTGAAAAAGTAGTTTCTAGCCTTTTGTTGGAATTTGTGAGGCCTAGAACCATAAAATCCCTATTTTACCCAAATTAAGGGAACTTGTCCTTAAAGGCTTGATTTGGGTCAAATTTCTTTATGTCATACTTGTGTATGGTGAGTCTTGAAACCCTCATAGCAACTCCTTGCAGAGGTATACACTTGTTAAAGTGAAACAAACCAATTGTTCAATCCTTTGAACATCTTGAGTGTTGGTTTTGGGGTTGGGTCTTAAGGTTATGCTTCCATTGTTTCACTCTACATCAAATTATATGAAACTTAAATACCTCATTCAATATCTCATTGATGATAAGAAAGTTGGGGTGGATGGACTCATGACTAATATTGATCATAAGGTTTTAAATGAACCCAGGTACCCAAGCATGAACGAGAAGAAAGTTCTATGAAGAAAATTAGGATGCAAATATCAACTACATATGGTTGAGCCAACTTGTGACAACATAAACATGATTAGGTCTAAAGGGAAAAGAAAGGCTAAAAATCAAACATTGATGAACCACTTATGATTATCCTTAAGGGTGTAGATTCTTCCACACAAACACAACCTTACAATCTTGAGACTAAGAGCGAACAAACATAACAAACTATGGTAATCTTTAAAGGATTTGACCTTCGAACCCATATATATGCTAAAAACATGAATCTTGTGACTAGGAGTGAACCAAAGATCATAAACATTGGTCTTAACGCTTCCATATAGAAAACATCTAAAATAATTATAAGATGGGTTTTATAAGTTTATGATTCGAAAATAAATTTGTTTTGGAGTTTATCTAAAATGATTCTAGATGGAAAAACAAATAAAAGATAAAATAATGTTAGTCATAATATCATTATTGGCAAAAATGTTCCAAATGTAAATAATTATTTGTTTGAGCTTCTAGAAATGATCAAGCAGCTTACTAAATGGCTTGATGAGTCTTAGAAACTTCTCCCATTATATCCTTGCTCTTGTTAGTTGCAAGTTTTTGGTTACATGCACACAATCATGACTTTGCATCACAAAGCATTCACATTCTAAAACAAATCATGTTCTTTCATTACATTTTGATCTAAACAACACATTCTAAACTTTCACTTATTCAAATGACTAAACTAAAAATGGGTTCTATTAAAGAATCTAATACAAATTCAAATAATGTATCTAGATTCTAAACAAATCAAAACATAAAATCTATGATTTAAACTTATCTCATCACCTACACATAATAACAATAACCACCTTGTCATGTGGATAGTCTTGGGGAAGAGATCGCAACATTGTATTTGGATCCAATTGATCACTCTTTCTCTCTCTTCCTCTCTCCCTATTCAAAATAATGAACCAACTAGATCTGCTCTACATTTTAATGTCTCAAGTATTGCCTAATGGTCTGACTTGCAAACTTTCCAAAGAATCTTATTATGTGGTTTTCCACCACATTTTATCAAGTGGACATTTGATGAGACAACAAGGTTTGAATAACGAAGAATCCTCCTCTATATTTTCCAATCTTCGAACAACCACAAGTTAGGGTTCTTCATAGAATATTTTCTAAGCCATGTGTTGGTTACAACCATCACACCGATATGGTACTCTAAACCTTCACCATCTATAACTAAGTGATCTAGTTTTTGTTTGGCTTGGACACAATTACACAAATAATAATATGTCCCTTCTTCATTGTCTTCACGTACAATAACACCAAAAACATGGTCTACAGTGACAAATGTACAAAATGTGGTCATTAATTCAGAAAATACTTAAGTTATAAAGTTGCATAGTAAAATTACAAAGATATATGAATAGATATATTACTAGGTTGCACTAGATCAAACAAGCGGTCATAGTCAATAGATGAATCCATCTCTACCATTTCTAATGCTTGTGGGGGATGATAGGTGTCAATTAGGTCCAAAACTCGTATATCCCATTTTTTCACCCATTCAATTGACTCACAGTCGTACCAATTCTCCTCTGCACATGATGGACAATAGCATGCCATTTTTTATGTGTGGATACTCCATGAACTTGCATCAGAGCTTCTAAAAGAGTGCAACTCACTAGATCCTATTAGTGTGCAACAATCCTTATATGGTGCAATGTTAGTATTAACGATCAACCAAAAAAATCTATGAACTATAGACTCACCTTTCTTACTTGGACCCATTGTAGTGTTACACCACTAAATGATGGATTTTGCATCTGTCAATATTGCTCCATCTTTGTACATTAGTTCTTCACAAGTTAAGGCTATTTTGATGCATGCACCTACACCATCATGCTCTCACTTTCCACGACCAACCTCTGTAAGATTCCACATATATTAAATTCTACACAACTTGTCATTTGGCTCAACCAATAGAACATCTATGCATTCTTGAATTGAGATACACAATTGTCTGACCAAATAATGTGCTAACAATATGTTATGAACTTATTAGCCAAATCTCTATAAAATAGTTGAAAACAACCATGTACAAACTCTATGAAATGTGATCGATCATCTTTGATGTAAAAATGGTACTCCCTCAAAATCTTCCTGCCATCCTCTGTACTTGTAGGTGAATGCATGAATGTTATGTGAACAAATATGGAAATCTATTGAGAAGTATAATACTTTGCTTGCACCTCATTTTGTGGTTGTAGTGTATAGTTCTCTACAAAGTCTACAATTGAAACAATGGTGTCTAGTGGAAATGTATCCTTGCACAACTTGAATTGCAAATCCAACCATCGTGCTCTATGTGTATGCCTTGCATAATTGTAAATAATCTTTTTACAAAAAATCTTCATGAACTCATACATTGGAATATTTTTAATGACTAAATCATATCTTTTACTCAATTTTCAATCTTTTAGAGCATATGTCACTATCTTAAATTTTATGTAATCTACTATTTCATTTTCAATGGCATGTGTACTCTCCATATGTTCACAGGTTGATAAAAATTTGTAAAGAACTACAAAATAAGCATGTACCATCCAAGCATGATGTCTTGTAAAACTGTTGGTCATCCCCTATTTCACATAAAATGTTGGATATGAGTTCCCTTGAAGATCTTGGTGGCTCATTCATGTCAAAATCTTGCAAAACAAACTTAGAATGAAAAAACACATATATATGCCTAAAAACATCAAAATGGTTACAAAATTTAATATGTATCTTACAACAAGAAGTTGTGCATGTGTGATTTATCTTCACATAAAAAGGTTTAGCCATCTCAAAAAATCTTTGACTTATTTGAATTTAAGGATACATACCAATAAATTTTGCAAAAAATTATGTTTGAGTTGAGTCTAAAAAATGTTTCACATGTGGGTCATGATTTTGGCTACCAATCCTCCTTCTTATAAAATCTCTTTGACTAGGAGAAACATGTGTGTTATTTTTTCAAAAATCCTCAATCAATGATTTCAAAACTTCACTAATTTTTTTATCCTTTCATGGTAGTTTTTTGCTAAATGTCCATAACTCTTTTTTTTTTGGATCTTCCAATCTCTCATGCTTTAGCATGGCTCTCCTTAGAGTAGCTTTACCAATTTTCAATATTTTTCTTGTCTTTCTCATGAGTTGAGATTTCTTCGTTTGGGTAATTACTATTGTTGATGTAAGTACTCATCTTGTGATATTACTATTTTTGGTGCGTGATTTAAATCCCACTTTTTCATAAGCACTCAATAAATTCTTTACAATGTTTTTTTAATTTAAATTGTCCATTGTTCTTAGCCCAAGAATTTTCATGATAGGTCTAAATTTCAAATTTCTCATCATTTCAAAAAATAATTGGTATTAACCTGTAATATTTAATTCTTCAAAGAATAATATCCACATACGATTAACTTTTCTTTGACAAGTACGCTTGCTAATCTTGTCAAGCATTGATTTCAAAATATTAGTATCAATATCAATCAAATAATTTGGTCTTCCAAAATGAATTCTAGAAGGTTTTATAATCTCTTCCATTCCCTCAACATTTTTAACATCAACATAAGGTTGATTTTTTTGCATACCTTGAACCAAAGATGATATACCTTGGCAATAAAATGCAAAAGATGGAATATCACCTACTTGATATGTTGATGTTGTGCCTTCAACATGACATGATGGAGACTGCACATCGTCAAATCTACAAATTAGTGTCTCTTCAACATGAGAGAATGATATGACTCCAATATTGGAAGATGGTGTAGCTTCACAATTCAGTTGTCTTCTTGAGCATAATAGTCTCATTCGTTCTCTTTGTCTTTACAATTCTTCCTCTATGTTTCTTTGTATAGGTGCTTCTTGATCCTCTTTGAAAGTCAATTCTTCATTATTGCTTTGCAATTTTCTTTGTTCACATAGTAGTTTCATTTTATCTCTTTTAATTGCAAAATCTCTCTCCCTAGCTTCATTTTTTTGAGTTTTTGGTTTCTTCTTTGGCATGATGATGATTTCTACATGTCAAATTATTCAAATATCTGAATTACTTACAATTTGTAAATTACAAATCATTTAAATACATATTAAAATTATAATTATTTCAATGAAAACACAATATATATCAAACAACTTACCAAATCTCTAACCATTTCCAAATAACAATTCATTCAAACATACAAATTTCAATGAATTCACTATATATTAAACATGTCAAATTATAATCAAATTTTTTTCTCTCTCTCTCTCTCTCTCTATATATATATATATATGTATATATATATCAACAAACAATATTTAAAAAGGACTACACTAACCTTTTCTATAAAAAAAATATTCAAAAAGCTGATCCAATGATTGAATTTTGTGTTTGCTAGCTTCAAAAAGTCTTCAAATAGTGTTTGCTAACTTTCAATAGCTTGAAATTCGTGTTTTCTATCAGAACAATAGAATGTACAACAAATAAAAAGTAGAATATGGATCAAAAGGAACCCAAACTTTCTTTGTAATCGTGTTTTGGTGATTTCACATAGTGCATATGCACTATAGTGTGTACCCACTATGTCAAAACACATCTCTCCCTATCCCACCATCCCCCATCCCCTACTCTCTCTCCTCTCCCTTCCCCTACTCTCTCTCTCTCACTCTCCCTCTTCCATCACCTACTCTCTCTCACTCTCTCTCCTATCCCCTACTCTCTCACTCTCTATCCTCTCCCATCCCCTACTCTCTCACTCTCTCTCCTATCCCATCCCCTACTCTCTCTCCTCTTTCATCCCCTACTCTATCTTTCTCTCCCTCTCCCATTTCCTACTCTCTCAATCTCTCTCCTCTTCCATGCCCTACTCTCTCTCTCTCTCACACTCCCATCCCCCCCTCTCTCTCAAGCTACTCTCTCTCTCTCCCCTCTCGCATCCCCTACCCTCTTTGTCTCTCCCTACTATCTCTCCCCTCTCCCATCCCCTACTCTCTCTCTCCCTACTCTCTCCCCTCTCCCATCTCCTACTCTCTCTCTCCCTAATCTCTCCACTCTCCCTCTCCTACTCCCTCTCCCACCACCTACTCTCTCTCTCTCACTCTCTCTTAGATCTCACATACCCTACTCTCTCACTCACTCTCTCCTCTCCCATCCTCTACTCTCTGAATCTCTCACACACACTCCCATCCCCCCTCTCTCTCACCCTCTCCCACTTCCTACTATCTCTCTCTCACTCTCTCTCCCATCCCCCTACACTCTCTCACACTCTCTCCCATCTCCTACTCTCACTCTCTCTCCCCCATCCTATTCTCTCTCTCTATGCCACCCCCTACTCTCTCACTCTCTCACACTCTCTCCCATTCCCTACTCTCTCTCTTACACACACTCCCATCCCCCCTCTCCCTCTCCCACTCTCTCTCTCACTGCCTACTCTCTCTCCCTCTCCCACTCCCTCTCCCACCACCTACTCTCTCTCTCCCATCTGCTACTCTCTCTCTCTCTCTCTTCGATTACTCTCTCTCTTTCACACACAGACACACACACACACTCCCACCCCCCTCTCTCTCCTCTCCCATACCCTATTCTCTAAATCTCTCACACACACTCCTATCCCCCTTTCTGTCCCTCTCCCACTCCCTCTCCCACCACCTACTATCTCTCTCGCACTCTCTCTCCCTCTCTACTCTCTCTCTCCCATCCTCTATTCTCACTCTCTCTCTCCCATCCCCTACTCTCTTTCACAACCTCTCCCATCCCCTAATCTCACTCTTTTTCTCTTCCATCCCATATTCTCTCTCTGCCACCCCCTACTCTCTCTTAGACTCTCACACTCTCTCCCATCCCCTATTCTCTCTCTCTCTTACACACATTCCCATTCCCCCTCTCTCTCCTTCTCCAACTCCCTCTCCCACTACCTACTCTCTCTCCCCCATCCCCTACTCTCTATATCCCTCCTCTCCCATCCCATACTCTCTCTCTTTCATAGACACACACTCCCATCCCCCCCCTCTCTCTATCCCTCTCCCACTCCCTCTCCCAATCCCTACTATCTCTCTCTCCCTCTCTACTCTAGTATCTCTCCCATCTCCTACTATCACTCTCTCTCTCCCATCCCCTACTCTCTCTCTCTCTCTCTCTCTCTCTCTTACACACATTCTCATTCCCCTCTCTCTCCCTCTCCCACTCCCTCTCCCACTCCCTCTCCCACTGCCTACTCTCTCTCCCCCATCCCCTCCTCTCTCTCCCCTCTCCCATCCCTTACTCTCTCTCCTTCACACACCCACACTCTCCCATCCCCCTCTCTCTCCTCTCCCATCCCCCCTCTCTCTCCCTCTCCCACTCCCTCTCCCACTGCCTACTATCTCTCTCTCACTCTCTCCCTC
Organism: Cupressus sempervirens; assembly: GCA_028749045.1. Lineage (NCBI taxonomy): Eukaryota > Viridiplantae > Streptophyta > Pinopsida > Cupressales > Cupressaceae > Cupressus > Cupressus sempervirens. Next base: position 163,574,682 of record CM053786.1, on the reverse strand, counting down.
TCTACTCTCTCTCTCTCTCCCATCCCCTACTCTCACTCTCTCTCTCCCATCCCCTACTCTCTTTGCCACCCCTACTCTCTCTCACACTCTCACACTCTCTCCCATCCCCTACTCTCTCTCTTACACACACTCCCATCCCCCCCTCTCCCTCTCCCACTCCCTCTCCCACCACCTAATATCTCTCTCTCACTCTCTCCCTCTTTACTCTCTCTCCCCTCTCCCATCCCCTACTTTCTCTCTCTTCCACCCCTACTCTCTCTCTCTCAAACTCTCTCCCATGCCCTACTCTCTCTCCCTCTCACACACTCACATCCTCATCTCTTTCTCCCTCTCTCACTTCCTCTCCCATTGCCTACTCTCTCTCTACCATCCTGTACTCTCTCTTTGTTACCCCTACTCTCTCTCACACTTCCTCTCTCCCATCTTGTACTCTCTCTGCCACCCCTACTCTCTCTCACTCCCTCTCTCTCCCATCTCCTACTCTCTCTCCCCTCTCCTATCCCCAACTTTCTCTCTCTCTCTCTCTCTCTCTCTCTCACACACACACACACACACACACACACACACACACACACACACACACACACACACACCCATCCCTCCCCCTCTCTCTCTCACTTTTGCTTTGCCTCTCTTCTTCCCTCTCTATGCACTATTTAGGTCTCAATAGTGTGTGCTATTGAGACCTAAATTTAAAAAGCTTTAAATATCGCGTGCTATAGGGTGCATGTGCTATAGGGCATACACACTATTCAAACCTTTGCATTCTACCAAGCCTAAGGCTTGGTTTTGCCTTGGGGATCCAACCCAAAGGTTTGGAGTCTATAAACTAGTTTGAGAAATGTTTTACTGCAAAAATACAAAAAAATGATTGATTTTTCTTGTGTGCTCTCCTTCAAGATTCCTCATGGTTGAGCATCGATAAGATCAGATTGCATGACATTGTAGGTCTCTGTGTTAGCTATATAACCATATAATTTTTTTTTATTTGAACTATTTCAAGCCTTTCATCTATAATTTCTTTTAAATCTATGTCCATTTTTTGTCAAAAACCAACATGTACTAATTGGGCTATAGATTTTAGCTCATTCATCGTATTTTGTAACAACTTAGTTTTTAAGAAGCTAGACTCCAATCTACACACTTTGGAAAAATGAAGTTTTGATTTTAGACTAGTTTTCAATCATTTCTAGGGTGAGCACACATATATTTCACATATTTGGGATGTATCTAGTTAAAAAATTCATAAAAAATAATACACATTATAAAATTACACAAAAAATCTGGGATAAACTACATAGTGCTAAGTAACTTTTGACCAGAGTGATTAAAGAATTTAAAAAAAAATGTTAAAATTTTAGGGGGACCACACTTTGTACTGTTTTTTTTTTGGAATAAACAGTACCACTTTTTGGGGCCCCCTTTTTTGAGGACCTAAAACTAAACCATTTTGGAAAAAAATTAGTAGTTTAGAAACTAGATTCAAAGGACTACTACTTTTGTTTTTGTCCTATCTTAAAATTTTGAGCATAACTATCTTCAAATTCTTGTTGAAGTTCAAAAATTGTTGATTTCAAAAAAATGGTGTCCTCTTATACCCCCCTTTTGACACCACAACTTAGTGCACTTACCCATATAGTATATACTATTGGCATTTCATTACTATCATTTGTGGCTACATATAATTGAGTCACTTGCTCTTAATATAGATGTAGATTAATGTTGTAGCCTAGAGCATTTGACAAGTTTGAGATTGTGATATTAATAGCATTTTAGACCTACTTTAATTGTCATTGCTTTATCTACTATTTTCTTTGGAATCTTGAGGCCTCATTTGTGAACAAGGAATGTGTGGCTGATATGACATTTGGATGTATGATAATGCCCTTCCAATGATAATTATTATCATGGTTGCTTAATTAAAAAACCCAATACTTCAACCATAAGAACTCAAATCATTCCACCACTGGACTAGGCTTCACTTGCTACATGATTAGGTCTAGAGGTGAACTAACTGATAGTTATGAAAGGTGAATCTTAATGTAAGGTATGCCATTAGTTGTTTTATGGTCTTATTTGAGTTTTATGTCACTATATTGTTGCACATTCACTGCTGATCTTTAGTTCCATTATTATAATAGAAAATTGGGTGTATACAAAGCTGACTTCTAAATATAATAATAACTTATATAACATGTTAAAATGTATAGGGAAAGCTTATAATTTAAAAGTTAATATTCATGTTATTAAACTGATTTTTGTTTTAGATTTCACTCTCCTCATCTTTGGTACTAATATTTATCTAGGTCATTAATGGATCGTGTTAATGATCCAAGGATTCATGGTCTCCTTCATAGTAGGATTAGAATCACGCTTGCACTTGTAGCTCCTGTTGTTGCCCTTGCAATATCCATTTTGGCATTTGCACAAGAAGCAAGAAGAGAGAGGCATAAGTGTAGAAGAGATGAAATCCCATTTTACAAGAGTATTATTCATTCAAATGAGGTTGATTTCCATGACTAACTTTGTATGACTAGAACAACCTTCTTTCATCTATCCGCTATTCTTAGGCAAGAATGAATCATTAGAGATTCTTGCAAGATCACTTTAGAAGAAAAACTAGTGATGTTCCTCCACACACTTGGGCACAATTTGAGGAATCATAAAATTGTTCATAATTTTGGTCACTCAGGAGAGACAATTAGTAGATACTTTGACAACATCTTGAGAGCTATCTTAGTGCTCCATGCTGACTATATGTTCCCCATTGTGCTAAACATTTCTTCTCAAATTCTTTGGAAGGATCATTTTGATCCCTACTCCAAGGTACATCTCTTGTTGACACATATTTGTTATGTTGATTACTACTCATAATAATGTGTTTGTTTAATGCAAATTCATGATTTGTAGGATTGTATTGGAGCAATAGATGGGACCCATATACCGATTACTATTGATGTTGATAACGAAGCTAAATATCATGATAGAAAAAGAAACTTCTCACATAATGTTACCATGTTCCTTTGATTATAAGTTTCAATACATTCTTTTTGGTTGGGAAGGGGTCTGTAGCAGATAGTAGTGTTCTTGCTTCTGCTTTGTCCAAATCAAATCCACTAGTAGTTCCTCCCAGTATGTGCAATGAACTTTTTAATGATTAATTAGATTTTATGAGAGGCATATCAAGGTTATATCAATATACTTTTGGTACATTTGTGTAGGTAAATTTTGTTTGGTTGATGCAAGGTATCCAAATGTACTTGGATTTCTCACCCCTTATTGGTGTACACACTACCATCTAAAGGAGTTTTGTAGAAGAAATCTGATTAACTCTCCACAAAAGCTATTTAATGACTAACACTCACTTCAAAATACAATAGAGCATACATTTGGAATTTTGAAGCAACATTTTCCTATCTTGAGGCATGCAACATTGTATCAAATTATGGCATAGACTAAGATTGTCTCAACATGTTGCATCTTGCACAACTTCATTACAATAGAGGATGACATTCCTTGTGAAGTTGAAAGTGAAGAGGATTACCACGATGGGATAAATGTACCCATACTTGAGACATATGGGATAACTCAATGAGATAGAGATGACTGGAGAAAATTTTGAGATGAAATAGCTCAGAGGATGTGGGAAGACTATAGAGCATGGACTTAGTTGTAGTTGAAACATTACATTTTATTGTAGAATATATATTGGCAGATATTTTTGATATATATATTGACACTTGTGTGGTATTTCAAATGAATGAATTATATGTGACATTTTCATCATCATTATAATGTGGTTGTAAGTATATTGACTAGTGTGAGTTTGTATGATATATGTTTCTTTGATTTGTATTTCAATGCATATGATGTTGTCTTGTGACTGGTGTCTTCAATGATATTGAGTTTTCATATTTGATGCAATCTGTGTTGAATTTTTGGATACAAAATGTGGTTGTATGTATATTGATTGGTGCAAGTTTGTATGATATTTATTTATTTGACCATCTTCAATGCATACTATTGTCTCAAAACATCTTATGTAGTATTTTAAATCTGATTTCTAATTATACTTCTAGCACACATCTTTTTCATATTTTATTTACTCTATGTTTAATTTTTCGATAAATAATGTTGCTATAAGTAATGACTAGTATGAGTTTGTATGCTATTTGTTTATTTGATTTTTATTCCAATCCGTACGTTGTTGTCTTGTGATTGGTATCTTTAATGATATTTAGTTTTCATATTTGATGCAATCTATGTTGAATTTTTGGATACATAATGTGGCTATATGTATATTAATTGGTGCAATTTTGTATTGTATAATATTTATTTATTTGGCCATCTTTGATGCATACTGTGGTCTCAAAACATCTTATGTAGTATTTTAAATCTGATTTCTGATTATACTTTTAGAGCAATCAACAATATCAAGGGACTAAACATAGTTCTATGAGGTCAAAGAGAAACAAGAAAATCTTAAAAACTAGGGGTTGTTTAAATCCATGTTTTGGTGTAGAGTCTATATGAAAATTTTTGCATCTATTGAAACATTTGGCAGGAAGAGGTATCATTGAGAGTGATATGTGGTTGTAGTCAATAAATTTTTTGTGCTTTGTAAATTTGACATAGTGCTTTGACTCATTAGTCAATGCTAAAATTATAAAATCTACCTTGGCACCCATAGGACCACTCCTCCATAAAGGTGTAGCAGATGTGTGACATGTAGAGCACCTTCTACAAGGTTTATCTAAAGTAATATTTCTTGTTGAACTTCCATTATTATTGTTCACAAAGTTTTTCGTTACTTGTCTCTTTGGACTTTGCAAGATGTATTTCAGATAGCGAACCTATTGCATTATTTCTATATGCCAGAATGTCCTCCAAATCCATAAACATTGATTCAAATATAGGTTTGAAATTTTTAGTAGCATTTTTTTCAGTTGTCCAACATGATCTATAAACCTTGTTGTTTTTGATGAAGGTGGTGATAGTGTTACATTGTGTAATCCATCGAAATGAACATTTGAACCTTTCAACTAAAAGAACTTTATCTATTATATGAGCAAGAAATCATAAATGATAACGATGTGACAAAAGGTCCAATATATTCAACTGTAATGACTATAGAGTGGTGAAATTTCCTTATTGAAGCATTCAGACCTAACTTTTAGTGCTGACATAGAAAAAAAATGAGATTGACTTACTTTTTGTGAAAGAAGTATAGACTTCATTACTTCCACAACTTCTTCCATGATACTTTTCTTGAACATGGCCATGCAACGTTGTTCATCTAGAGTTGGTGTCAAGTAGGGCATGCTCAAGGATAGTGTACAATCCACATCAATGTTGAAACTTGCAAAATTATTGTAAATAGATCTACTACTACTTTTCTCTAGATACCTGATAAGATCTTCCTCCTTTAATTCATTTTCTATATCAACATTCATAGAGCTATTGTTATTGCTATTACCCAACCTTTCTATTAATCAAGGAACAATATCACATGCTTTCCCATCTAGAAAATCCATACTGCAACTATCATTTACTTTCATCTTCAAACATGAGTAGCATCCTTAGTCCAAGCTCTCACTTCTTCTTATCCCATACTTCTATATTATGTTGATCTTAGTTTGGTTTTGGCAATTGAGTGTCAAAACACTTAAGATATTTACTAAGTTCATGCCAAGCTAGTAACACATGCCAAGTATAATATGTATAAATGTCAAGTTGCAATGAGTGTTGAGTCACTCATGTGCCGAGAGATTTAAGTGTCGAGCATAGAGTTGATGCCAAGCAAGTTAAAGTGTTGAGTTAGATAGAATTACAATAAGTTTCAAGCATAGAGTTGATGCCAAGAAAGTTTAAGTGTCGAGTTAGATAGAATAACAATAAGTGTCGAGCATCACTATTATCAAGTGCTGAGTAACACATAATGGATCTAGTTGTTTGTGATGGCACAAAAAACTATGTAAACAATTTTTATGCTGAGTTAAGGATGTATCTCAAAGCTTTGAAGATAAGATTAAATCTATTTTGTTTTCCTATGCAATCAACATGCAACCAATTAGAAAATTGGAAAGGATTAAGCAGAAAAATGAATAAAATCTCAGTCATAGATTCATACCTAACCCTAAGCCACCAAAATATTTTTAAGGAAGACAAAGCCCCATAATTCAATGTATATGTGTGTATGTGAGGAAGTGATGTGAGCAAATAATTGAAGGAAGTGAAAGGGGTGCATTGATCAGAAAGAATTCAAGGTGATTTAGAAATGTGAAAGAATTGAAGAATCAGTTTGCAGAATAGAGGAGGAACTATATAACATTGTTGTAACAGATCAATAGGATCAAGATGGATAGAACTATGATCTAAAATTAGTGAGGTAAAGTTGTAAGTTATCAAATCAAACATTCTACTATTACTTTCTAACAACTATATCAGCAGGGTAAAATCCTTTGGACTAAGGTTGATTTAATAGTCATTGTAAAATCCTTTAACAGGGTGACATTCCAAGTGAGTGTTTTAAAGTCCTTTAACTAGACACTCTTCTAACAGGGTGTTAAAATCCTTTAATAGGGTAGGACCTAAAAATCCTTTGCATGTCTTTAATAGGACATGCCTTTCAAAGGGTAGATCATGAAAATGGTCAAACTATGTAACCTTAACAGGTGACACTTTATTGCTATAGTAGTGAAGAATATGGGTGTCATTCCCACCCTAGTTTTACCTTCTCATTTGAGGGTTTTTCAATAATCATATTAGGTGTCAAGTGTGTGTATGATTATATGTTTGAATCATTTGCTTTACATTTCATTTCAATTTTCGCATGCATCTAATGAATGGTAAAAATTGGTTTAAGTGTTAAAGTTTGAACTTCTAATTCACCCCACCCCCCCTTTCATAGAAGTATATATTTCCCATTTTTATTTCCAAAAATTGGTATCATAGTTGAGTTCTCATCAGCTAGAATTGTTAGAAGTTTGGACACAGAGCCTTTGAATGTAGATCCATGTCCACATGGTCATCAAGCAAGCCAATAAAGATAAGAAGTTACGAAAACTCCCATAATTGAGATTACAATACAATACATAGATATCATTATTGTCAAGTGTATGGACACATCCCTGAGAATTGCATAAGAACACACTTCAGTGGTAACTACAACAGATGGTTGAGTCAAACTACATGCTTTAGTTGTTTGAAAACTGGTCGTATTAGCAAGCATTGCCCAACAAGGACAAAGGCACCCAATTCAGAGTTCAATAAAGGAAAAGGAAATGTAGATGTTCAATACACCATAGGAGAGATGAACAAAACATGGAAGAAGAAAGATGGATGTAGCACATCAAATGAAGGGATCACTTCACTTGATAGGTCAAGTGGTCACACCTCATCAAATTGAGACAAAAGGAGGTGTGTAGGATTGATATTTAAAATGTTTTATCTTACATCAATTTCAAAAAAGGTTAGTACTAAAAAAGATATATTAGCATGAAGAAAGATGCAAATAATAAGTAAAATCCAAGGTCAAATCTTCAAGTTTTCACATTACTGCCGAGTGTGAAAAGTTCTCTTCAGTTGCCAAGTAAAATACTAGTATGTGCCAAGCTATCAACCAAAGTTAGTTGAAGCCAAGTTAGTAGTAGTTGTCGAGTGAGAGAAATTTCTATAGGTGTCGAGTAAAGGTAATTCTAATAGTTTTCAAGTGATGGTAAAATAAATGGATGGTGAGTAAAACAAAAATTGTATTGAAGCCGAGTTTACAGTTGTACATGTACCATACAATAAAAGCTATATTTTGAAAAGGTATAAGGTTAAATTTTACATATTTCTTTGTCATTACAAATTCAAAGAAAGAGTGACTAGAGAAAAGAAGTGATTCACAAGTGAGATCGAAGCATTTTCACATATCATAGTGAAGATCAAGCATCAGTTCATTGATTTTAAAGGTATTCTTCATCTCTCGAGCTACACGGTTTCATACTTGTTAAAACCCTAGCTTGCGTAGTGGCCTAAAGTTAAAAGAAAGTAAAGGAGAAAGAAATGTTAGATGTTCAATTAGTCAATAATGAGGTTAAATAACTATATTTCAAGGCTATAGCAGAAGTTGCTTATAAAAATGACCCAGCAGGCATGTTATCTATGATTTTGCCTAAGGTTGTAATGGTCCAAGATGTGAGGAAGTGTTATAATTGCAAGGTAGTAGAAATTGGAGAAATGGAAATTAGAAAAGCATATGAAAAATTATATGAAAATGGGATTTTAAAGGAGAAATTTTAAATTATAGAGAGGAAGGGCTCAACCTGTGACATAGATTTTCCAATAGTTTTAAAAAATGAGTGGATCAAAATTGTTCTAAGCATAATATATGATGGAAGTCTATGGCTAGAAGGAGGACCTATCAAAATTTCAAAGAAAATTATACATAGGGTTACTAGTTACCCAACCCTAGATCGGCCCAAGACATTAAGAAGCGATTCTAAAGAGGTAATTGAGAGAAACATAGGGGCTAAGTGGAACGAGCGTGGAATGACTATTGATGCTATTATAGAAGCACTTCTTGAATTTTCCATTAGGGTCATTTCACATATATTCTATTAGTCAAGTAGACTAAATAGTGTTCCTTGTATAGCTATTGATGTAGGCTATAATATTGTCAAGAATGATCATACTTATGATATTGCAGAACTCTAGTTGCAATAGATAATGGATAACCTAGGAGCAATAAGGAAGTCAAAGAATGCTCAATGTAAGTTTGGATCAATAGTGGTATGTATATTTTTCTATGTACAAAATGAGTTCCCATCTTTTGGAAAATTAGGATGGAAGACCAATAAGTCACTTGCTATGCAAATCAATGAGTATATTGAGCAAATGGGAGAGAATTTTGAGTCAATAATGACTAGCTATTTTGAAGATTTCAAGAAGTCCATTAAACAGAGATTAAGAATACATGTTTCCCTAGTGGAGCAACATTATAATGATATTTTTTTTCCTTGTAGACATTGACTACACTTTCATCCAGGCTGTTGTACCTAGAGTTAGATGGTTAAGGCTTCTAGGATATGAAATTAATATTGGTGAAGCCTTAGCTGCTATCACTGCATTACTTGCTGAAGAAGTTGATAAGACTAACAAATTTTTTGGTAATTATGATGTTGTAAAGTCAAAGCTTGAGATGGAATTGAAGATAGCCTTAACTTTGAACAAGAAAGATAAAGTGGTGAGAAAACTAAAAGCTATGTTTGGGGAAGGTGCAAGAGAAAATGATGAAGAAGATGATGAACAAGATGAAGAGGAAGAAGAGGTACAAGGTCAACAACCTCTTTCTTTGACCCAAGGCATGGGTGAAGATTAGGAAGAAGAAGGTGTCGAGGGAGAAGAAGCTGAGGAAGCACCAACAAAGCCACAACCAAAGAAAATAAAATTCAAGACACAACCTATTACACAACCAAAGGCAAAGAAAATTGAAAAACCAATTGCAACAAAGCCTATAGCTCTAGCAACAAGAATCACTACAAAGGAAACTACTCAAAAAGCCAAGGAGCAAGCAAAAGAGAAAACTAAGGCTACTAAGAAGACTGGTCCAATGTAGAAGAAATCAAGAAGAAAATACATAGCACAACTAGAGATAGATGATGAGAAGAATGAGTTTGAGGACACAAGTTAGTTTAGAATGTTAAGTCATGCTCCCAAATATGATCTTGAAAACATTTGTGATAATGTTAGGGATAATGCAGATTTGATAGGATTGAAAAATATTGAATTTGGCAAACTTGGTAGGGAAGATCAGAACATGATAGAAGAGTTAATATATTCCATGATGAAAAAATTCAATAATACTCCTCTTGAATTTGATAATAAAATTGCAAAGGAATTATACACCATTATTGAGAATAAGTGGCATTATTTCCTGAACATGGAAAAAGAAATAAGAGAATCAACATTAGCACAAGTGATGCTAGAGTTGTCAAAGGGAAAATTAACTAAGGTCAATAAGAAATATGGTAGTAAATTTGCACCAAATTACATGGCATTTAGTATTTTGCAGAACAAAATTGAGGATGTTGTGAAGAAATCCACACAAATGTGGAAATTGATATATGTCCTGACCACAATCAAAGCAAGAGAAACAGATCCCTTTGAGGGTAGAAAAAATGAGAAATAAGGTGAGGACAAGGAAGAAGAAATAGAAAAAAGAAAAAGAAGACACCACTATGGAGGAGACACAATAGAAGAAAGATGAGATGCCAATAGCTGATGAGCAACAAATAAAATAGTGTGGAATACACACAATTGCCAATCATAAGCCCTCCACATGACACAAACACACCTATAGAGACCATAATAGTGAAAGATGTTCCTGATAGCTCACCTCAAAACATTAATCCATTAACTATAGAGGATCTGAAAAAGATACTTGACCAATCCACATTACAAGCAAGGTTATGTGAAAATCTTGTATTGATAAGTGTGGATTAAATTCAAAAGGCAGTAGCTGATATAACAAGGGAAAAGGTGAACACACAAGAACCACGTTCTTCCATCCTTATAGCTACTAGTGCTCAACCAATAATACAACTAGAGGATAAATCTACAAAGGTTGACACTACTGTAAAAGCTGATGTAGTTGATACAACTTAGACTGCAAAAGTAAAGGAGACTATAAAAGAACAAGAAGGATAGATAGATATTTCTATACCTAATGCACAAACACAAGGTGCACCATAATTAATTGTAATTGATCAAGGAAAATTTGATGAAGAAAAGGACACAACCAAGGAGAAGAAACAAAAAGCAATACAGACATTGGTAAACTTACCAAAATCTGGCACTCCTACTAAAGTCCTTTAGAGGCCAAGCATTGATGCAATACCATTGCATATTTTAGTACCAAGCTCTAGCTCAACAAAGGTTGCTAAGGTAATTCACTATGGTGATGCACTTTTACATGAAGATATAGTGATACCCAAATATGACTATGCAACCATGACATTAGAATTGATCAATAAAATGCAAGAAGCATTGGAGAGAAATTAGAATCAAGAAATACTTAGGAAAGAGTACAAATAGAGGAAAGAACTTCAAGAGATCAATGACATCCTTTTTGATGTTTTTAGCTTGCAAACACTTGATGAATCTAAACCTATATTAGAGCAACTAGCAAAAAGTGATGAATAGGTGACTAATGAAGACAAGGATACTAATGTTAAACTTATGGAATGGTCTAAAAATAAATTTCAAGGGAAAGTCAATGAGAAAATATCCAGTGAAATAGCACTACCACAAGTTCAATTGGCTACCAAATTTGAGAAATTGAAGAAAGCACTTGAGAACATATTCTCATTGTATACAAAATTGTGTGATCCCACACTCTTCACACAAGAAACGAGCCATAGAATTTTGAACTTGGAAAGAGAATTGAGGATATTAGGTATGCAACTGCCCCAAAATCTAGCTCAAATTGAGAAGCATTTTAATTCAGTGCTTCATACACAAAATCAACTAGCTATGTTAATAGAAAAATAGGCTAACATAAGAGCCCATTTGATTAATATACAAGCCTCCCTTACCCTTATATGGAAATAATCTAGAAGGAATTAGCATATACAGAAATAGTATTAAAGAAAGATCCCAATCTTTCAACATTGGATGGACTAATTCACCTTGCAACAGGGACAACCATCTAGATAAAATCCTTAGATTTTGCATTAGACAACTGGGACACTACTTTGATGATTATAATGGAAGTCCATAAGAAATTTTTGGACAAATACACAATCAATGTATAGAGCCTTTGACAGTAGTGTTAAGAAAGGGGGAGATTATATTAGCAAACAAAGAGGAGACAAATATTAAAGGGGGAAATAATAAAGAATAAAGAGGGAGATAACCCAAAAAGGAGGAGAGCAAAAAAAGGGGGGAACAAACAATAAAAGAATAGGCATAGTGTATTAGACAAAAATAGAGTGTCAGCACTTTTCAAGACAAAGAGTGTCAGCATGAAGTAAATTTACTTAGAGAAGAGAAGAAATTACATAGAATGGGAAAATTAACTTGGGGGAGCTACAAAATTTTGAGCAAAATTTTGAGGTATATGAGTCTATTACAAAGTTTTGAAAATTTTAAACTTTTGTATATACATGCCAAACTATGTATATATTATACTTGAAGAAATTAGATTTGTTATGTATAGTTAAGTGTTTTTGACATTCATGTCAAAGGGGGAGATTGTTGATCTTAGTTTGGTTTTGTCAATTGAGTATCGATGCACTTAAGATATTTACTAAGTTCATGCCAAGCTAGTAACACATGCCGAGTATAATATGAATAGATGTTGAGTTGCAATGAGTGTTGAGTTACTCATGTACCAAACAATTTAGGTGCCAAGCATACAGTTGATGCCAAGCAAGTTCAAGTGCCAAGTAAAACAAAATTACAATAAGTGTCGTGAATTAGTATTATCGAGTGCCGAGTAACATAGAATGGATCTAGTTTTTTGTGATGGCACAAACAACTATGTAAATATTTTTTATGCGAACTTATGGATAGATCTCGAAGCTCGAATCTATGTGGTTTTCATATGCAATCAACATGCAACCAATCAAAAATTTGGAAAGAATTAAGTAGGAAAATGAAGGAATCTTAGTCATAGACTCAAACCTAAAACTAAGCCACCAAAGTATTTTTAAGGAAGATGAAGCCCCATAATTCAATGTATATGTGTGTATGTGAGGAAGTGATGCAAGAAAATAATTGAATGAAGTGAAAGGGGTGAATTGATTAGAAAGCATTCAAGGTGACTTAGAAGTGTTGGAAATATAGGAGTAACTGAGAGGGGGAGGGGGGTGAATCAGTTACCACTAAAATAAATCCTAGATCCCTTAAATGTCAAAATAAAATTTAGATTGAGAAAACTGATTGTTGTTGTTATTTGATAAACACACAGAAAATTGTGCAACTCAATAAATGTAGTGTGATTTACTTTTAGTTGATCTTATACATTAACAGTGATTAATTTGCAAGCATGAAAGAAATAACATGAACACATGAGACACTAGGATTTAACATGGAAATCCAATATGGGAAAAACCACCAATGTAACTAGTTACTATTTTTCACTTTTTTGAGGTGAGACCTGTTAGGAGACAACCAAATTAAAGGTTACAAAACACAGTGTTAGGTGTGACCTTGTTAGAGGATTTAATCACCCTGTTAGGAGTGGCCTTGTAAGAGGTCTTAAAACAATTCAATGGAACTATCACCTTTTTAGAGGATTTACAACTGGCTATTAAACCAACTCTATTAAGACATTTTAGATCACTGCTACAATGGTTAAATAGTAACAATGAAATGCCCTAATTTTGATGCAACTAAATTGCTGATTACAGATCTCTAGTCTACTTCATACATGATCCTTCTTGATTGAATAACACTTTTTTCTCCATAAGGATACCTACTTATCCTTCAAGTTTTCTCTCACTCTTTCCTTCTCAATTCAATCAATACACTTGCAGACACACTAGAAATCTCAATTTGACCTTTCATTTATACCATCTAGATTATCAAGTTGACTCAAATTTAAATTAAAATAACCAATAATTATCACCATAGTTGGCTAGAAACAATACTTAAAATAATTAAGCTTCTTATGCCAAAATAGTTAAATACTTCATTGGTCGACCTTGCTCGATAAACATTAGTTCTAAGATGATTTCCTATGTTAACCAAGAGAAGCTTGGTTAACACTATGAACTTGCAAAAATCCTTTGGTAATTGAGTGAACTCGGTGAACACTGACTCTGTCCAAATTTTCTTTGCTAACCATGTGAATTGGTTAACATTGTTTCCTACCTGAATTCCTTCAATGCCCAAGTGAGCTTGGTAGACACTATCTTCATAGAGTAATATTTAGGAGTGCTCGATAGATGAGGAAAATTGTCTTGCTGACCAAGTAAGCTCAGTAAGAACTGACTGACAATTGATATGCATTTGTTTAACATCAAAGTAATCTTTAGGAGTGCTCGATAGATAAGGAAAATTGTCTTGCTGACCAAATAAGCTCAGTAAGAACTAACTGACAATTGATATACATTTTTTTAACATCAAAGACAACACACAATTATAAAATTGTATCCAACAATCTCCCTCTTTGGCATTGATGGCAACACAACATGTCATAGCATAATAAAATTTGAGAACAAGACTTTCTCTGATAGAAAGTTTCTCCCTCTTAGATTTTCACCAAAAGCTTCTTTTATTTCATGTAGTAATCTCCCTCTATTGAGGAATTACATAACTTCTATAACAATATACTTCTCCCTCAGAGAGATATAAACAAATATCAGAAAGATATGATAGTAATCTTTCCCCCTCTTTGACAACACATGCTAAAGACAACACATACCAAATTAGTATCAATGTACCTTGAGTAGTGATTCATATGCAATATTCTCTTTGACTATGTTGCATCAACTAATTGATCTTCAACTTGGTTCATGTTGATGCATCACTAAAAATTTATTTAGTGAGCTTCAGATAGGGGAATGACCCCTAACTTACCACTTAGATACATGAGTGCATACTTAGGTAATGGCTTGGTGAATATATCTGCAATCTGTTCTTTTATGTGAACATATTCCAATTTGATTTCTTTGTCCAGCACCAATTCTCTAACAAAATGATATTTTATAGCAATGTGCTTAGTTTTGGAATGCATCACTGGGTTCTTTGATATGTTAATTGTGCTAGTTTTATCACAATACATGACAACTGGTTCATTGATCTCAACTTTGATGCCTTCAAACAATTGTTTAAACCAAACAATGTTAGAACAATTCACTACAGCTACAACATATGTTGCTTCTATTGTAGATTGGGATGTGCAATTTTGCTTATTGCTTGTCCAAGATACCAACCTTCTACCAAGAAAGAATGCTCCACCACTTGTGTTTTTTTGTCATCAAGATTTCCTATCCAATTAGCATCAGCGAATACCTTAAGGTCTTATGGTTCTTTTTCTTAGCAATATCTCCAATAAATAATGTACTAGTACAGGTTGTGTATTCTTCATCAAGGTATTTCAAGCTTGAATCACTAATGGTGGCTAGATGAAGTCTCACGTGTCCTTGCCATGGTAAAAAGTTGTCTCTATTTAGCTTTGGAATCTCTCTCTTGTAAGACATCCTAATCTTTAGCTTAGGTCCTTGAAACCTTCCCTGCAAGCACCAAATGCTCTGATACCAATTGTTGGAAATGTAAAAGGAGTAACTATGGGGGGTGAATCATTTATCGCTAAAATAAATCCTAGATCCCTTAGATGCCAACAATAAAATTTAGAATGAGAAAATTGATTGCTACTATTATTTGGTAAACACACAGAAAATGCTATAACTCGCTAAATGAAGAGTGTGATTTACTTTTAGCCGATCTTAAACATTAACAATGATTAGTTTGAAAGCATAAGAGAAATAACTTGAACACATGAGACACCAAGATTTAACATGGAAACCCAATATGTGGAAAAATGCCATTATAACTAGTTACTTATTTTCACTCTCCTGAAGTGAGCCCTATTAGGAGCTAACCTGGTTAAAGGTTACAAGACACATTGTTAGGTGTGACCTTGTTAGAGAATTTAATCACCCTATTAGGAGTGGCCTTACAAAAGGTCTTAAAACAATTCAATGGAACTATCACCTTGTTAAAGGATTTACAACTGGCTATTGAACTAGCTCTATTAAGAGATTTTAGATCACTGCTACAATGTTTAAAGAGTAACAATGAAATGACTTGATTGTGATGCAACTAAACTGTTGATTAAAAATCTCTATTTTTCTTTATACTTGATCCTTCCTAATCAAATAAAAATTTTTTGCACCACAAGGATACTTGCTTATCCTTCAAGTTTGCTCTCACTCTTTCCTTCTCAATTCAATCAATACACTTGTAGACACACTAGAAATCTCAACTTGACCTTTCATTTATACCATCCAGATTGTCAAGTTGGCTCAAATTTAAATTATAATAACCAATAATCATCACCATAGTTAGCTAGAAACAATACTTAAAATAATTAAGCTTCTTATGCCAAAACAACAAAATCCTTCATTGGCCAACCCTGCTCGATAAATACTAGTTCTGAGATGATTTCTTGTGTTAACCAACACAGGCTTGATTAACACTGTGAAATTGCAAAAATCGTTTTGCAACCAAGTGAACTTGGTGAACACTGACTTTGTCCAAATTTTCTTCACTAACCATGTGAACTCAATTAACATTGTTTCCTACCTGAATTCTTCAAAACTTGAGTGAGCTCAGTAGACATATCTGCACAAAGTAATCTTTAGGAATGCTTGGTAGACAAGGAAAACTATCTTGTTGACCAAGTGATCTTGGTAAGTACTGAGTGACAACTAATATGACATTTTTGTAACATTAAAGACAACACACAATTAGACAATTTTATCGAACAAGAAGTATGAAAAAATTGCAGAATCAGTTTGTAGAATAGAGGAGAAATTATAGAAGATTGTTATTACAGATCAAGAGGATCAAGATGCATAGAACTGTGATCTAAAATCAACAAGGTAAAGTTGTAAGTTATCAAATCAAACATTCTGCTATTACTTTCTAACAATTGTATCAGTAGGGTGAAATCATTTGGACTAAGGTTGATTTAATAGTCATTGTAAAATCCTTTAACATGGTGACATTCCAAGTGAGTGTGTTAAAGTCCTTTAAATAGGCACACTTCTGACAAGGTGTTTAAATCGTTTAACTTGGTAGGATCTAACAATCCTTTGTAAGTATTTAATAGGACAGGTCGATCATAGGGTAGATCATGAAAATGGTCAAACTATGTAACCTTAATAGGTGACACTTTATTGCTATAGTAGTGAAGAATTGTGGGTGTCATCCCCACCCTAGTTTTACCTTCTTATTGGAGGGGTCCTTGGTAATCATATGAAGTGTCAAGTGTGGGTATGATTATATGTTTGATGCATTTTCTTTACATTTTATTTAATTTTTTGCATGCATCTAATGAATGGTAAAAAATGGTTTAAGTGTTAAAGTTTGAACTTCTAATTCACCCCCACCAGCCTCGCCCCCCCCCCCCCCCACCTTTAGAAGTATATATTTCCCATTTTTATTTCCAACATATTATTGACATCCATAAACCTGCTTCAAAAATGAAACCCTCAAATCAAAAACTTAACTAACGAAAATGCTGTCAAGTAGAAATCATGAAGTAAATACATATTGTGGTCTACTAAATATTTATTTGACCATCTTCAATGCATACTATTGTCTCAAAACTCCTTACTAGGTCTTTACAATCAGATGCATAGATTTGATCTCTAATTATATTTTGACAGGTTTGATTATAGTTACTTGTACTTTCATTTTTCTATACACATTATTAAGGTCTAATATTATATGGTCAAGTGTTTTTAACCCTTTTTTGTTATGTTCCTTAGCATGGCTCACGAAACACAAGTCAACAATGCACCTTCTATGAATAGGGTGCAATGGACTAGGGATATGGAGCACAAATTCCTTTAGTTGCTTTAAGAGCAAGTATAGCTTGGTCAAAAAGGTGAAGGTGGTTTCAAAAAGGAAGCTTGGACTACCATTGAAAGGAAGTTCAATGATGAGCTAAAGAAAAATCTGACCTAGGATAATTTGAAGAATAAATTGAAAACATGGAAAGTGGGGTTTAAAGTAATGAAATATTTAAGAAATGCAAGTGGTTTTGCTTGGAATGAAGGTGCACAATGTGTGGATGCTAAAGAGAGTTTTTGGAATGAGTTGTTGAAGGTAAAATGGTATTTAATATTCATTTTTTAAAGTATAACTTTATATTTACAAATTTAGTATTGAAAGACAACTAACCATTTTAATTGTTTCCCAATTTGTAGAGGAAAGAATTCAAAAACACAAAAGTGTATAAAAGGAATCCATTCCAATACTATAATGAGTTAGCATTCATTGTGGGAAATGACACGGCAGAAGGTACTACAGCTACCATGGCTCAAGAGACAGAGGAAGGGAACATTATGGATGAGGCCATCAATCTTGATGATGTTGGGGATTTTAGTATACCAATTGATGCTAATAGTCATTTGGATGAAGGCTTTTCTCAATCCAACCAATCAAGTGCAAGTGGTAGTCAAAGAATATCACCATCTTCATCAAGGAAGGAAAAGAGAAAGAAGGCAAGCATGGCTGGTTTGATAGATAGCATTTTTGAAGCCATCAATAGGATCCATGAGGGCATGTTAAAGCCTTACATTGTCAAAGTGGATGAAGAGGATTTTGAATTTGTTGGAGAGAAAATATATGATGCCCTCAAAGGAATTCTCGGGATTAGTGAAGATTCAATGATAAAGGCCTATGATGATTTTTTGGTTGAAACCAAAAGAGCAAAAGGCTTCTTGAGAATGACCAAGGAGGAGCGAGTCAAATGCATACAGTTTAATTATGGAGGATTCTAGAGTCTTTGTTAAAACTACAAATTATAGTGACCTTTTATATTTGACTACTTCATAGCATGCCTTATGCATGCCTTGTGATTTTTATTAGCAACAAACATATTTTTATTTCTTGCCTTTATATTTGACTACTTCATAGCATGCATTATGCATGCCTTATGACCTTTATTAGATGCAAACATATTTTCATTTCTTAGTGTGATTTTATACTTTTATCCTTGACTCAATTTCTAGTTGATATTGAAGATGTTTGTATGAATGATAATGCTTATGCACATGCTTGTTTTCGTGGTTAGCCTGAGTTAGACCACATGTAATTATTTTCTATAATTTATGTATGATTACAAGCAACTATTCCTTTGCTTCTATTGTATGAACCTTTTAAGAAACATCATTATATTGTAACTTATTTTACTCAAACATATGAGTTGTCTACAATCAAAAGATTCTGTGATGTTATTCTTATATGGCCTAACCTGTAATTATCATTTGTTTGGATATGATTTTGACCCATGCATCTTGTTGCTCCATGGTAGATTAGAGTAGGTTCTTATCATCCCTCAACTTCCTCTAGCATTTTTTTAAGCTCTAGTTTTTGTCTATGAGACTAAATCCCACCTTCATATGGCACATTTTACACTATATTTTTCTCATCTAAATAATACACTCTTCCTGAGCATTCATCATGCAATTCCTAAAATGACATGACATCTAACTGTTCTATCAAAATGATATGTCATCTAATTGCTCCAAAATGAATTAGTGGTCATCTTGTAGTTACTTCTTATGTCTAAAATAGTTTTCAGATTGAATTTTTAACATTTTATTCAGTATTTATTATAGTAGTAATATCTGCATCAACATTACTAATATGTACATCAACATTTGACTTTAACTTTTGTGTTGTTTGGTTCCTATAGATAATGCATTAATTTTGACAATGTCATTTTTTTTGGGTGTGCACAATATTGTTATCTTCTTTATAGTCCTATTCAAGTAAAAATGATATCCTTTTCTCATATTGGAAATATCCGATGTAGACATTTAGTTAGAGGTTATTTTCCACTCCAATATAGTCCATTCTAAACTTTAGCATAGATGTCATGACAACAGTTGGCTTGATTTCTTTCCATTCAAGATGTCTATTTACTTAGATAGTTTTTATTGCTTTTTAAAAGTGCAAGAGTTTAGATTTGCTATTCAAAATCTAAAAACATTGTTCTAACTTCTATGGAAGAAAGAAAATCTAAATATGAGGCTCTCGTGCTCTAAAGAATCTTATCTTTCATTATATAAACCTCATTTTTGGCTGGGTTGTCAGTTGGTAAAACAGATGATCATTTTTAGAAACCTTTTTTTATTTATTGGTAAGAGGCTAAAGCCAAGATTAATTTTTATGTGTTTTAATTTATTATTATTATTTACTAGGGGTGATCACGAGTAGATTCAAACCCAAGACCTCTTTGAAAAGAGGCTCACAATTTACCATTGTGTTGTAGGCTCTTGCCTTCAGAAACCTATTGTTTGATTCTTCACTCCCATAAATAATGAAGCTATAAGAGATGCTATCCTTACAATTTTTAGGATTTCATATTTCTCAATATAGCAATCCAATCAAATTTTAATTTGGCACCACTAAAATAGATACAATGATTGATTTTGTTGTGAACAACTCCTTGGCTACATAAATTGATATTTAAATAGACTTTTAATAATGATTATAAAGATTCTGTATAGTGATTTAAAAGGCTTTTATTATAGTATGTGTATTTTCATGTAGCTAATGCACTTTTTATTTTGCAAAGTTGATGGCTTTAATCAATTTGCCAATATGTCGATGAGGTGCTAGACCTTGTTTTTAAAAAATCTCCAATACACCAAAAAATTCTGCATGTAAATTTTGGTGTTGCCTGAATAAGTAAAAATTCGTTATTAATTTTGTTATAAATTAGCATAATGAATAATTAATTATTATACTAGGAGCTAATGAAGATTTGCTATTGTAGGGACATGATGGATGTGGATTCTTTGATTGGGCTAGTGATGTACAAACAACAAGTACAATGCATGATGATGGAGTAGAATGCAAGTGTTGCAATGGTTAGCAAGCTGAAATTTATTGTTTACGATGTCATGTTTTCCTTTTAATTGCATTTATTTGTTGGGAACATATGTGAAAAAATGCATAGCTATAATTTCTATAAGGATTTTTATCGATGACAAAATGACTAATATCAAACTTGATTTCTATTATAAACTTTTGTTAAAATTTACAAATAAATCTTATCGTTAGCCTTCTAAATAAGACTATGTTCAAATATTGTATATTTCAATTTTTTATATATTTAAAGCCAAAATGTTTGTGTTCATCGAAAAGGAGAGATAGTAGGCATCTCCCTTGATAAGGACAAGATTCATAAGGATGGGAACAGTCTTTGGACCTTCCCTCACACATGGTTAAGGCTATTAGTCATTGATGGATCTTACCCAAAAATAAAATGATTTTAGTTTTGGTATTATATTCAAATTAATAGTTATATTTAACATAATTTTTTTATATTCTTTATGCATACAATAGTATTTATAATCAAATTCTTCAAATGTAATTAATTAATTTTTAAATGTTGTCAAATATTTCTAATTAAAATTTTTAAGTTTTGACTTCTTTAACATATATATTTAAAAATCACGCTTATAATGGAAACAATTTTAGGCAATTTTGAATATAATTTTAAAATAACTAGATTTAAATCCAATTAATTTAAGATCCAAAAGCATGGGTATGACAAAGTGAATTGATTAAACTTGGGTGCTTTCACTGGGAAAATAATGTGTGGGCTAAGCAAGCAAATACATTTGTGGATAAGCGAGGTCCACACTAAGTATTAAAACTTTGAAACACGTTTAACTCAGTATTAAGTGAAATATATTTAAAGGTTGTGATATACCTTTCTTATTGATAAAGTCAAATTTATAATGAAGAGAGTATTAAATTAATGAATTTTAAAAAATTAACAAAAAAATATTTTTTTAAACATCATATTAAGATTTAAAAAACAAAACTTATTCTAATTCCTATTTTTATTGATGTAACCAAACACAGAATAGTCATCTATTGATTCGTCTTCTAGGACAACCAAATAACTCCAAATGATATTCTAGAATTTATTTTTAGAATATGTGAATTCCAGAAGAGAGCTTATTCCAGAATAGTTTAGTTTCGTATTGAGCAATTATTGCAACCAAATAGGGCCTGGGGGATCCCCTTCTCCCCCACTAGATCCTTCTCTCAATACTGTTAATGGCACTTCTTCCACCACGTCAAAAGGTATGAATCAAAATTATATTATCCTCTTTACTTTTTCATAGATTCACAAGGTGGGCTTAAAAAGTTTTGCTTGATTTTCATTTTATTCATAACTAAATAATATTTAGCAAACAACCTATAATACAACTTTAATTTGTTGATATTCTTAAATAATCAAAGTTGACTTATATTCTTTTAAGCTTAATTTATTCTTTTAGTTTTTAATGTTTAGCTGTTAGTCCAATTTGAAAACAAAAAAATTAATTTTATTATCCATTTTATTGCTATATATGAATTTGGTTAGTTTTCACAAGATTGTAGACAATAATTAGAAACCAAAAAAATTAATTTAATTTATTTATATAATAAATAAAACTACACTTTTAAGAACAATAATAGTACATTAAGAAAATAAATAAAATATTAAATTGATTTAGTATAACTATTATATATTAATTTATAAAATAATAATATTAAGACAATGTAAAAATAGTGAAGAAAGAAATAAGCCAATTAATATGGTTTAACCTATATGGGCGTGACCATCCAAAATATTACAATATGATGATTAAAAATTAAATTTACACTTATTTATAGGCCCTTGAGGTGGTTTAAAAATTAATTTTACCAAGTGAATGCTAGAAATGCCTCATGAGTTTACCTAGGAAAATGGTTGTTGAGTCAACCAAAGAAAAACATGACAAGTTAAAAACTATTAGTCTAATATACAATGTAACATGATTAGTCACCACATACCAAGGAGATTTGAGAGAGATAGGATAGCAACAACAATATGCCTGAAGCTCTCATTCGATTCACACATAGCTACTACTAATTTCAATTATGATCATGCTTAAAGACAAATAGAAACTAACTAAGAAGCTAGTTCTTATGAGTTACTACCTTGGTCAACATATCTAGAGAATTATTGCTATGATGTACCTTTCCCAACTCCAACTATTCATTCTCTAAAATTATGTTAATGGAATGATGCAAAAGCTAGATGTGTTTGTTCTTAGAGTTAAAGATTTATTTCTTTGGGAGATGAATCACATTCTAGATGTCACTATAGAACCTTACACACTCTTTTTTTTTTTTCCTAATTCATCCATAAACATTTATAACCAAATCAATCTTTTACTAGCCTTTGTAATAGCAACATGTTTTATTTTTGTGGTTGAAAGTGATCAAAAGATTTGCAATGTTAGAATCCATCTAACCATTATGCTACCTATAGTAAAAAAATATACTATAACTCTCCTATGACTATCAATATCTCTGTCTAAATCTAAAGAAAAATATAACAAGAATATCTACAACTAGGTGCATGCACAATAGGTATTGCATGTAGAATAGTCAAGCAAGTAGTCAATTTTTAAATTCTCAAGTGAACAAAGAGCCATAGATAATATTTTGATATGAATTATATCAAAAAATCAATTAAAAAATTAGTACTTTACATTTCCATATGAAGCCAAATATGATATAGATATAAATGAAATAAAAGCACACAAATATATAAATTTTCTTGTTTGTTAAGAATATTAAACTTACACTATTGAATAAATTTAGTAGTAACAATACAATAGTAACCCCTCAAGAAACCTTATTTCTTTTACATGGTGACCAGTTCGCATCTATACATTCATTTTCATTTGAAAATTGCAGAAATGTGATTTTTTTAATGTCAATTTGGTAAATATCCTTTCTTCCAAATGTTGATCCAAAAAGAAAATCATTAATACATGGTAGAAGGTACCTAATTTATATATGTATCTCACTAGGCCGATATAATCTCATCATATTCATACTTGTGATGTTTATGACTTTTTATAATGATTACATCATGTCTTTGACTTCTTATACACCAATAGTTCAATAGCAATATGAGCTAATATTCAACAATAAATTTTATGTAAAATCTACCTTTTTTCTATGTTCTTTTCTTTAATAATAGGCTCTTATGTTTTTTCTTCATGAATCAAATAGGTTTTGAAAAGACCTAAAACCTTTTACACAAAATGATGCAATCAATTAAGCACAAGGAACCCGTCAGCCAATTAAAAGACAAAACAATTAACAAATACAAATAAGAAAGAAACAGATAAGAATGGTATGATATTTTTGAGGACCCAAATTTCAAGTCTCCTCTCACACCTCTTGAGGATCTAATTTGGGTGAGTTATCAAGATGATGAGTTTTACATCTTTGTTCCAAAACCTATCCTAGGCCATTTGATTTCCTAAATGGTATTGATTGTATAGGTGAATTCCTAGGTCAATCAAATTGAATATTGAAGTTGTTTGTAGCTTTGTTAAAATGAAATGGCATCTTAAAGGCAATGTGGAGATTCAAACTCTTCCTAGGGGTTTCCTACCATTTCATTTTCCAATAAACATGATTGTGACTATGTCTTATGTGGTCATCTATGAATATTTGGAAAGATTGCTCTCTCCTCTTGGAAATTGTAACCCTAGTGGAATTTTGATGACTCCTTCTTCTCCTTTTTTCTATTGTGGGTTAGATTCCTAAGTCTTCCCTTGGAGTTTTAGAAATTGGAAATTTTTAAAAGATTGGTGTGTTAAAACACAAACCTATGTCACCCTTTGGTAAAGGAAAAGGCTATCAAAATAATAATTGTTCACCTTCAATGACATAAAACTGGTATTATTATTTAGAATTTGGAAACAAAGTAAACTAATAAAATGTGTAGAAATAGATGAAGTTTAGGATTTTAATTTTTAATAATTATATAGAATAAGAATTGGCATATTTTCCTAATTGTTATAGATAATTTTTTAGTTGCTAAAAAATGCTAAAAATTAGGGGTTTAGTTACCAACACAAAACTATATGGAAATAAACCTATTGCCCTTTGATATCAAACTATGTTATAGATAACATATATAGTTAGAACAATAAAAAAGAAAAATTGGCTTTAGAGCTATATTTTTTTCTTTTCTAATGATTCAAATTTCAACTCACTTAAAATTGATAGTTTTCATCTCCCACCACATTTTTCAAAGCAAATCTTTTCTAGCCAGAAGAAAAATTATACATTCTAGAAGAAGATTCTCTCCTCTAGAATGTCATATAATTTTTCAAAAAAGAATTATATGATTTAATATTTTTTTATTTCTCAAAATTGACATCTTTTTAAGTGTTAAAATATGTGTTTGTAAATTTTTTTAATTACTATATACTATAATATCTAATTCAAACACTATAAACTCTATATGAAAATATTCTTGACTTTGAGCTCTATAAAGTGGTGTTTATATGTTACTAAAAGAATATCATAGAAATTAGTAAATTATTGAAATGTTAGTTTTCTGAAATAATTATATTTCTTTAGTAATTGGATAGAAACTAGTATAAAATATGCATTTAATAGACATTTCCAATTGAATAGAATAGATGACATTACATATGGAAAGATATTGACCATCTAGGAGAGTTGTAACTAAAATTCTAAATGCAGACCATGTCTTGGAATATTAGAGGATTGAATGCTCCTCATAAGAAAGACATTTTCTAGAATGTTGTTCAAAATCATAAACTACATGTTCTTTTGGTTCATGAAACTAAGATGACTAGAGATAAAGTGGAAATGTTATCTTTTTTATAGGAATGGAAAAGTGTTCAGCTATATTTCTCAAGGATCATTAGGATGTGTTGATTTCTCTTGGAATGAGGCTATTGTTCAAAGGGATTTGATTCTATATGAGAACAACCTTTTTGTATCCAATTCCACCATGCTAGTTCTAAATTTTCATGGCTCCTTTCCAATGTTTATTCTTAGAATTCAAATTTTGGTAGAATGTATGTTGCGAAAGAATAACATCATGTAGGCTTTCTTGTATTTTGGTTTGTTGGCTAGTTATGGGGTTTTAGTACTCCTCTAAGGGATATTGAGAAATTTGGTGGTATATCTACTCGGAGTCACTTAGAAGGTAGACTAGATTTGATGTGGTATATAGATTCCCAAGCACTATTGGATTTAGAGCTCCAAGGTTTGAATTTTACTTTCTTGAACATAGGTCTAGTGATGAGTTAATCTAAGTAAATTTAGATAGAGCCATTATTTATATTGATTGGATCAATTTGTTCTTATGCTCCATAAATTTTTTAGGTCTAAAGTTGGTTTTTATCATTTCCAAATCTCTTTGGTTTCTACTTTGGTATCCATCAAAAGAAACTTCCCATTTAAATTTGAGAAAATGTGGTTTGAACACCCTAATATAAGAGTTGAGATTCAAGAGTGGTGGGATATCTGGATTGATGGTACAACTTGTATGTTATGAAATCTAGTGTTCTCAAAACATTAAAATCTATTCTAACATTCACAAAACTAAAAATACTAGTAGTACTTATGATGAGATGAAGGAAACACTATGGAGGAACGAAAACCAAGAATGGTAAGCTCCTTGATCGTAACCTTGATACTTTGATTTGTCTAGCAATGATGGGTGTATGCTCGAATGTGCTTGAGGTTCAAGTGGTGTTTTGTGATCAAGCATGGAAATGGGTGGGGGATTCAACAATGGAGGTTTATTTTTTGACATGGTAAGGATTTAATGGATATGATGTGGTGGCTAATGAAGCATTATAATTTTGCATTAAAAAATGATATATTTTGAAAGGGGAATGGTCTAATTTATAAGCTAAGGGGTAGTCAGATGGAGGGTCAGAATGCAAGGATGGAGGAAGATGAGGGAGGGCTAGGATGCAAGGGAGGGGGAGCACATGGATTGTGCTTCTTAAAAGCCCTAAACTTGTGACAAGTGTCACAAGAGTATTGGATGGTCAAATTGGAAGGTCAAAGGTAGTTATGATAGAGGAGTGTGGAAGAAGGATGTAAGGGGCATTTAATGACCATTAAGGCATGTAAAAGTCATTAGTACTCTTAGATATAAGCATAAGAAGATGGAAAGGAATTTTGACTTTGGCTTGGGTTAGAAAGTCTTAACCCATGGTTGAAGTTGTGCACATGTTTAGGAGGGGGATTAGGCTTTTCTTAGGATGGGATAAGGAGAAAAGTGGGTTGGGATATGATGAAATAGGTTAATTATTTGGCTAAGTGTGGTTAGCATAGGTGAATGGATGGGATTTGGATAATGATAGGGTTTAGGGGTGGTTAGTGGTTTAGGATTAATTTATTAAATGTTTTTTTCAATAAAAGGAGGATGTGAGATTAAATTAAATATATTTATGCATTTATTTAATTTAATAAAGGAATGGGGATTCAATTGATAAATTGATTTTGGGTGATTTTATCAATTGGACTAGAGTTAATTAACTTAATTAATTAACTAGGGGATGATTAATTAATTAAATATAAAATATTTAATCAATAATGTCCTAGGAGATGACTAAATAAGATTCCCTAGTGGTGTAATTGGATTTAGTTGTCTACATTTTTTCCATCTTTGACATAGTGTTGGGCAATACTATTTCAAAGAAATTTGAATATAAATGACGCGAAGAATATTTTTATGGCAACCTAGTTGCCTTAATATCAAGTAGAAGAGGTGATAATGGATTGTGGGATGCCCTCTCAAGAAGGTGGTGGAGAAAGAAGATGAGGTTTTGCCACTTCTTGAGAAGGTAGAACAAGCCAAGGTGAGTAGGAGGACATAGAAGGACATAGAAGGACTATGAAAGTGTTAAAATACTAATTAAATTGCAAAAATAATAGGTTTGGAGGAAAAGGGGGGTCACTAGAGTATTAGAGAAGGAAGTAGGGCACCATAGGAAGCCTATAAGAGGATCTAGGAGGGCCATAAAGGATTATCTTCTCTCATATTGATGATGACCTATTTTAATATTATAGGTTTAAGTTGGAGAACGTGATGGCTATGCAAGGATGACTAGAGCATCGGGCAGACATAGTACAACATGTGTAGGAATGATAGACATTAGACCAATTGGTAGGTTCTAAAAAATTTCACTACTGATTTTTTTTCATTTGATAGTGTTCCCATAGTTTTAAAAGTGCATTCCCACAAGCATGAGTCTAGCATGATCATGCTAGGGATCAGTAGGAGATAGGTCCTCCAAAATGGCTAAGTGAGAAGGAGTAAACTAAGAGGTGGAAACCATTTTTATCGGAAAGAAAATCTAGTTTAGATCTCTCGCGGGGTAGCAATTCTAGCTGATAGTTTTCACAAGATAGCTATTTTGATCATGGGAAATTTTTTTGTTAGTAGGAATGTGATCTCATAGGCTAGGGGTGGGATAGGGAAAGTCAAAGAGGGAATGTGGTAAGGTTGATTGGGAGGGTTGAAAGTGCAAAATCATTTCCATTGGGATCTACATCTATGGGAACACAAGTTCTAGGTGAGCTTGTAGGAGTACTGTTTAGGGTTTGACTGGGAGGGGAAAAGATGAAACGCATTCTCACTAAAATTTTCATCGAAGAGAACACTAGGATAGAGAAGGGTTGCTGGAACATGTTCCTGTTCATGGGAATAAAAGAATAAGAGTAGGATTGAAGGGTAAAAAGGGGGCACGATGAAACATAGATTGAGGAATTTTTTAAAGAGGAATGGATGACTAATAATAATGTTTTTTTGTTGGATGTAGTGGTCACTAGATGCCTTGGTGTCCTAAGAGCAACATAATATGGTTCTTCACACTAGGGAGAAGTTCATAGCAACTAATTGGGCATGGATCAATGCCATTGGACTTGGATATCTGGCTAGACTACCCTATACTCGCACCTATATGGCGATGGTGACAATATTGTGTATGCATTGGCATAGAGAGACATGGAGGATTCATCTATCAATAGGCAAGATGACCATCACCCTAGAGGATGTATACATGATCTTCTAGCTACCAGTCTAGGGAAAATTGGTGATGGATACTAGGGAGGTCACAAGAGAGAGAGGGTTGTGCTGTGACTGGTGGGGTCAGTTGTCTAGTTCCAAATTTGGAGGGGCCAGTTTACTTTGGATGAGCACTTGGATTAGGTGGTAGCTAAGCAATGGATATATTCTTATGTGTGTGGGTTAGTGTTGTGGTATATTGCCTAAGGAATGGGAGGTATAGGTGTGATATTGGCACTGATATCAATGATTATTTAGATCATACATAATGGAGTCCCAGCAACATGGGGCTTACCGATACTGGTGGAGCTATATAGGAATCTACATCAAATAGTTTATCATGGTGTAAGGTGCCACTAGGAGAGGAGCATGGGCTTATCAACCTTGCTACAACTTTGGGCTTTAGAGCATATTGTGGCATTCGAGCCAATTGGTCAGAGAGATAGGCAACCAGAGGAGCCTATAGTATACAATTGGGGAGATCCGCTCACATATGACAATATGGAGGAGCTAGACTATTGGAGGGTCCAAGCAGTGACATGGAGGTTATACATGGGTCTTGGTCTATGGGCAGAGAATAGGTATCAACTACCTTACATGATATCATTATGCTTTATTTTCGAGCAGTGGGATTACATAGCCAAGCAATATCAACCAGATAGGGTGTTGCAATAGTTTGAATGGTTGTAGGTCATGCCAAGGGATCTTGTTTGATATGAAAGATTTACTTGAGAGTCAATGATGCTATTTGGGCCAACTCTTCATAGAGAGGGCTTATTTTAGGCATGGAAAGACTTGGTACCTTAGGAATGGGATTGGATTGGTGGGGTGGTAGATGTTGGGTCAACTCAAGAGTAAAGGGATGAGTTCTAGTGCCCAAGGCTAGTAGGCAGGCTACACGTGACCAACAAGGGTGTTCTCTCAAGTTGTAAGGAGGGGGAGGTATGAGGCTAAGGAATTGAGATAATAGGAAGAGGTTGTGGTACAAGGGGAGGTTCCACAAAGGTAGAGAAAGAGGGAGGGAGATGAGGGGAGATAGGAGGAGAGGTGACAAGAGGGTGTGAGGCTGTTGCCAAAGAGAGGAGAGGGTAGAAAGGAGGAGGTGAGATAGTAGGAGGTGAGGTTGCATGAGGAGAGACCACTTCTGGGAGGAGGATCATCTATGGGAAGAGGGGATGATGGATTGATTGGAAGATATGCATCCCTACAGTAGGCACATGAGGCCACCAACCAGCTATTGTGGGATACACATCAGGAGAGGGACCAGCTTTGAGTTGAGCAGGATCAGTTCTGACATGAGCATGATGTGGCTTAAGGATAGGTAAACCAAGTGAAGATTTATATGGGGAAATTTTTTTTCAATTAGGGTGGTTGGAGGTGAGACTAGAGGTGATGGAGGTAGAGAGGGAGACACTCTAGGTGAGGATGTACATTGTGCAAGAGGGGAGAGACCCATTGGTGGTGGGGGAGGTTAGATGAGCTAAGACAACTAAGGGGGAGGTGGAAAACTTGAGGGAATAGCTAGTAGTGGGGGGAGGGTTGGAGGAGCTGAGATGACTGAGGGGGGAGGTGGCGGATCTACATGAGGGAGTAGGTTTCTATAGGGAGAGATACCATGTAGTTGTGCTAGCAAATTATATTGAGCATTATAGGCAACTGACATAGTTAGGTACAATTGGCACACATACATACATGTAGGGTGAGAGAGAGAGAGTGGATGGAGCACTAGGAGCTCATAGAGGATAGGTGGGTCTTAGCAGATAGGGTAGAATCACAAGATAGAGAAAATCTAAAGATGAGATAGAGGGATAGGTGGGAGGAGGGATGAGGTAGAGAGTTCAGGTATTCAAGGAGGGAAGATGAGGCAACCACCACTACTAGAGGTGATGCAGGGTGCAAAGAGGGACCCTTATGAGTCTCATTGCGAGGAAGCAATGGACAAGGATGAGGATGAGAAGTGATATGTTGTAGTTTTGTGATCGATAAGATTTTGGTTGATCTATAGATATGTATTTTTGTGGGCACAGACCCAGATGTATTTGTATTGATGGATGTGTATGATTGTGGATATTGGATTTGACTATGATGGACTTTTGTATTGTTTCAAGGATGGGTGATACATTCTTTTTCATTCAGGATATATATATATATATATATATATATATATATATATATATATATATATATATATATATATATATATATATATATATATATATATGAATATTCTTTGGGGTGGGATATGTGTATATTGAGTATTGTGCCTATGTGATTTTTGATTGTATGTTTTTATAAGATGCATGTGGATAGATGTATGAGATGGACTGACATGTGTTATGTGCGATCTGATGGTAGAATGTGAGATATATGATATGCATGATTAGACTAACGCTTTGTGATGCAAGATGTGATATTTTCTATGAAATGGATAATGGTACTAGCATGTTTGATGCAAGATGTGATATTTATTTTGATGAATTTGAAATAGACTATGATGACGCAAGTGATAGCTAAAATAGACCTAAAAGTATGATGGTGAAAAAGGATAAAAATGTACCTAAAACTATGATGATGGAAAAGGATAAAAATGAACTTAAAAATATGATAATGGAAAAGGATAAAGCTGAACCTAAACCTATGATAATGGAAAAGGATAAAGATGAACCTAAAACTATGATGATGGAAAAGGATAACAATGAACCTAAAACTGTGATGATAGAAAAGGATAACAATGAACCTAAAACTATGATGATGGAAAAGGATTAAGATGAACCTAAAATTTATGATGATGGAAAAGGATAACAATGAACCTAAAATTTATGATGATGGAAAAGGATATCAATGAATTTAAATTTTATGATGATGGAAATGATAACTGAATGAATTTAAAAATGAGGATAATGGAAAAGGAGAAAAATGAACTTAAAATTATGATGATGGAAAATGATTTTTAAAATGGGCTTTAAAACTAGGATAATGCAAATGATAATTGGAATGAATTTAAAAACTATGATAATGGAAATGATGATTACAAATAAACCTAAAGACTATGGTAATGGAAATGATGATTAAAAAAGAAAAAGATCATGACAATGAAATGAGAGATGAGTGGACATGACATGAAATGCAAGTAGGATGATAGTGAAACACATGTGGGTGTAGGAGGATATGGAGGAGTGATTTAAATAGCATATCACTAATCAACCATAGCCTTGATTTGGGGAGGGGAAAGAATGTGCACAACCTTTCAGCATAGATGTTGGTAGGAGATAGAGAGAGAGAGAGAGAGGATAGATGTGAGGATGGGAGAGAGGAAAATGGGAATAGGTGTTGGATTCGACCCATGTGTTGTAATCGGGAGATGGGAATAAGTTGAGTAGGGAATCTTGGGGAATAGGAACTGTGAGAGAGGTTGGACAAATTAATATGGTGAGATGGGTATGTGTAGGATTGGTAGTGAGATGAGGGAGATTTTTAGGAAATTAGGGTGATGAATAATTCTTGAAGCTTGAGGGTGGTGTACTTCCTAAAGAAGTAGCACCATGTAGTTTGAGCACTTAGTTTGATATAGGAATATTGGGTATATGCCAAGGTTACCAAGAACATCAAGCCTCTACCCCAATATTACACAGGACTGACTCAAACAAGCACAAAAGGAGTACCCCAACATCACACATGAGTCCTAGAGGAATCAAAGTGGAAATGATACTAGGTAGCTCACAAGAAAATGATATTTTCCAATTGAACCATGTGATCATTGTACGCACCTTTAAATGGTCGCCTAGACTATGGGCCCCCACTATTCAATTTATCAAAATTCCTGAATCAATGGTTTGCAATATTTAAGTAAATCAATTCAAATTGATTTCTTTGATCAAATTGTAATTGATTCAATTATTTCA
Organism: Cupressus sempervirens; assembly: GCA_028749045.1. Lineage (NCBI taxonomy): Eukaryota > Viridiplantae > Streptophyta > Pinopsida > Cupressales > Cupressaceae > Cupressus > Cupressus sempervirens. The sequence continues at coordinate 163,542,144 of CM053786.1, read as the reverse complement.
ACATTTCCTAAGGTTTGATCATTTTATCCTAAGTCTTATCTAATTAAAAGAAAACATTTCTTTTAATTAAATAATTAATCTACATTTAATTAATTAAGAGAAAAATACCTCTTGTAATTTGATTAAATATTTCGTATTTAATTAAAAGAACTTGTTCCCTTTTAATTAAATAAAATCCCACTTGAAAATGGAAATAAAATAAATAAAAATTAAATAAATTATTTTTTCCTCTCTACTTAAATGTACATATTTTTAAGTGGGATTCCATTTAATTTTTCTTCTCTTTTCTCATTGGTGGAATTTTATCTCACAGGGATCATTCTTTCTCCACCTTTGATTAAATATTATTGCCTCTTGATCTTAATCATCCATTCTTCTTTATAACAAAGATATATTGGAATTCACAAGTGGGAAGGATACTTTTGATGGGGGGTGAATCAGAAATACCAAACTTTAACCTCTAAAACTATTTAGCTGAAATCAATTACATGCATCTAATACATCTAATTAACATGAAAGTAAAGACATGTATGAAAATAGATAACACAAGATTTGATCACCCAAAAACCCTCCAAAATGAGAAGGTAAAACTGGGGTGGGGATGACACCCATAACTTATCACTGCAACAATATGCAACTAGTTAAGGTTAGAAATTTTGACCATCATCAATCGTCTACTCTATGAAAGGTCTGCCCTATTAAAGGCTTTACACCTTGTTAAAAGTGGCCTATTTAAATGATTTACAAACATTCACTTGGAATGTCACCCTGTTAAAGGATTTAACACCTTGTTAAAGGTTCTACAAAATGGTTGTCAAACCAACCTATCTTCATAGGATTTTCATTCTCCTTTTATAATGGCTAGAGAATATAGCAGAATGTGTTGACCTAATGACTTACAATCTTCAATTGTTGATTCTTGTTCTGTCTAATCTGATCTGATCCTTCTTGATTTGATATAACACTTTTCAAAGTGTTGATACTCTATTCTGAACAACTTAATTCTACAATGTGGTTCTTCCTCTAAGTCTTCACAGCCCTTTCACTTCCTTCAAAACTTCACTAGAATTCTCTCATGCATTCCATACAATCCACATGACATTGAATCATGGGGTTTCATCCTCCTTAAAAAGGTTTTCAGACTTAGGGTTAGGTATGAATCTATGATCGAGATCCATCCATCGTTCCTTCTCAATTCTTTTCATTTTTCTAATTGGTTGCATGTTCCATTTTTTTGATTGGTTGCATGTGGATTGCATAGGGAATATAATAGATTAAATCTTATCTTTTAGATCCTTCAAGATTCATCTTAAGTCGGCTCAAAAATAGTCTACATCCGAGTTTGTGAAGGCACAAACTCTTTTGTTGATTCTGTGTTACTTGACACTTACTATTTGATGATGCTCTGCACATATAGGAATTCTATCTTGCTTTGCTCCTATAGTAATTCAATCTTGCTTGACACTTATACTAGCTTTGCATCAATTATCACTTAGCACTTGAAACTTTCTTGGCACTTGAATAACTTGGTACCTACTGAATTTCTAGCTCAGAACATACTGTAGCTTAGTATCTATATTATACTCGGCATCAACTTAGAAATTTTTTAAGTGTGTTGATACTCAATTGTCAAAACCAATCTAAGACCAATAATCTCCCCCTTTGACATGAGTTTCAAAAACACTTAAGTAAACATTATGAATTTGATCTCTAGGAGTATAAGATACATCTGTTCTGCATATGTACAAACTTTCAAAAACTTGTTCAAAATTTTGTAAAAGACTATATACCTCTAAACTTGTAACTCCCCATGAGCTAGTGTACCTTTTCTATATCCAAAACTACTTTTGTCTAATGTTGAATATTATAATACTCTTTATCTCTACCTTGTCATTTCTTCCCTTTTCAGTCCTGTTTCTGTCTGCTCTATTTTTACTCCTCCTTTTTCATATCTTTCCCTTGCAATTTTTGCAACCTTTTGGGTTTATCCCCTTATCTCTCCCTTAGTTTTGTCTTCTCCTCAAAACTCAAAATTTTATTATCTCCCCTAGTTTATTGTTGTTTTCACTTAGGTTTGCACCCTTGTCCAAGGCCTATGCATGAGGACAACCTAGTGAAACATGAAAACAACCTCCAAGCTGTGGGACTTGAACTACGAGGTTGAGTCTCCGAAGAAGGCTGGCTTCCTCTTACTATCAAGGTGCACCTAACTACTCTTGGAGAGGAAAGGGGAGAAGGAGAGCATGAAAGCAATTCTACCTAGTTCTAATCTAAGGAGGTGATGCACCAAAATAGAGTGTTCAGACTCATTTCTGCCCATATATGCACTACAAAACCAAGATAATATTCAAAAGACATACACGCCCATACTTATGTCAATCAATAACCACATACAGATCAGGAAACCAAACTGAATAACACAAGGAAAAGGATTTCACTTATATATTATCCAATAGGCCGAAAATAGATACAATATGCAAGTCGCAGATCTCAACAATACACCAACGAGAGGCAAGATGGATGCACATACACATTGATGGCTGAAGGAGATGATACAGAATGTCATACAACTTAGAGACAAAGGGAATTTTACACTGTAGACCTATGAGCAATAGCAGAGAAATCAAAAAAGGAGTCCTCCTCTAGAAAAGATCACAAAATTGCCTTTATAGTTCAGGCATAACTGAGGATTTTTTGCATTACATTTACTTCTTACTTGCTAGCATTAACTTCTCACCCTGAAAATCTAATCAAAGATTTGGTTTGAACATGGTTTTGAGTACCAAAAATCTGATATTCCTCTGAGAAAGAGCCTGGAGAAGACAGACCGGCACCAGAAAACATCCCCTGACATAGTAGATAGATCTGTAATGGTGGTAGAATGTCCTTGCACTTTGCATTCACTTCTGAGTCAGTGGCATTGATCACAGGATCAAAATCTCGCGGCAAAAAACTTGATTCATTATTTCTGGCTCATGAATCCACGAGGTCAAAGCAAGTCAAATAGTTCCTTATGTGCCAACTAGGCCACACAGGCCAATCATCTCTCTTTATTTTGCCACCTCCTCAAGGTCCCACGTGCTAACAATTCCTTACGTTGGACTAGGCGCTATGTTGCTATGGGCACCATGCCCAGAGGATCATTATAGCAACATAGCGCCCCATCGTTATCTCTAACCGTGGTGGTCACCAACTTGACTGCGTGACCTTTCCACCATCTAGTCGCAACATCAAAACTAACTACCACGTTGATTGCGATGATTGCACCGACTGTCAGCCGTTAACTGTCAACCCTGGTCTACCAGTGAGACACATGTTAGTAAGACACTATGTCGCTATGGTAAAGATCACACAACTTCGCCATAGCGAGACAGCGCCTTCCGTTGATCTACCTTGATTTGACGATCGTGAAGATTCATCATGTTCTGTACTTGCTTTTCAACTTCTAGGCCCGCAAAATGCTGTCAACACACCTGGCATCACTTCAACGACTGCACCTTGGTGAGACCTAGCCCCACTGACACATCGCGAAAGGGTGCCATGTCGCTATGGTAAAGATTAAGTAACTTTTCCATGGTGACATGGCACCTTCCATCGATTTTCCTTGATTTGACTGTAAGCAAGATAGATACTGCCCCCTGCCCCTCAGTGTATCAATCAATGGAAACTGGCCACATGCCAACTATCTATATTTCCTGCACCTCCAAACTTGAACCCACGAGGACACATGTCCTCCAAGTGCCAACTCACTATTTTAATTCTTGTGCAGCTGCTCCATAGCACGATGGTGCCTACCGTTGATCTTTGTAGATCTGACGATGGAGAACTTACCCCTTTACTGCACTGGCTGCGTTGAAGATTCGGTCCCATGATCTATCTGTATTCTGACCTGGCGTACATGGTTGTTCCCCATTGGCCTAACGAAGCACCACCTTGGTCTGACAAGGCACCAACCTGGAGGGTCCATACTATTTTGACCCTACTGAGGGGACACGTGGCTCCCAAGTGCTATGTTGCTATGGGAAAATTGAGGCCAACTTCCCATAGCCCCATGGCGCCCGACGAAGACATGTCTTCTGATTTGTATGTGTCTTCCAATGATTCACCACCACGGCACCGAACTCCACCAACTAGGAAAATGAGGTACAAAATGGGACCCAACCACTTGCCTGAAGCTCTCGCCGTGGTGACTTTTTTGTTGCCATGAACCTTGCCCGCCGAACACTGTGACTCATTGTAGAACACCCTCCGGCCGGTCGGGCTCTATGTTTCTGTCAAAAAACTCGTGAGTTTTCTAATGGCAACATGGCGCCTTGCCGCCTTTTGAACTTTTCGGCCCGTGAAACTGACCATTCATCGTGAACATTTCCCGATGACATAACCTGCCCGTCGAAAGACATTTCCATTAGGCGCTATGTTGTTATGAAGATTTTTTGGTCAACATATGATAGTGACATAGCGCCCACGGTGCCGTGGAACTTTTTTGACCCGCCAAAACATGTTGCCTAGCTCATTGGACCACTAGACTTGTGTCATCAGGGTTCCATGTCGCGAACATAAATCTCGTGCAGCTTCTGATGGCGAGACAGTGCCAACTGTCGATCTTCCTCAGATCTGATAGTAGAGAACTTGCAGGCTACAAAAAATATGTTATAAGGTTCGAAGCTTGGTATTTTAATATTTCCACGAGTATTTGATTATGGACATTTCAAAGGCGAGAAGGGAAATATGAATTATGAATTTTGGTTGGAAGATTAAAATACAACATTTCTGGCGACTTACAGGGGGCATGAGCCTGCTCGATGCATGACCAGTGTCTGTAAACAATCTATTGGGCCATGGATTCAAAAAGGTATAAATTTGAGAACTGCAAAACCCTAACTCCTCTGTGAGGAGATCAAAACATTGAAAACCCTAGCTCTGCAACTACAACTAGAAACAAAAAGTTCCTCTGCAACCTGAGACACCTCAAAATCTGTTATCTCATAGGGAGGCAGCTATGCCCATGCACTTCTTAAAAAGCAGGAAACAACAGAAAAGAAACTGAACTACTTATGTACATGGGTTCCCAAATTTTCAAAAATAGGGCTTCAGATAGATCCCATTGACTGGAATGGGCAAAATTTCACCATTTGGCCTGCTCAACTGAAATGCATTAGCCTGCTTCCAACTGGCAATCAGATAGAGGCTGCTCCATAGTGCATCAAATTTGGAATGTCTTCTTGGTTTTGCCCTATCTGCATCCCACTTTAGAGCTAAATCTCCTTCTTTGAAGGTTCTGGCCCTAGTTTTCTTATCAAAACTCCTTTTCATCTGCTGTTGATGTATCTCTAGGGTTTGCATAGCCTTATTTCTCTTTTCTTCTAGTTTAATCAGCTCTGCCATTCTTACTAACATGGCATTATCTTCAATCAATTCTAGCTGATGAGCCAACTCCAAGGATGGGAATTCTAATGAAATTAGGAGTCTGGCCTCTCTACCATATACCAGCACAAAAGGTGAATTCCCAATAGATCTCTTGGGTGTTATCCTATTATCCCATAGAGCAGTTTTTAATTTCTTATGCCAGACCCTCTGATTGTCTTCTATTGTCCTCTTCATGATTCTAATCAGATTCGTGTTGGAAGACTCAGCCAAACCATTACCCTGGGGATAGTAATTTGATGATGTGCTTAGGTAGATATTGTGATTCATTTCCCATGCACAAATTTGAGTTCCAACAAAAGCCTTAACATTGTCCGAGATGATAGTAGAAGGAGCACCAAACCTAGATACAATTCCATCAAGGAATTCAACAACTGATGGTTCTGTGGCATCCTTCAAGGCAACTACCTCTGTCCACCTAGTGAAATAATCAGTAGTAGCCAAAATCCATTTATGACTTGCACTAGACGGAGGATTAATGGGGCCTATAAAATCCAACCCCCACTGGGTAAAGGTCTGATCCACTTGAATAGGATGAAGGGGGAGAGCTGCAAGCCTCTGTTTTCCTGAGAAGAAAGCACACTTCTCACATTTTCTCACATATCCATAATAATCATGAAACAAGGATGGCTAGTAATAACTAGCCCTCATGATCTTCATGGCAATTGTTCTTGCAGAGAAATGGCCACTATCAGGGCCATCATGAAGTTCCTTAATCATCCTCTCAGCCTGATCCTCTTTAATGCATCTCAATAGGATCCCATTAAAATCCCTCCTGAATAGGATACCATCAATTACAACATAGGGAATGGACTATTGTCTATATTGCCTTCTTTTAGCTCTGTCCAATCCCTGAGGGTATCCATTCCTTGATAAGAAGCTCTTCATGTCATTTATCTAGCTCCTTGGGCCATTAACATTTCCTTCCTCCTGTTGCTCTGTTATTACCATAGCAGCCTCCTCATCTGAATCCTGGCCTGTTAACATTTCTTTGCACAACCCTTTCCCTCTTACTAGCTTGGTAATCTGAATATCAACATCATACTCCATTACCTTGGTGATCCATCCAGCTCTCTTTTCATTGATATCCTTGCTTAATAGGAAGTCTTTTACACTGGCATGGGGCACCAACAAATGGATCCTATTATGGGATAAGAGGTGCTTGAATTTCTTCAAGGCTCTGATGATCGCAAGGGCCTGCTTCTCAACAAAGTTGTACTTATCTTCATATTCCTTGAGCCCTTCACTAAAGAAGGCTATGGGTTGCTCCTCATCCTTGTCATTTGTTTAAGTCAAGACAATAGAGATACTTGACTCACCACCTAGAGTGTAGAGGATGAAATCTTTCTCAAAATTTGGTTTCATGAGAGTAGGGGCTGAGGCTATGGCTGTCTTGATCTCTTCAAAACTCTCCTTCCCTTCCTTGGTCCACGAGAAGACCATACCTTTCTTAAGCATAGCTGTAAGAGGTTTCACCATGGTAGCAAGATTAGGAATAAACCTTCTCACAAAATTTATTCTACCAAGGAAACTTTGCAGCCCTTTCTTGTGTTTAGGAAGAGGAAGGGCAAGTATTTCCTTTGTTCTTTCTAGATCAATGGTCAACCCATCTTTGGATACAATGTGTTCCAATAATTTTCCTTGGCTTGTAGCAAAGACACACTTGGCTGGGTTAAGGGAAACCCCAAACTCTCTACATCTTAGAAATACCTGTCTTAGATGATCAAAATGATCTTCTACATTTTTTGAATATACAGTTATATCATTAAGGTATACTAAGAAAAACTTGTCAATTAATTTTTTGAAGGCCATCTCCATTGCCTTCTAAAATGTAGCACCTGCATTTGTTAGTCCAAATGGCACCTTGCAATAAGCATAGGTGCCCCATTTAGTAGTAAATGTTGTCTTATGTCTGTCAAATTCTTTAACCAGCACTTGATTATAACTAGAGAATCCATCAAGAAAAGAGAATCTCCTTGAACCACTGACCTTGGACAGAATCTGCTCCATGGAAGGGAGAGGATGGTGATCTTTAAAGGAAGCCTGATTAAGATCCCTAAAGTCCACACACAATCTGATTTCTCCATTTTTCTTCCTTATAGGGACAAGGTTAGCTACCCATGATGAGTGTTTGATAGGAAATATTATATTACCCTCTATCAACTTGGATAGTTCTTTTCTCATTAGAGGCTCAATCTTAGGATTCACTAGCCTCTATTTTTGCCTTACCGGCTTGGCCTTATCAATTAAATCTATGGTATGCTGAAAAAAACTAGGGTCAAACCCTTTTAAGTCATCATATGTCCAAGAAAATACATCATTAAATTCTTGACATAACTGAATGAAGTTTTCTTGCTCAGTTTCAGAACATACCTTCCCCATATTTAGAGATTTTCCATCAGCAATTGTAACTAGGGCATGATCATCCTTTTCTGTAGCTAGATTCATTCCTTTGCCTCTTGTTTGATCATCAAGATTAAAGACACTCTCCAAGGTAATGAGACCCTTCGGAAACTTGTTAAAACTAAGATGAATGATCTGATCACCATACTGATCTTGCAGTCTTGACTGGTTTCTATTTGAGAATTCTGCCTCATTCTGCAAGAAACTCACAATTTGCTCATCAGAATCAAATACCTACCAATGAGTGTTGTTATCAGGGATGGCAAGCCTCACTACCACCCTTATTTGTTGCTTCTTCTTCTCCTCAAGATTCCCTGGTACATCATAAGATGCACCTATTGCTGCAAGTCTATCACCATATCTATTTTCTTTCCTAGGAATGCTCTGAATATTAAATGCATTGAAGCCCTCAAGAAAATCCCAAACTCTGTATTTGTAAGACTTGAGTAGGCCATTTTTGGTGATATTTTGGTTTCTCACTTGGTTAACTACCAACTCACTATCCCCATATACTCTCAAGGCTTGAATTCCTCTCTTTTGGGCAAGTAAGAGACCTTGAATCAAAGATTCATACTCGGCCACATTATTGGTGCAACTGAATTGGAGCCTAAAGGAGAAGTAGTATCTTATTTGTGCAGGAGAGATCAACATAACACTAGCCCCTGATCGATTTCTATTCCTTGAGCCATCAAAGTACATACTCCATGTTCCATTCATATCATCATTATTCCTAACAAGGTCAGGAACTTGAGCATCTTTCTCTATTATGCAATATGTACTAAGGCCTATCTCAAGACTTTCTGACATAGGCTCAAACCGATATGTGCTTGCCCATTCATCAAAGAAGAAATCAGGAATCTCTGCTATCGAAGTGGCAAGCTCATTTACTATGTCATTTTCATCCATCTCTAGAATAGGGCAATTCATGTTGATGGGATTGGGGGTGTAAGATTCAGTGTGATGAAGGGCTTGAGGTTCTGCTCTAATTGAGGCATTGGCTCCATATCTGGTCTTAAATGACACATATGACCAATCAGTAGATATGAATCCACCAATTTGAGCAGTGAAGTCTCTTGAAAGACAGATAGCAAAATAGGGCTTAACTTCGGCAACAAATATGTCTTGAATCACTGTGCAACCAGCGCATGCATGTAGGGCCATCTCCACATTCCTAAGGATACCTACAGTTTTGACAGTACTACCATCTAATTGTAACACATCCCTAACAATGGGATCATATTTCATTCCTAAAGCATCAGCAACACACCTAGGCATTACTAAGCTACTAGCCCTTGAATCTATCATGCAGTTATGGACTAATTTGCCCCCTATAATCAGAGAAATATAGAATGGAGGAGGTCTAACCTTTTTATTTGTCTCCAATCCCCTGCTGGTTGTACTAGACTTGTGGCACTCTCCATGATAGATGGTTGATCCTTGGGTTCAATCTTCTCCAACTCTTGTTGTAGCATCCTCTTCTGTATTGGTATGGTAGCAATAGCATCCCACATAGAGATATTCACATTGGTCTTCTTCATTTGCTCTATCACATTGAATGGTGTGTTAGGAACTTTGGTAGGAACTTTGTGAGCTGCACTTATAAGAGGTTGAGATGGGGCAACATAAGGATCACTTGCATCTTTCTTTCTAGAATCTTGCTTTTGCTGCTGTGAAGTACTTGTTGGTTCATTTGCTGCATGTATATGAGGTGTAGCACTTGAAGTTGAGACCTACTTAGGAGAAGGAGGGGCAGCATGTTCTATGGCTCTCCTCTTACTTCTTGTGTTATGAGCAACAGAATCGTGGTTTACATTACAATGCTCCCCAATCTGATGATTCATGAAAGAGAAATCACCATGTCCTTGAGTATATGAGGCCTCCTTGGGATGATCCTCCTTGTATGGTTGCTTTGTTGTGGGTTCTTGGTCAGTTAGGGCAAATAAGATTCTGCCTTCTGGCACATGTAGTAGGCATAAGAATAGTTGCAGGAAGGATAAAAATCTTGATTTTGGGCCAAGTTATTTTGAGGGACTATAGCTCTATTCTGATTTGAGCTCGAAACAGAAGCATGACTATTTTGCCTACCCTAATCAAAAGAGCTATTCCACTGATTAGGAGGCCTACCACCATTTGGAGCTTGATATTGCAGTTGGGGAGGCTTGCCACCTTGAGCTTGTGGCCTTTCTAAGGCCACCACCTTGTTACTCATTTTTTGTATTATAGAAAAACTATCTTCTAATCTCTTCCCTTGGTCCTTCAACTCCCTCCCCTACTCTTGCAATTTTTTATCCAGGGTCTTCTCTCTTTTATATGTATTCAGCACTAGACCTTAGAGCATCTCTTTGAGTTCATCTATCCCATTTAAGGATGTGGAAGCTTGAGGAACTGGAGGAAGGGCTTGTGATGTAGAAGTTGTAGGAAGAGGGGCCATTGTTGGTTGATAGTTGGGAACATCAGGAAAGAAAGGCATAGGGGGCCTTGGAGCCAACTTTCCTCCTTGTATTAGGATGTTCTCAGCTTTTATGGCTATCTCATAGGCATTAGGCAAGGTATCGCCTCCCATAGTTTGGATTGTAGTGGCAATATCACTGTTAAAAGCTCAAAGGTAATGCAAGAAGGCATTACCGGGGGTAGGTTTCACTGTAATAGGTATTCTATCCCATGTATTTTGAAATCTATAATTAAAATCAGTCATACATTCATGGAGGGCCCTTTTAATAGTAGTCAACTGCTCTAAAAGTGACAGATGGTTACTTCTATCCTCAAAATGTTTGCATAATCCTGCTCCTAGTCCATCCCAATCAGTTATAGAACCATGAGCTAAGCCTCTATACCACTGTAATGCTTTTCCTTTTAAAGATGAGGCTAGAAGTTTGACAGCAACACCATCCTCTATGATACCATGAATATTGCAGACATTTGCTACTTCTTGGATATGCTCTAAAGGGGAGATGGAAGTTTCACCAGTAAAATCAGGTATACTTTTTAGTGCAGATACTGGTATATCATGTCTTTGGGCTAACAATAGAGGAGTTTCACCATTAAAGGTGGCAAAAGCATGAACTCTTGGCTGTGCCATGTAAACAAGTGTTCTATTGATGAGTGTTGATGGCAATCTAGGCTGAGTTCGAGCAATAGGAGGAGTAGAGATAGATCTTATAGGTATATTAACTATTATTACACCCCTAACTAGTGATAATGAAGTTCTAGTCCTCCTTCTTCTAGGATTTGAAAGAGAAAGCTCTTGATATTGAAATTTACCTCTAGAAGATGCCCTTGTTTCAGCTCTAGGCATGAATCATTGCAACTTTTCCTAGAACCAGATTTGTTGATGGTCAGAGTCACCAAGTACTTTGAAGAATCAGCCTCTTGAAGGCTTCAATACTAAACCCACCACTACCTCTTCAGCATTAATCTCTGAAACTCTTCCTTCTTGACACCAATAGACTTTAAATTTTGTTTGAAAAAGGGTCCCACCGGGCGTGCCAAAAACTGTTGTCACTTAGGTTTGCACCCTTGTCCAAGGCCTATGCATGAGGACAACCTAGTGAAACATGGAAACAACCTCCAAGCTGTGGGACTTGAACTGCGAGGTTGAGTCTCCGAAGAAGGCCAACTTCCTCTTACTATCAGGGTGCACCTAACTACTCTTGGAGAGGAAAAGGGAGAAGGAAAGCATGAAAGCAATTCTACCTAGTTCTAATCTAAGGAGGTGATGCACCAAAATAGAGTGTTTAGACTCATTTCTTCCCATATATGCACTACAAAACCAAGATAACATTCAAAATACATACACACCTAGACTTATGTCAATCAACAACCACATACAAATCAAGAAACCAAACTGAATAACACAAGGAAAAGGATTTCACTTATATATTATCCAATAGGCCGAAAATAGATACAGTATGCAAGTCCTAGATCTCAACAGTACACCAACGAGAGGCAAGATGGATGCACATACACATTGATGGCTGAAGGAGATGATATAGAATGTCATACAGCTTAGAGACAAAGGGAATTTTACACTGCAGACCTGCGAGTAGTAGCAGAGAAATCAGAAAAGGAGTCCTTCTCTAGAAAAGATCACAAAATTGCCTTTATAGTTCAGGCATAACTGTGGATTTTTTGCATTACATTTACTTCTTACCTACTGGCATTAACTTCTCACCCTGAAAATTCGATCAAAGATCTAGTTCAAACATGGTTTTGAGTACCAAAAATTTGATATTCCTTTGAGAAAGAGCCTAGAGAAGATAGAATGGCACCAGAAAACATCCCCTAACATAATAGATAGATCTATAATGGTGGTAGAATGTCCTTGCACTTTGCATTCACTTCTGAGTCAGTGGCATTGATCACAGGATTGAAATCTCGTAGCAAAAAACCTGATTCATTATTTTTGGCTCATGAATCCACGAGGTCAAAGCAAGTCAAACAGTTCCTTATGTGCCAACTAGGCCATGCAGGCCAATCGTCTCTCTTTATTTTGCCACCTCCTCAAGGTCCCACGAGCTGACCATTCCTTACGTTGGACTGGGCGCTATGTCGCTATGGGCACCATGCCTCGAGGGTCATTATAGTGACATAGCGCCCCACTATAATCTCTAACCGCGGTGGTCACCAACCTGACTGCGCCACCTTTCCACCATCTAGCTGCAACATCAAAACTAACTGCCATGTTGATTGCGACGATCGCACCGACTATCAGTCGTTAATCGTCAACCCTGGTCTGCCAACGAGACATGTGTCAGCAAGATGCTATGTCGCTATGGTAAAGATCATGCAACTTTTCCATAGCGAGACAGCGCCTTCCGTTGATCTACCCTAATCTAACGATCATGAAGACTCATCATGTTTCGTACTTGCTTTTCAACTTTTGGGCTCGCAAAATGCTGTCAACACACCTGGCATCACCTCAATGATCGCACTTTGGTGAGACCTGGCCCCACTAACACATGGTGAAAGGGTGCCATGTCACCATGGTAAAGATCACACAACTTCACCATGGTGACATGGTGCCTTTCGTCAAATTTCCTTGATCAATGGCAAGCAAGATAGATACTGCCCCCTGCCCCTCAGTGTATCAATCAATGGGAACCAACCACATGCCAACTATCTATATTTCCTACACCTCCAAACTTGGACCCACAAGGACACATGTCCTCTAGGCACCAACTCGCTATCGTAATTCTCGTGCAGCTCCTCCATAGCGCAATGGTGCCTGCCATTGATCTCTGCAGATCTGACAGTGGAGAACTTACCCCTAAACTGCACTGGCCGCGTTGAAGATCTGATCCCACGATCTATCTGTATTCTGACCTAGCATACGTGGTTGTTCCCCATTGGCCTAACGAAGCACCACCTTGGTCTTACAAGGCACCAACCTGGAGGGTTTGTACTGCTTTGACCCTACTGAGGGGACACGTGGTGCCCAGGTGCTATGTTGCTATGGGAAAATTGAGGCCAACTTCCCATAGTGCCATGGTGCCCAACGATGACATGTCTTCTGATTTGCACATGTCTTCCAATGATTCGCCACCATGGTACCAGACTCCACCAACTGGGCAGATGAGGTACAAAATGGGACCCAACCACTTGCCTGAAGCTCTTGCCGTGGTGACTTTTTCGTTGCCATGAACCTTGCCCACCGAACACTAGGACTCACCGTAGAACACCCTCCGGTCGGCTGGGCGCTATGTCGCTATCGAAAAACTCATGAGTTTTTCGATGGCGACATGGTGCCTTTCCGCCTTTTGAACTTTTCGGCCCATGAAACTGATCATTCACTGTGAACATTTCCCGGTGATGTAACCTGCCCATCGAAAGACATTTCCGTCAGGTGCTATGTCGTTATGAAGATTTTCCAGTCAACATATGATAGCATCATAGCGTCCACAGTGCCGTGGAACTTTTCTAATCTGCCAAAACATGTTGCCCGGCCTATTGGACCTACCGGACACGTGTCATCAGGGTGCCATGTTGTGAACATAAATCTCGTGTAGCTTCCGATGGCGAGACAGTGCCAACTGTCGATCTTCCTCAGATCTGACGGTAGAGAGCTTGCGGGCCGCAAAAAATATGTTATAAGGTCTGGAGCTTGGTATTTTAATATTTCCATGGGTATTTGATTATGGACATTTCAAAGGCAAGAAGGGTAATATGAATTATGAATTTTGGCGGGAAGATTAAAATACAACAATTGTATCTCCCCCTTTTTGGGTATCTCCCCCTTTTGGGTCTCCTAATTTATTATCTCCCCCTTTTTGACACTTATGACAAAGGGTTCTATGCATTAATTGAATACTTAGCCAAAAAAGATTTGTTTACCTCCATTATGATCTTTAAAGTAGCATCCCAATTATTTAATGTGATTTCTAGTGCTTTAAGTTCGATGGTTGTTTCTGCTGCAAGCTATACTAGGCCTTCCAATATAGAAAGATTGGGATATTTCTTCAAGACATTATTTGCATAGGGCAGTTCTTTGTGTGAAACTTCCATATGAGGGGTTATAGCGGACTATATTTGTATTAACTTGGCCTTTATGTTAGCCTCATATGTTGTGAGCATAGCTATTTCCTTTTGAGTGTGAAGCATAGTAGCAAAGTGCTTCTCACTCTAAGCTAGATCCTTGGGTAGTTGCATGCTTGATACTTTCAGATCCTCTCCAAGCTCATAATCCTCTGGCTAGTCTCTTATGTGAAAATTGATGGATCACATAGTTTGGAGTACAATGAGAATATGTTTTCAAGTACTGCTTTTACCTTTTCAACTTTCTTAGCTAGTTCCATGTATGATAGTGCTATCTCACTTGATATGTGTTCATTCACCTTCATTTGGAATTTCTTTTTAGACCATTCTAGCAATTTTGCATTTGTGTGTAGGTCTTCATTTTGTACCTGGTCCACTATGCTAGCTAATTGCTCCATTATGGGCTTACTTTCATCAAATACTTGCAAGTTGAATGCATCAAGAAAGATGTCTTTAATTTTAATTAGAGCTTTCCTTTGTTTATACTCATTCCTGAGTATCTCTTATTTCTTCTTCTTCTCTAGTGCCCCTTGCACTTCATTAATTTGGTTTATGTTCATAATTTTATAGTCATACCTTGGAATTACTATCTCCTCATTAAGAGTAGGGTCTCCATAGTGAAGTACCCTTGCAACCTTGGTAGAGCTCGAGCTTGGAGCTGATATCTAAAGTGGTACTAGATCTATGCTCGACTGCAATGTTTTTTCTTATGGGAGTCCCTATTGTAGGAAAGTTTATCAATGTTTGAATTGCCTCTTGTTCTTTCTCCTTAGAGCTCTCCTTGTCCTCTTCAATTCTACCTTGATCAATGATTTTAATTTGAGGTGGTCCACCTTGTCCTTGTGCTGTAGGAATAGAGATGTCCTTCTATCCTATTTTCTCTTTTGTTGGCTCCTTGGTAGTAGAAGTTATTGTGACTGTAACTGTGGAATCAATCCTAGCTGATGCATCTTGTGTCGCTTTCTCTTATGGATGTCCACTTGTGTTGGAATTATGATATATTTTTCATTAGCCACAACACTTATGCGATTCTGAATGCTTACCGAGCTCATCACCTAGTCTACAGTTCACGCCAAGCATTCAACAATTACCTTATAAATTCCACAAGAAAATAGTTGATACTGAGCATTCCTTTGGAAACTGAGCATATGGGCAGTTCAACAGTATTTAACAAGTTCATAGTGGTTACCAAGCAGAACAGTGTTCTCCAAGCAGTTAGTGGTTACCGAGTAGAATAGTGTTCCCCAAGCAGTCAGTGCTCACCGAGTCATCAAAAGAACTTAGTGTTTACCGAGTGATCAAGGTAAATAAAGAACTTAGTGTTTACCGAGTGATCAAGGTAAACAAAGAACTTAGTGTTTACCGAGTGACCAAGGTAAATGAAGGAATCAATATTTACCAAGTGAAGAAGGTTATCAATGGATTCAATTTTTATCGAGTGACACAATATTCATTGAGTCACCAATGGTTACCGAGTTCCAAGCTACTTAGAATGATTAGTATGGACCGTGCCTCTACTCTTACTGAGTGCATGATGATGTAGTGTATTGTAGTGGATGCCGAGTATCAGAAGGTCACCGAGTCAGTTTGTGGAACCCGAGTTTTCTACCACCTAGCCGACTCAGTAATACTTGTTCACTTGTATTTGGACGACCTTACCAATGTAAATATTGGATTGATATATATCATGTGAAATGATGAGATGTTAAAGAGTTGATGATGATGTGTTGCAATTTTTTGAGAAGGAAAGCGAATCACCAACAGAACAGAGAAATACAACAAGGTCAACATTGATGCAGAAAGGATATATTCATCACATTAGGTGATCAAAGTGCAAAGGATCTTATCAGAAATTAGTTGTAATCAGATCCACTGCTTCATCCTAATAGGTGAATCAAATTGCTAAATCCTTTAACAAGGTAGACTTAATAGTCTTTTGTAAATCTCCTAACAGAGTGCATACTTCATTGTATGTTTGTAAATCATTTAACAAGGTGGATCTAGCAATCCTACTTGCTCCTAATAGGTTAGATCATTAGAAGTGATCATTGTAAGCCTTAACTGGCCAACTTTATACTGTAGTATTGAAGTTTTGTGGGTATCATCCCCACCCCAATTTTACTTTCTAATTGGAAGGTTTCTGGCTCACCAAATCTGTGTGTTCATGTGTTACAAATGTTTATCTTTTCATGCATACAATAGTTTAGATGGATGAATGTTAAAAATATTATTATGCAAAATTGAGTTAAAGTTTTAGAGTTACTGATTCGCCCCTCCCCTCTCAGTAACCTTGTTAGTATTGATTATTTCCAACAATTGATATCAGAGCATTGTGGTTCTCAGGATAAAGCTTGACAGCTTGAAGCAAAGATCAAGAACAATGGAGATATTCAGACTTGAAAAATCTATTGAAAATGAAAAGCTAGATCTAGAAATGGCCATGACTCAACTCAAAGAAGCAAAAGAGCATCTTTCTCAATCTTTGAAAAGAAGGAAGGAACTTGCAAGACAAATGAATGATCATCAATATATTGAAGAAAGGATTGAAGACCTTTTACCATCATGTAGTTCAAATGAAGCTAATGAAGCAATCAAGGAACTCCTAGCAAAGAATGGTTCTCTGCAGGAAGAAGTAAGAAAGCTCAAAAGACAACAAGAAGTCCAATCCATCAGGTTATGTGAAGTTTTGGAATAGAGAAACAAGACAAATGAAGACTTAGAGGTAAGAAATAATCTATCCTTCAGCATGAAGATCTTATAGGACAACTATCTAATGCAAATGAAGAAATTATGAATCTAAGATCTGAGAATGAAAGTTTGAGAAATGATTTAATCACTGAAAGACAAATCAATGCAAGTTTGCAAAGTGATTTGAGATCTGAAAGACAAATCAATGAGAGTTTGAAAAATGACTTAAATGTTGAAAAACAAGTCAATGAAAGGATGATAAAATTTCAAGCAGATATGGATCAATTGAATTTCCAAAATGAGCAGAATCTTCATAGACAAAAAGGTAAAGAAGGCCTTGGATACAATGAAGAAGGTGAATCTTCCAAACAGGGTACCCAAAAGAATCAAAGACCTACTTGCAATCACTGTGGAAAGTTAGGTCATACATCTAACAGATGTTGTAGCAATGGTAAATGCTACAATTGCAATCAACATGGTCACAAAGCAAATGAATGCAAGGAAAAACCAAAGTAAAAGAAAATTCAATGGTAAATGCTACAATTGCAATCAACATGGTCACAAAGAAAATGAATGCAAGGAAAAACCAAAGTTTGAGGGCAAATGTCACAAATGCAAGAAACAAGGTCACAAGGCATTTGAATGTAGATCAAAATCATTCAATCCAGCAGAATAGGTTATCAAAGCATTATTTGGTTGGGACTACAATACTTGGTGCAGATGTCACTATTGTGGAGAATATGGACACATTGGAATAAACTGTGCAAGGCATCACCTAAGGAAGAAAGATACTACTATAAGATGTTATACATGTACCAAACTTGGTCATATATCCAAGAATTGCATGAATACAGGAAGAATTGAAGATGAAAAGAAAGCCAGAGCTAACAAAATCCGAAAGCAGATGAGACAACAGTGGATTCCAAAATCTACCGAGCCAAAAAATTCAAATAAGGGCTATGTCACTCAAGAAGTGGGTGACTCTGCCATTTCTAATTAGACTCATCAAGAAAGATCAGGGATTGCATCTTCAAGTAATATCCTAAGCAGTTCCAAAATATAGAAGTACAAAAGACAAATCAGTATTTCAGATACTAGACATATTTCACTGTGATGCGTGTACCGAGCAAGGTTGATTTCAGACTTAACCGAGCTAGGTTGGTAATGTGAAAGGTTTTGTTTGTTTACCGAGTTGCAAGGTTTACCGAGTAAGTCAATGACTATCTGACAAACCCTAGGTCATCTCAGTTGCCTTTGTACCTGAGCATTAATTGCAGATTTTTCATCAAAAAGGCAAAATTTGATCTCATTTTTCATTGCGAATTTAGAATATACAGAGCAAAGAAATTTCCAAGAGTGCGAAAGAGAGTTAAAGTGATTTGAAGATTTTCCAGCGAAGAATTTGTTTAATGAAATCATTCACTCACCAAGCAGCACTGGCATCCACAAGCACTAGTAGTAGCAAGGCAAAAAGAGGCTCTGAAATGCTTGTGAAGGGAGCAGAATGGAAAGCACCCAACTTCAAGCTCGTTCCCGCCATAGCTGAATCACTCGACCCACATGGAGCCCAATCAAAAATTCCACCAAAGGTACTTCTTATAAACGACATTCGTACTCATTTCAAATGCACTATTCAAGAGATAGGGACACTAGATATGGATAATGCCCTAGCCGAGTTGTGTGTGGATGGAACCCTCAAACTTGAGTTCAAACATCTGGAAACCAAAGGTTTGACCCATATCCCACACCTACCAAGGAAATTTCAAATGAAATGGATAAGATACATTTTAAGCCATGTGCATAATGGTCAGTTATGGTTAGAGCAACCCATCTTGATAACAAAGAAAATGATTCATAAGATCACGGGTTTGCCAATGTTAAGTAAATCAAAAACCACCAAAACCCTAAGTCGGGATGAACTCCAGAAGTTAACCCTAGCTGAATGGGATGGCAGAGGATTAAAACCTAATAATGTATCTAATGCAAAGTTAAGATTCGAAATTTATTTAATTGCATATAAGATGTATAGTTCCAGCAGATTGAATAGTGTGCCCTGTGAGGATGTAGATTTAGCCTATAAGGTTGTGAAGAAAAACATGGAGTTTGACTTAGGAGATGTGCTGCTAAAACAACTTAATAAGAACATGGACAGTATAAGGACCTCAAAAACCAATTCTTGTAAATTTGGTTCTTTGTTAGTTTGTTTATTTTTCTATGTACAAAATTTTTTCCCTTCAAAAGGTACAGTTGCATGGAGGAAAGATATTCTAGTTTTGTATCAAATAAATGAGTTTGTAGCAGAGATGGGTGAAAATTTTGATAGTATAATGGATAATTATTTTGAAGACTTCAAGGAAAGAATGAATAATAGATTTAGAATCCCTCCTAAGCTTGTTGAGGACTACAAAGATGATGTGTGCTTCATGGTTGACTGTGACAAGGTATACATTCAGGCAGTCAGACCCCGAGTTGCATGGGTAAAACCTCTTCCTTATGAGCTAAATATTGATGAAACTAGAGACATCATAGAGGCACTAGTAAATGAGCTAGTAGACCCAAGGCAACCAATTTTTGGAACCTATGAAGAAGCTAAGGCCAGAATTGAGCTTGAAATCAAGCTACCACAGGCCATAAGCAAGGGCAAGAGGAAAATAGCAAAATTGAAAACTTCTACCTATTCTCTTATGCTCACCAAGGGAAAAGGTGAAGATGAAGAAGGAGAAGAAGAAGAAAGAGAAGAAGAAGAAGGTGAAGAAGAAGGAGAAGAAGAATCTGTAGAGGAACAACCAAAGAAGAAAGGTAAGGTAATCATTACCAAACCCAAAAAGAAGCCTACTGCAGTATTCACCAGAAGAACTAGGAAAGGTAAGCAGGAACCTATACTAGTTAGGCCTGCACCCACATTCGAGAAAAGGCTCAAACAATTGGAGGAAGGAGCTGGCATCACAAATTTCAAAGCATTGAAATTTGAAACTAGAACTAATGCAAAGAATATGCAGATTCAGGAACTGGTACTCAGCAAGATGGGTAAATGGAAATACTCCCCAGACCAGATTGCCCCTCAAATCTCAAAAGAACTACTAGAGAGATTGCAACTGAGATGGGAGTTAGCCACCAAAATGGTAAAAGATATTTATGAACAATCTCTAAGGAATCTCCGACCAAGTCTCACTAGAGTAGAAGTAAAAGCTGAAATGAAAAACCATGAAGGTAAAATGATGATCAGATTCCGCACTTGTTTGATTTTGATTAAAGACATTGAACATGTTGTAAATGATGCTACAAACATGTGGAAAAATATCTATCACCTACATAAGCCCAGTGTAGACCCAGTAGAAATCAAAGATGATGACAGCGATAGTGATGATGAGCTTGATAGCACTCCATCTGTCACAGTCTCATCAGGAGAGTTGCATGCACTGATGGAAGATAAGGAGGTAGAAGCTGAACAGGCAGATGAGGAAGAGGATGACCCTATGAAAATTGTAGCAGCAATTATTGCATCCCTTCCTCACTCTCCACCTAAAATTGTGATATCATCAAGGTTGGAGTCAGCTTCGGTAGGTTTGGTCACAACTACATCAGATATATCATCTGCACCTTCCACATCTTAGCTCTAGGTATCATCAATGGAAGTGTCTACCACTTCATCTATCAAGCTGCATACCTCCACTTCATCTATTGAGCTACATACCTCCACTTCATCTATCGAGTTTTAGGCAACTCCTTTGGTTACCGAGTCATCCACTGCAGCAATCACCACATCAGAAGTATCTATTACTCTTGTAGTATGTATAGTAAGTTTTCCAATTTGCTCTCCAATTTTGTCAACTTCAGCTACATTAGCACCAATTTTTGCATCAGTGAGCTCTTCAATTGTAAATATTCTAGTATGCACATCAATTCTGGGAAGTATACCAATTTTGGATACATTTAGCCCCTCTCTCAGTCTTCCTTTAGTTGGTCCTGTTCTAGTTTTGATAGCCAGTCCAACCTCATCAACCATTGTCTCTATTTCAAAAGGCAAAGATGTTAGTATAAAAGAAAAACCAAAGACTCCATTAAAACTTCTACTTACAGGCAAGGCAATTGATGATGATGTAGACTTGGATACTGAAATTGTCATTCCAAAGATAGATACAGATACTGCTTCAGTTGATGAACTAAGACTGCTCAGTCAGCGAATAGAACTGAAGGAAAAATAGAAACAACTAAGGAATGAAAGAGATAGACAATTTAGAATTATTGATGAAGCAAAAAATATAATTACTGAGGCTATAGGTGTTGATGTTGATACTTCTCAACACATTTTGCTACAATTAGAAGAGGCAGTCAATAAATTCAATAAGGACACCTCCGATCAAGAAAAGTTGAAAGAGAATGCAGAGAAGAAATTTGATAATAAGGTGCTTGAGCACATTGCTCAGCATATAGCAATAAAATAGGTTGAATTAACCTCAGTTTTGGCCAACATTGAAAATTCTTTTAATAATGTAACATCTCTTTTTGCTAAGCTTTGTGATGTTACTGAGTATACTAAAGAAATAGGAGAGCAATTGAATAAGATAGATGAGGATCTGAAGACAACCGCACAAAATCTAAAGCTTGATCCCAGTTCAACCTCATCTCATCACCTCATAATCAAATTTTTGTCAGAAAAACAAGCAAAATTGCTGAGAGAAAGTCAAGGATCCGATCTACATTGTTAGATATTCAGAATATGATCCTTCCCATCATGGACACAATGCAAAAGCACATTGCCCATTCAAAAATATTGATCCATGACAACAATTTCTCCGTTGCAGACCATGTGATTGAACTCTCTACAAAAGTTCAAATAGCTCTATCCACATGCAAAATCTTGCAAGAGAATTGGGACAAGACTCTGCAACTCATTCTTTAGGTTCATTCAGAGTTTATCTCACATTTTGGTGTTTCTATGTAAATACATTTTTTTTATTCTTTGGCATTATTGTCAAAAAGGGGGAGAAAAAGATACTCAGGAAGAGTTATTGGTGAGATAACTATACAAAATAGACAAAGAGATACTATAAATAAAAGTCATATAACTCAGGTAAATACCTTGTGTATATTATATGGGGGAGTCATATGCAAGGAAGCCATGTATATTCAGTAGAATCAGTTGGCAGTATGTCAGATATTGTATATAAGTTTTGACTCATAAGTGTTTTTGTCACTAATGCCAAAGGGGGAGATTGTTGGAATTATGATATATTTGTCATTAGTCACAACACTTATTCTATTCTGAATGCTTACAGAGCTCATCACCTAGTCTATAGTTCACACCAAGCATTCAACAGTTACCTTATAACTTTTGTGGGAAAACAGTTGATACCGAGCATTCCTTTGGAAATCGAGCATATGGGCAGTTCAGCAGTATTTACCAAGTTCACAGTGGTTATCGAGCAAAATAGTGTTCTCCAAGCAATTAGTGGTTATCGAGCAGAACCGTGTTCCCCAAGCAGTCAGTGCTCACTGAGTCATCAAAAGAACTTAGTGTTTATCAAGTGATCAAGGTAAACAAAGAACTTAGTGTTTACCGAGTGACCAAGGTAAATGAAGGAATCAATATTTACCAAGTGAAGAAGGTTATCAATGGATTCAATTTTTACCGAGTGACACAATATTCACCAAGTCACTAATGGTTACCGAGTTCCAAGCTACTTATATGATTAGTATGGACCGTGTCTCTACTCTTACCGAGTGCATGACGATGCAGTGTATTGTAGTGGATGCCGAGTATCAGAAGGTCACCGAGTCAGTTTGTGAAACCCAAATTTTCTACCACCTAGCTGACTCAGTAATACTTGTTCACTTGTATTTTTCCGACCTTGCCAATGTAAATATTGGATTGATATATATCATGTGAAATGATGAGATGTTAAAGAGTTGATGATGATGTGTTGCAATTTTTTGAGAAGAAGGAAAGCAATTCACCAGCAGAATAGAGGAATGCAGCAAGGTCAACATTGATGCAGAAAGGATATATTCATCACATCAGGTGATCAGAGCACAAAGGATCTTATCAGCAATCAGTTGTAATAAGATCCACTGCTTCATCCTAACAGTTGAATCATATTGCTAAATCCTTTAACAAGGTAGACTTAACAGTCTTTTGTAAATCTCCTAACAGAGTGCATACTTCATTGTATGTTTGTAAATCCTTTAACAAGGTGGATCTAGCAATCTTACTTGCTCCTAACAGGGCAGATCATCAAAAGTGATCATTGTAAGCCTTAACTGGCACCCTTTATACTGCAGTATTGAATTTTTTTGGGTATCATCCCCACCCCAGTTTTACTTTCTAATTGAAAGGTTTTTGGGTCACCAAATCTGTGTGTTCATGTGTTACAAATGTTTATCTTTTCATGCATACAATAGTTTAGATGGATGAATGGTAAAAATACTATTATGCAGAATTGAGTTAAAGTTTTAGAGTTACTGATTCACCCCTCCCCTCTTAGTAACCTTGTTAGTCTTGATTATTTCCAACACACTTGTAGCCATTGGAGTATGTGAAGGTGGTTCTTGTGGATTCACCTTCTCCTTTATTATCTCAGCTACAACTTTTTGAAGTTCCTCCACACTCACCAAAACTGGATTGGTACGTAGTTGTGATTGTAAAGTAGTTTGGTGAAGGATCTTTTTAAGATCCTCTATAGTCAGTGGGTTGATGTTCTAACCAAAGGTGTTAGTAACATCCTTTACAATTACTATCTCTATAGGTGTGGGTATTACAAGTGGAGGACTTGGTGGTGGCATTTGTGTGTCTTGCACACTATTCCTATTATTGATGTGCAGTAGTTGCCTTTTCACTTTCTTGTATATTTTTCTCCACTGTAACATTCTCCTTCTTCTTCCTTATCATTTTCTTCTTCTTCTTTATCATTGTTTCTTCCCTCAAAGGGATCTTCCTATCCTTCCTTTATAGTTTTGAGCCCATAAATTACTTTCCACATTAGAGTGGACTTCTTCACAACATCTTCAATTTTATTTTGCAAAGTATTGACTTGGGTGCAAATTTTCTCCCATGCTTCTTATTTGCCTTGCTTATTTGGCCTTTTGTGAGTTTAGGCATCACACAAGCCAATGTTGACTCTCTTATTTCATTTTCCATGTTTAGGAAATAATGCCATTTATTCTCTACAATGGAATAAAACTCCTTGGGCATAGTATTATCTAGTTCAAGTGGAGTATTCTTGAACTTTTCCATCATGGTGTATATTGATTCTTCTACCATGTTGTGTTCATCTCTTGTTAGTTTATTGAAGTCAATACCTTTGAGCCCTGACAAGTCTTTATTGTCCCTAATGTTGCCAAAAATGTTTTCCAAATCAGATTTAGTGGTGTGACTTACCACTCTAAACTACTTGTTATCATCAGACTTGGTTTTCTCCTCATCTGACTCTGGAGGTGCCACATACTTTCTTTTTTACTTCTCTACTAGTTCTCCCTACTCTATGGCTTTCTTCTTTTCTTGTTCTTTGGCCACCTTCATTATAGGCCTTGTATCTACCCTAGTGGTAGGTTTTGTTGGACTTAGCTTAGCTTTCTTCTTACCCTTAGGCTGAGTAGCAAGTTATTCCTGTGCTTTCCTCTTCTTGGGCTCTACCTTAGGTGCTTCCTCTTCTTCCTCGACACCTTCTTGTTCTTCAACATTTTCACCCATGCCTTGGGTTAGTGCTAGTGGCTCCTACCCCTATTTCTCTTCATCTTCACCTTCCTCTTCATCATCATCATCTTCTTCTTCTTCTGCTTTTTTTGAGCCTTCACCAAATTTAGCCTTGAGCTTCTTCACTAATTCATCCTTTTTCTTCAATGTAGAAGTAGTCTTCAATTCCATATACACTTTAGATTTTACTACATCATAAGTGCCAAAGTTTTGGGCACTTTTATCTACTTCTTCTACAAGAAATTTTGTAATTATTGCAAATGCTTCATCAATATTATCTCATAACCTAGTGGTCTAAGCCATCTTACCCTTATTATGGCTGCTTGGATGTAGATGTAATCAATATCAACAAGAAAAATATATCATTTATCTGCTGCTCCACAAGTGAGACTAGAATCCTAAGTCTTTGTTTCATTGATTTCTTGAAATCTTCAAAATAACTGGTCATGATAGTCTCAAAATTGGCTCCCATTTGTTCTATGTATTCATTTACTTGGGCTACTATAGACCTATTAGTTTTCTAGCTTATTTTTCCATAAGAGGGGAATTCATTATGTACATAGAAGAATATACATATCAAAATTGCTCCAAATTTACATTGAGCTCCCTTTTGTCTTCTGATAGATCCCAAATTCTCATTGATCTGTTGTAATTGTAGTTCAGCTAGATCATAAGTATGATCCTTTTTAACAAGTTTATAAGCAATATCTACTACAATACATGGAACACTGTTGAGTCTGCTAGATTGGTAGAATTTGTGGGATATGACTCTAACAAAAAAATCAATAAGAGGATACATAATAGTATCAATGGTCACACCTCTCTTATTCCACTTTACTCCAATATTCTTCTCAATAGCTACTTTGGAGTCACTTCTAAGGGTTTTAGGCCATTCTAGGGTTGGATACTCTATTACCCTATGAATAATCCTTTTTGATATTTTAACTAGCCCATCTTCTAACCAAAAACTACCATCATGTATCCTACTTGACACAATTATGATCCATTCAGTCTTAAATGAGGTAGGAAAATCTAGGGCATGGGTTAAGCCCTTCTTCTCAATGATTTGGAACTCTTCTTTCAAGACCCCATTTTCACACAATTTATTGTATTCATCCTTGATTTCCATGTCTCCAATAGCACCAATCTTATAGTTCTATCAGCTCCTAACATCTTGAACCATTACAACCTTAGGAGGAATTACGGATAGGGCTCTAATAGGGTCATTTTTGTATGCAACTTTGGGGATAGGTCTGAAATTAGGTTGTTTGACTTCATTTGATACTAATTGGACATCAAACTACTCTTTATCCTAAGGTTTTCTAGAGCTAAAGGCCATTTCTTCAAACTAGGGTTTTAACATGAAGAAATTTTGAAACTACATAGCTCAACACAAGTAAAATACCTTGAATCATCGAAACTATGTTGAATCTCTATTGAAATCTACTCAAATGCTTGGTTCTCTACTTCAAAATCCTTTTTACGCTCTTCTCATTCTTTCTTTTTGCTTGCGATGGTGAAAAATGATTCAAAATATGATCATATACCCTTATTTCATAGCATTTAATGCTTAGTGTATTGATAGCTATCCACTTGACTCCTTAAGCAATTATGCTTTACTCGGATTCCATTATCTTTTTAACACGTGGCATATACTGGAGTTTCATTTACTCAACTTCAATATAAATTTCCTTTTGCTCGACATCCACTACTAACACTACTACAACTAATCACATGGCTTCTACTAATTTTGGTAGACAATTCAACATGCACTAGAATTTTACTTGGCTTCTGAAGGCAAATTGGAAATACTTATTAAAACTTGAAGTTTTAACTTTGCATCTCTATTCATGCTGATCTATCTGTTTCAGTACTTACTTATCTTGGAACTGATGTATGATAAATCACTTAAATATCAGTCCCACACACCTTCTTTTTCTTAGCTAGATGAAGTGTGACCACTTGACCTTTTAGTTGAAGTGATCGCTCCATTAGATGCACTATTTCCATCTTTCTTCTTCCATGTTTTATTCATCTCTCCTCTAATGTGTTCAACATCTATCTTCCCTTTTCCTTTGTTGAACTTTAAGTTGGGTGCCTTTGACCTCATTGGGCAATTTTTGCTAATGTGTCCAATCTTCAAACAACTGAAGCATGTAGTCTATCTCAACCATCTATTGTATTTTCCATTGAAATGTGTTCTTATGCAATTTTTAGGGATATGTCCATATTCTTGACAGTAGTGACAACTCTGCCTAGTGTTATAGTCCCAATTGAAGTGATGTCCATGAATTTTGGTCTTTGCTAGTTGGTTTGGTGTCCACGTAGGCTTTGATCTGCACTCAAAAGCTCTATGTCCATACTTCTTGCAATTGTAGTAGTAACCTTCAAATCTTGTTGTTCTCATGGTTCTAGTCCTGCAGTCATGTGCCCAATGACCTTGCTTATTGCACTTGTGATAGGGACCCATTTTTTTGAGTTTGTCATGTTGATTAGCATTCTTGCTCCTGCACACATTAGAGGTATGTCCTTTTTTACCACAAAAATGACAAGTGGGTTTAGTATTTTTACCTTTGTCACTTCTTTCCTCTGCAATCTTGGATGAGTCTACTTTTTCAGTGCTGGTGTATCCTAGTCTTGAAGTGTCATTGCTAGATCTTGGTGATTTTAGACGTTGTTCAAAATAATTGATGGGTTCATTAGGTTTTTTGAAGCTCTCTACAATTTCCTTCTCTCTTCTCAAGTCATTTTGTATTTTTTCATTTTGCATCTTCAGTGTGGAGATCTCAATGTCCTTGACATTCAACTCATGATGTGCATTCATCATCTCTCTTAGGGTGTCTAGCTACATGTTGGAAATTTTTGCAAGCTCAATTGAATTTTCTTCCAATTTGTTGACAAGGTTTCTCTTGTCATCTTCTATCATAGTCTTATCTTTAATAGCTCTTTTCTTCTATCTAGTCACTTCACAAAGCATCATGGCTTGTGATTCTTGTTCAATCTTGAGAGTTTTGATCTCTTCTTCTTGAGCTCTATTCTTCTCCATCAGGTCTTTTGTTACTGAATCAATCCCCTTGGAATCTCCATTTGCAAACACATTTGAGGTGTTAATCTCCTTGTACTATGTATCATTCTCAACTATGGCAATCTCTCTTCTTCTCTTTAAGGATTTCCTCAATTCTTCTCTGGCTTCTTCTAGAGAATGTAAAATGAGATGTATCTCAATCTCCTAGTTTTATATGATCTTCCCAAGTTTGTAGGCTTCCATTTCTAGATCTTTTTCTCCAAGTTGTAAGGCTTCTCCTTGTGAGAACTGAGCTATAATACCAATCATTGGAATTCACAAGTGGGAAGGATACTTTTGAGGGGAGGGGTGGGGGCTGAATCAAAAGTAGCATCTAATACATCTAATTAACATGAAAGTAAAAACATGCATGAAAATAGATAATGCAAGATTTGATCACCCAAAAACCCTCCAAAATGAGAAGGTAAAATTCGAGTAGGGATGACACCCACAACTTAAAATTGCAACAATATATAACTGGTTAAGGTTACAAAGTTTGACCATCATCAATGGTTTGCCCTGTTAAAGGCTTTACACCCTGTTAATAGTGACCTATTTAAAGGATTTACAAACATTCACTTGGAATGTCACCCTGTTAAAGGATTTAACACCTTGTTAAAGGTTCTACAAAATGGCTATCAAACCAACCTATCTTCATAGGATTTTTATTCTTCTAATATAATGGCTAGAAAGTAAAGCAGAATGTGTTGACCTAATGACTTACAATCTTCGATTGTTAATTCTAGATCCTTGTTCTATCCACTCTGAATTGATCCTTCTTAATCTGATATAATTTTGTTTGAAGTGTTCATACTCTATTCTGAACAACTTAATTCTGCAATTTTATTCTTTCTCTAAGTCTTCACACCCCTTTCACTTCCTTCAAAACTTCACTAGCATTCTCTCATGTATTCCATACAATCCACATGACATTGAATTATGGGATTTTATCCTCCTTAAAAAGGTTTCAAGACTTAGGGTTAGGTATGAATCTACAATCGAGATCCATCTATCTTTCCTACTCAATTCTTTGCATTTTTATGATTAGTTGCATGTTGATTGCATAGGGAATGTAATAGATTTGATCTTATCTTTTAGATCCTTCCAGATTCATCTTGAGTTGGCTCAAAAAAAGATTAGATCTGACTTCTTGAAGGCACAAACTCTTGTGTTGATTCTATGTTAATTAGCATTATTGTGCGCTAATGCTCAACACATATAGGAATTCTATCTTGCTTGGCTTCTATAGTAATTAAGTCTTACTTGGTACCTATACTGGCTTGACATCAATTTTCACTCAACAATTGAAACTTACTCGGCACTTGAATAACTTAGAACCTATTGAATTTCTTGCTTGGCATATATTGTGCCTCAACATCTATATTATTCAGTTTAGCATCAACTTAGAAATTTCTTAAGTGTGTTGACACTCAATTGTCAAAACCAATGTAAGACCAACAAGATCCCTCTCCTCATTTTTGACATCCACAATTATGTATATTGTTATGTTGTAGGTTTGGAGAGCAATTTTTGGAGGAGTTTGAGCATTAAAGCTTTTTGTGGAGAACTTCTATCTTCTTGTCTTCTTCTCTTATGCATCCATGGATTCCATCATCATGGTCCAGCCTTGCATTTTCATATTAGCTTAGGTCCATATTTTCTTTCATAGATTAATTTTGCATTTTTATTTCTTTTCATAGATTAAATTTTCTTTCTTTCATTGATTTGCATTGTCATCATTTAGATTATTCTGCATCTTCATTTGCATTTTTATTTTGATCTTTGAATCTCTCATTTTATGGTGTACTTGTGTGAGCACAAACTAGGTCAAACTGAGGGTCTCCATTACAAACCTTTGCACTCCATGAATAAAGAGCTACGAGTCACCATTTGAGACCTCATTCTTGAGCAATCTTGGATATAATAACTCATAGAGGTGTGTTCACATTTTAGCACACATTTTTTGGTGCCCACCATGGGGCAACACACCTTTACTTGCTAGTTTTAGATATTTTTGGAGCTAACCCTGTTATGCGGATTTGTTTGGAGAGAAAAAATCTTAGATCTAAAATATTTGATCATATCTTCCAAATGGCTTTATGATTTGATCTAAAAAAAAATTGCAGGGTGGTGACACATCAAAGCAACATCAATGAAATTTTCAATTTTTTTTGAAGTATTTTCATTTTTTTATAATTGTTTCTTGATTTTAATGAAAAATTGTTTTAAGGCACAAATTAGCAATCTTTTGGGAAAAGTATACAATTTTGGGAAGGTGTCCAAATTCTAAATAGGATTGGTTCTTTGTGTTTTGGTTTCATAAATCATATTAAGGCTCGATTATTTTATTTGTAAAAACTAGTCTCTTTTAAAAATATGGCTCCCTAGGGCACAAATGAAAAGATCTTTTCAAAATTCTTACATTTTTTGAAAGCTCTCTAATTTTTGATAGGGGTCTCTTTTTTGCATTTAACGTTTTGGATCCAAATTCATATCATATATGTCCAATCTTGTTGACTACATCAAAAGTCTATTTAAAAGGGGCATTTAATAAATAGCTTGCATTTAATGTTCACATGGATCAATGCATGATGTGAGATTTCATTGGGTTATTTATTGATTTTTATCATTCTTAAAAATTAGATTTTTAGATCTAACCCTAGTTTTGCATAAGTTGGATATATATTGCATATCTTGTGTTTGCTTGTTTTGGTTATTGCTTTATTTGTTGCAAGTGAGTGTTCAAGCATAAATGAAAGGTACAATAGAGAAAAAATGTATTGCAAGGATTAATAGGTAATTTTTTGGATCTTTATGAACATTTGGATTTGGAAGTAAAATGAAGCCTCTCATGTGTTTGGCTTGAGTGCTTTTACATGCTTTCATAGATTCACGCTTCATTTGGTGCTCTAAAGTTGGATCTAGATTTACTTTCACACATGTGTTTCACATAGTAATTAGGCCCTATGAACACTATTTATGGAGTTCTTGAGGGAATGTGCTTCATTCACTTGCCTTACATGCGAAGCTCTTCTCGATGATAGATCCCCTTGTAGATAGGGAAAAATATTTGTTATTATCTCACTATTTTTGCTTGGGTTTATTCTCAACATCAATTAGTAATTTGTCTTTTGAGATTGGTGGTGTTTGTTGTTGGCTTTTCTAAAAATTTGGTGAGGTGATTTCAAATTAGCATGTCAAAGAATCTTGTTTGCTATGTTTGGGTAAGATGAAGAGGCTAGATGAGTATGCTCTATTCCCTTTTGGGCACATTAAATACTTGAAACCCTTGAATCCAAACCAAGTTCCCATTTGGTGCAACTTTGTGAGTCTTCCTTGATTAGAGAGGGTTAACTGTAGTGGATATTCTCTTTACTGGGTCAACCATGTGGATAGAAACTCAAGCGATAATGGTCATTTTTGACGTGGTAGTAGCAACCGCTATATAAATGTCCTTGTGGGGGAAATCCTCATGGGTGCAGTCTCTTGTTGGATTGTTAGATCTCCTCAGTATCTCTAATTAATTAAATTCTTGGAATATGTCAAAACTTTGGCGTGTTAGGATTGGATTTCGTCCACTCTAGATTGCAAAAGTTATAGAGTTGAACATTACTAAGATCCATAATGTTGCAAAAATTTTCTTTTCTAGGACTATGTGCATGATTGGAAAATATTTTGAGAACATACACAGTGGTAGTTCTAGGGATTAGATTGATACTATGACACTATTATTATTCATGTGCAAGGTTATTTTGTCCCTCGCTCATTGTTTGAAGATGTTTTCTTGAAATTCCTAATTTTTGTCTTGTGTACCTGACTTATGATTCAAAATTTATCATACCTAGTTGGATGTTTAAAACAAATAAAATCTAAGTTCTTGAATTGAGATTTTATGATCAAACTTCTTTGCTATCCTGTTATTTCCAGTATCCCCAGGTTGATTCAGTTCAGATTAGGCTACTTACCCCATTGTTAGAAACTTGTTTGCACCTTGAGTTATTTTTCTTTGACCCCTTGAATTAGTGATCTTTGATTTCACAAGTGACCTTGTTTGGAGTTGGTGAGTTTTAGACCATCCTCGTTGAAAAAAATATACCCATGGATTCTTTGATATTATGCTTGGAGAGTCTTAGTAATTTCTTGTCCATCCACTTTCATTAAAATTAAATTTAAATTATTTATAATTTGGGTAAGTCATCATCCTAGTCCATATGTGCTAGGGTATTCACCCAAAGTTGTGGGCACCTCTATTGTAGTGTCAATTTATGCCTATTGCGAAATTCTATCTTATCACATCACTTTTGAACAAGTGAGTGCTTTTACTATCCTAGTTTGGTACCAATGTTTCTTAGGTTATCCTATCACCTAGTACTTTTTCTTCCATACCAATTACACCAAGATATCAAGTAGATCAAGGAAAGTGACCTCAAGTTGTCTTTAAACAATTACCTTTACTTAAAACTCATCAAAGACATAAGGGAAAAGAGCCTTTGTTTGTTCAATCACCTAAGAATATTATAGAAGCTTTGTTTGACCCTAGTAGTGACCTTATTGAGTCGAGTACACCCTTAGCATCACCTCACTCGGATATGGATATAGATCTTACAATGGCTCCACAAAAGAAGAGTCAAAGTGGTGAATACTATGTTGAACTTTTGAGTGGTGGTCTCACTCGTGAAAATAGACCAACCTCACCCCATATTGAGGATAGATATTTGGAGGCACACCAAAGGGATGAGAAAGGTAAGCATCATGCCTATGAAGAAGAGAAATCCCAATATGATGATCAAATTAGTGAGCCTTCTAGTGCTCATGTGAATGCAACATTTATTGGTAATTGGTTTAGATAGTGAAGACTATGTACACTGCTAATGACACCTTTAGGTTATGCGAGTGGTAGATGAAAATTACTTGAGCATGAGAGAGAAGCCCTTCTAGAAAAACAAGCTAAGAAGGAAGAACAATTTAGACACCTAGAGGAAGAAAGGAAAGTTATGATTGAGATAGAAAGGAAATCCCATCAAGAAGCACAAGACCTTCTCATGGCTTTGCAACTTGACAATAAATTCAACAATGTGCACATTGGTGGTGGAAAAAACTCTACTCTATCCACCCCTTTTAAGACTCCATGAAGTGGAAGATACTCACAGTCTCCTTCACGATCTCTTAGTACTAGAGGAAGGAGAGCTTTAAGACATGATTATTATAGGAGACCAACACCTCCTAGATTTTCAAGACAACCTTCACAACAAGCTCCTCATGGTTCACAATATGGAGGTGGTAGCTCAAACTTTGACTGTAATTCTTATGATTTCATGGCTATGCAACTAGACTCACATTTTCAGCAACATATGGAAGCATATATGTACCAAAGCAAAGATGCATGCTTTCAAAATTTAATCAACAAGGGTGCTAGGGTCAGTTACAACTTTGATGTAGATAAAAAGATTCAAAAGCATGATCCCTCTATGAAAGAAGAAATTGACCAATTGAAAAAATAGCTGAAGCAAATATTGACACCCAAGAGTTCTTTTTCACTTGATTCAGTTTGCCCTAATCCTTTTGATAAGAGTGTTGACATGAAAGATTTTCCTAGAAAAATTGAGATCTCCTAATATGACAAATATGATGGAAATGGGGATCTGAATGACCATGTGTGTTAATTCTATACTATGAGTTTTGAGTTTTATTATGAGGACTCATACCTTATGAGATTATTTCCAAGGAGTCTTAAGGGTCAAGCAATGGAAATGTTTAAATCTTCATAACTAGAAATGTTTATTGCACAATTCTAAGTTTCAAAGTTCTCATGTGAAATTTTTTCGAATTATATACTTTTATCTCCATTCTTGAGTTTATTTGTGTATACTATTTCATTTCAAAGTATTTTTTTTCAAGTAGATTACTATGGGATAGATATCATATTTCATTTCTAATGTTCCTTTTACTGTCCAAATCTAGGACACATATTTATAAGTTGATTGGGCAGACTAGTTCTAAGGCCTACACATCATGATAAAATAATTCATTCTATGACATGAATTTCACTAGAAAATGAAGTATTTTCACACTAGCGTCCTTTGGAGTTGGTGCAAACCTAGCTTTTCTCTTGACAAGAGTACTCTTGAGTAGAATCATGCATCAATAGTAAAAAATGTGAGCAAGTGGGGTGAAAATAGTTTACATCTTCTCTCATTGTGGAACATTTATAAGTGATTAATACATATCATGCTTTAGTACATGCACTAATATTCTATGTATATTTGCTAGCGTAAGTTAAAGATATTTAATTCAATTCAATTTTTTCTAGCTTTTTGGTAGATGGATATAGAAAAAGTCAAGTACATATTTAGGTTACTTTTGATCTAGTTATGGACAATTATTTACTCATTTGTTTTCACTCAAATGGAATCTTTATTTTTAGAACAAGGTATTTCAATGGATACATTTCTTGGAAACTTTAATGTCCCAATTGTTATACTCTTGATGCTTGATCTTTTTTGTGTTTTAATATGGATACTATTATAGATAATGATAATGTTTAATTTGGGTTTTAAGATCTATGAGAATCCAAAGGGTCTAATTTTGGCATTCTTTGCACAATTATAGATGGTTTATTTTATT
This sequence comes from Cupressus sempervirens, assembly GCA_028749045.1. NCBI lineage: Eukaryota > Viridiplantae > Streptophyta > Pinopsida > Cupressales > Cupressaceae > Cupressus > Cupressus sempervirens. Next base: position 163,507,717 of record CM053786.1, on the reverse strand, counting down.
TGTATAGATTAAAAGAATTGAACAATAAAGGTCTCGATACAAGTTTCCTCAATGGTTTTTGGAAAATTCCTCTGTATGTCTAATAAAGACCTTATCGGTGTTCATGTATGAAGGCCAAAAAATTTTTTAATATAGAAAATCACTCGATGCGCTAAGAAGCTCTAGAAATGCTCTTTGCGTGGTCTCTATGTCACTCAAAAATCATGTCAACATTTTGCTAGCAATGACTATAATGGACATTAAAAATAGGGAGAATAGTCCTAGTTGGATACCCACAAAGCTTCACCATGTGTTTATGCATCTTTTCTAGTTTCTATTAGCACCCGACTTAATTAATATGATTTCCTATGTTCTCTTTGCTAGGGGATACATATGTGGTTCATTTTAAAACTAGTGTGAAGAAAATGAAGAGCAAGAAACTAATTGATCTATGTATTAAACTTACAAGTATTATCAATTTGTGTTGGACTAGAGTCAAATATTTGATGGTAAAATTTAAGCTCCAACCAAATTTTTAAGGCAATTTTATTATGGTAAGGTCCCGTCAACTATGTTCTTTGTTGATATGTCTATTATTAGCTGGTTAACTCACGAGTTTGTTTGATTTCTAATGTCCTTCATATTTCATAATGTGTGATGATAATGTTTTTTATCATGTTCTTTTCAATGACATTGTTTATTCCATGCTATGATTGTAGATGTAGAGCATTATCTATTTTCATATGTTAAAGACATTATCAAACATGGTTATTAACTTCCTATATATTTTAGTTTGAAAAATCTTTTTCTTGTGAGCAACATAATTTGGGAAACCTTTTTCCACTCTACGTAATTCGATATTGTTGTAACACGATCGGTATTATTTTAACTGGAAACCTTGTTTCACCTCTAGCCTATTGGTTTTCCTTCTACTACAAAGACGGGGATCAAAGAAAAAATTTGAGATTAATTTTTTTATAAACTATCTTTGTTTGAGATAAAAAGGAAATTGTGTATTGTGTCTAAATTTCTTTAATAGAGTGTTTTAATATATTGTCTTAAAAACTTATCTTGATAAGACAAAAATGTTATTTTCCATATTGTCTTCTCAAGGCAATATCTTAAGAAAATATATTAAGATGTGTAGTGAAAGATGTATTTGAGACAATATACAAATTATTTTTGTCTTGGATAAAGATAATTTATTAAAAAATTGTCTTTAACAACCTCTCTATCATAGTGAATTATGATATCTAGCCTTTCAAAGTGACCATTTATCTAATAATGTATAATCTAACTTTAAAAACATGGTATAATGAATCTATGAGATACATTTTGAATGTGAGTTGGATATTAACTTTCATGCCAAAATAAGAAATGATGTGAATCAAACAACTACCATATCAATCTTCCATATAGCAAAAATGTCATCAAATATGGAAGTTCCAATATAATTTTCTATCATCAAATATGCATGTCAACATTTATATGTACCAATGTGATAGACATGATAGGAAAGTTTTTGATTAAGGTTTAAAATAGGTTTTTTTATATGGGAGCCAAAACCCAAAAAAATTTATAAGAAGATTTAAAAATTGAGACATGTGTCATATTTTTATGGCTATGGGGCTTTTCTAGATTTAGATTGTTTCTTTTCTTTTCTATGGTTGGTTTCTAGAGAAGTAATGGTCCATAAATGATTAGAGGGCTTTTTTTCCCCTTTCTTGGTCTAGATAGTTCTTCTATTCATGGCCAGTGTGTGGTGTAGGAAATTGACTCAAATGGCTAGATGAGTGGCTACCTCCCCCATCTTATCTTGGTATCTCATTCTTGATGTGTGTTGTTATAGTGGAATAGAAAGGCTTTTGGACATGACCTTGCCTCTTGTTCTTTTGTTTGACATTGACCCAACTTGAAGTAGGGGTGGGTTGCAGTTGTTCAGCGATTCAATCTATTCCTTTGTTTGTCCTCACTCCTCATAGGTAGCGAGTATAGTGATAGTTTGTACAAAATCAAGGTTGTTTCCTTTTGGTTCCCTTGTTTGGTTCCTCTTGTCCAAAATAGGGATGATTAAGGATTGGTCATAGTAGGTTTGGTACATTTGGATGGCCTCATCTTTCACGGTTCCTATAGAGGTGGATAAGTCCCCTATCAATGTGATGACTACTATTGTGAAGCTGGAGGTGAACATCTCCCCTATTGAGGTGGAGCTTTTTGGCACAGACCCTCTTAGACTTTAGTTACTAGAGATCTTCTAGGCTATCTGTTATGAGAAGGTTGATGATTGGTGTGGCTTCTTTATGGTGTTGTTCATTTAGCTTGTTGCTCCTATTAAGGTGTACCCCTTTTCTATTAAGGTGAGAAGGGAGACTACAATTGGCATTCAGAATGACAGCCAAGTTATTGTTGTGTACAAGAAGATCTTTCTTAAGCTTGCCCACTCCAAAAAAAAATTGAGCTTTCTTTTGTGGGAAGCCACCAGTGTACTATTGTACGTTTAACTATAATGATAGTTTCTTGTAGTTTATTTCCTCCCTATGGTCATTGATTACTGGAAGTTATAAAGAGCTCGCTTTGGTTCCTTATTTTTGCTTTTGGTTAAAGCTTGAAACTTTTGTGGGGGCTTGTCCCATGATGATCTTTGAGAATGTTGACCATGTTTGGTGACTTAGTTGCTTCCAGACATTTTTTTTTTTATAGATGTAGATCTTAGTATTATTTCTTCTAGTCTTGTAGTAGTACTCACTATTAATGTGTTGTTAATGTGTTGCCAGTGTTATGTTAATGCATTGTATAATTGTGTCTAGTGTTGGCCCTTTGGGCTTGCTTTCTGATTGTTCCATAGGTCAACACCCTCTTGCTCTTGTTTTAATCAAAAATATGTTTCCTTGTGATATATTAACAATTCTAACATGACAATTAGATATAGTGTTCATCCAACACATAAGAATTATAGAAACTAAGATGACTTAAACATACTATATACAAAAATAAAAATAAATCAATTTTAAAAATTAATTCAAAGAACAAATTTCTAACTATATAAAATCAATCATATATTCAAATTGTACTTTATATATATATATATATATATATATATATATATTGAAATCTATTTTAAATTTAATATATTTTTTTTATAAAATTAAATTCTTTCATTTATTACAAACATGTCTATTTCAAATAAAGAGAAATTTTATATTCAAAATTATTTTCAACTTTTATCAAATGTCCTAACATTTAAATTTACATACTAATATCTAAAATTAGATACCTAAATTTCATCTAATTAATTATTTTAACATAAATTAAAAACTTTGAAAAGAAATTTTTACCACTTAAAATATTTATAAAGAATATCATATGATTTATATTTTCAACAAACTTTGTTTCCCATACAGACTCCCAAAATGTCACTATAAAATTTGGAAAATACAATTGGATTTGAATTTATTGGACAAGTTCAAAGCTATCATTTAGGAACGGATGGGGACTAAGCTGACAAAAATTATTACAATTTGGAGAAATGGTGGAGCTAATGAAAAAAAATTGTTATAGCTTGGCAATTCAAGGGTCCACATAAGCTACCTTATCACTTTAATTATACTTCTGATAAAATAAAGATGTATTGGCATGGGATATGGGGACTGTTAGAAGTGCTTGCATTTTCTTTGAAATGGGGTGTTGACTGGGGTAATGGGACTGGCAATTGGCCAGTGCAAGTATTCAACTATTTAGCCAATGTCATGGATTCATGTAACCATTTCTTGAAGAGAGGAACCGAGTTAGGAATGCTCAAATTTGGAGCACTTAGAACCACTCTTGGTTGTGTCTACTCAAATATTGAGCATTAATAATCCAAGATGATCAATGACTTTGACTTGATCAAGCAACGTCCATTGAGAGTTAGAAATGCTTGATTTGTGAGTCTTTAAACCCATAAAGTTTTTTTGGCTCAATGGTTTAGCACAAGTAACCTTTCATTGGTTTTGAGTTTGACTTTTATGAGCACTTTGGTTGCCAATTTTACTTCTTTGTCTAACTCAAAAAAGTTGGTTATAAATGCTTGTTTTTTGAGCATTGAGAAACACTAGGCCCCATTTGGCAATGGGAATTAGACTGCAATATGCCTCTATAAATTCTAAAAATCTCAAATCCTCCATTTGGGTGTACCAAATTATAGTTGAGAATGGGAATACATATTCCAATTTTGGCCCAAAAATGAGCATTTTATATTCCACCTAAATAGGTGGAATTTGGAGTACCAATTCCTATTCCAATTTTAACTTTTTCATATTTGATGAAAAATTCAATTCCACTTGATCCACTACTAGACTGATTTCTTTTGTGCCTAATATTTGATGAAAATCCACTTAATCTAGTGCTATTAGAATACTATCAAAATTTTGTCACATTTGCCATTATAGGAACTTCGATCAAGGCACAAATATCATCTAAGTCACAAGAAGCTGCCAAAGGAGACATAAACTACATAACGGGTTATTTTCTTCTGCAACCATTTCCATGGTAATAGTCGACACACAGATCTATAAAGTCTTCACCACTTGGATATGTGAATGTGTAGACAATTAACAAAGATGATATTTTAGATTGTCGATTTTGAGGTTGAGTAAAGGGGAAATTTTTTGATGGTTTATGTTTCATTTATATGGTTCAATATAGATCTATAAAGCAATCTAATAAAGGCCATATTATACTGAAGGTTACCTTACAAAATAATTTTGCGGCTCTTGCACGAAGAATTTCTTCTTTGAATCAATTGAACAAAAGAAATCATCTATTGTTGCCACTAAATGGCACTATGAATAACAAATCCAGAATTAGTTTTGTTGAACCAAATAGATTTAGAATTAAAAATGTAGAATTAATTTTGTCAAACCAAACGAGTCTAGAATAACAAATGCAACAATAAAAAAATCCATAATAACATGTGCCTATCCCATGAACAAACTAGCCCTTAAGTTATGTGTGCTCCAAATTTTTAGCATTTCTAACCTTTTTAGTTAGACTTTTTTTAAAAATTAGTATTTTAAGCAAGAAAGAGTAACTTGTGGAGTTTTCCACTATTTTTCACAAAAGTAGGCTCATTTTAAAGGTAAAATCAAAAGGAATAATCTTAATTATTTACTAGAAATATATTTTGAGCCATATATTTGGTAAATATAAAATAAAATGGATTCACATGATACAAGGCAACAAATACAAGACATTTGAAGACTCTAATTTAGTCTATAATGAACCACCACTTATACCTAAAAGTTGGACATTTTCCCATTATATTACAATTCAATGTTCTTATATGTCAACACTCTTAAAAATAAGAGATTGAAGGAATATAATTAATAATTAATAAATCTAACAACCCAAATAAATGCAATCCTCTTCATCCTAATAAAACAATCATAACCTCATGTCTCTCCAACCCTTTATATTTTTCGTCTACTCTCTCCTCCCTATTTTTGTCCATTAACTCTCTCATTATTTATTTAAATATATTTATCTTCCTCTCTAATTCTCTTACCATATCCAACTCATATGCATACACATCTCATTCTTATTTCAATATTGAGTCCTTAAGACCTTGTCACACAATATTCTTTCTAAATGATCTTATCTAGCACACAAATGTACTTAAAGATAATTAAAATATTCCTTAACCTATTAAACTTCTTGAACTTACCCATTGCACACGGAGATATAATCTCTAATATAAGAACAGAATTGTAGACATCTATATATATATTGACTTATTTCCCCAGCTATCTAAATATTATTCTACTTGCTTTCACTACTTTATACTTGCTATATATTCTAACTTGTTTCCACCGCTTTTCGAAGAAGAAATCAGCTAAACCGTACTAGATTAAACCAACTACAATTACATACAAAGTGATATAAACCATGAGCACTCTGGAATCCATATTTGTGTTTCTACTTACTCTTTTGGGCAATCCTAGACGGCCTCCTGTGGTCAACCTGTTGTTTTCATGGGAACTCGATAATTTAGGGTATGCAAATTTATCTAGCTTCAATTTCTGTAACGGAAGCTTCCTTTACTGAACGAATGATCCCTGATGAAGATGAGCTAGTGGCCCCATATTTCTGGAACGTTATTATTTTGAAGCATGAATCTTGCTACTATTTACAAACGCGGGCCTAGAAGGATTTGGCAATTTTGCCTTACCGCGAGAGAGCATCATAACAACATTAGACATAGCAGGACAAAGTTTTGCATCTGATTGTACACACAAAAGGCCAACATGAATGCATCTTAATGCCTGCTCCTCATTGATTTTTGATGCCATTGAATCTACCAAACCCAAACCACTTCCTCCCATGAATTCTTTCCATGCCTGCATCACATGCCATTAAACCACAAGACTCTGGCGGGAAATTTGAAAAGTTACAGTTATGGCAAATGAGGCTTTCCATTTGGTATGGAAGAAGAATATTAGTGCTTCTTTTTCAGTGACGATCTCAAGTACCAGCACTCCAAAACTATAAACGTCTGCTTTAACTAATAGCTGCCCTCACATTAAGTACTCTGGGGCCATGTAGCCCCTACATTTGAATTGAAATTGTTAACAGTAAATTGGCAGTAAAGCTTAGTAAGGTTAGTTCAAAAAGACTGTGTTGTAGTCCTAAATGAAACAAAAGGAAAAAAAAAAAACATATCAATTAAAAATGTAGTTTATTTGCCAAAATGGGTAAAACTATGAACTGAGATGCCTCCAGTCCTCACTTTTTTTATGGATGAAAAACAATTTGATGCAGCCACATTCGATATTATATTCTTAAAAAAATGGAGGTCTGAAATTCATTAAATAATACTGAGGCAAAACCTTGTAGTTAGGCAGTTAAAGTCGTAGGCACTTTATTGTAATTTGAAGCGATCTGAATTATAAACTTTACATAAACATTAGTCAAGAAAACAAAGAAATTGGACGCTATATGTTGGATTGGTTAGCTTTTGCACATTGGGGTTTATATTTTTCTGTAGTGGGTTTTAAATATTTGTAATTTTTTGGTTCTTCTGGTATATTTTGTCTTTGTAGCAGTCATTTCTTTTTATGGCCATGTCACTACATTTATTTTATATGTATAACTGAACAGATATAGTGGTGGAAAGAATTTTGCAAGGAATGCTTCAAAACCGATCGATGTACTATTCTAGTATGCTGTGATTATCTTTCAGTTCTTGTTCTAGTATAATGAATATATAGTAATTTGTTGCCCCTGTTGAGAAAATGTTGCTTATATAGAATGGGTTGTTTTGTTGGTTATGTTGCTCTTTGGTTTGGGGTGATTGATAAGAAGTAATAGAATGGCGAAATAAAGCATGGTGGGCAGTTTAATCTCATTCTTTACAGCTAGTTGCTTGTTTTGGTATAGTCTTTTGGTTTTCGAGGATACCTGTGTGTGGTTTTCTGATCATTGTTGAAGCACATTTACAAGAATATTTGATTGTTTGTCGAGGATTATTTGACAGCCTGTAAAGAAATAAGGATTTGTATTCCTTGTGTGTCAATAGTGTGTTACGTTGTTTTTAAGGCAAAATTCTGACATTCGAAAAGCTTTTCTGTCCTGCATTTTTCTATGCAAAAGTCATTGTAGTACTTTGATGAATATTATGGGCCTAAGATATTTGAGGTTTCAGTAGTGCCTGCATGTTTCTTGAAATTTGTTTGGATAAAATTTCTGCACTTTTATTTTAAAAACCTTTTTTTTTTTAAATTGAAGAAAGCTGAAAGAATTACAAAATAAATAGTTACAGTTATGAATCTTTAGGACAAAACATGCTGAACCAACATAACTTTAACCAGCCACAAGGCTTAGAACAGCAGACTCACTAAGACAAATAATCAGCCAAATTGTCACATAAAAGAACAATTAGACTCTGAAACTAAGAAATTGCTGAAGCTGCCTGGAACATTTTATTTCACCTTCCTGTAGCTGCAAAAACTGATATTTAATCTCATCTAGCTGTCTCTGATATCATGCTCCATCTTTACACTTAATCTTCAGCTGTGAACATAGATAAACTAGTTCAAATAACATGTCTGAGTAAAACACTAGAATATCTATTTCTTGATGCAAACAATGATTAGTAAAAAGTGCTCGACATCTACTTTTCCATATATGTAACAAAATGCATTGCCGCATAGAATCTAAAACTATGTTCTTATGAAAACCAATCCCGAAGATTGCCTCCTTCCATTTCAAAATATGATAAAAAATAGCAGGAAAACGCTGAAATATAACATTCCATTTCTTTCTTACTCTAGGACAGCTCCAAAAGATATGTTTCAAATTTTCAGGTTGATGACAAAAAGGGCAAGAATTGGCTTTCATGGAAAGGAATCTTAATTTGTCACCAACTGGTAATTTTTGATGTAAAACTTTCCACAACAAAATCTGAGCATTTGCCTCTGCTTTGGATTTCCAAATTTGCGAACTTAAGTTGATCTATGTCTTCTCTGAAAACCTACAGTTCCACTTATTGTTAAGTCGAGGGTTCAATTTTAAGGCTAGGAGAATTTGAAGGTAGATTTTTTTTAAGGGGAAGCTGCAAAACAAAAATTTCTCCAGCCACCACCAATCCTTGAGAACGTTACATTGCAAAGGAGTACACATCTTTATTAGGAGATCTTGGGGCACTAGCGACCTGATGAAAAATAAAAATCCTTCAAACCTATTAAGTAAACCAGACCTTGATATTTTTAAAAACTTAGGAAGCATATATCTGTTGACCATGCTTTCGAAGATGGCAAATTTTTTGATAATGGCAAAGGAAAGTTTGAAAACATGTTTTACGTGGTGTTAAAGGCAAAACAAAAATAAGTTTGAAACGTGGCAAGACAAAGGTATTGGCGCATAGCATTTAATAAAAGTCTGCATGTCTCGCCAGGTGTAATGTTTCTATGGCGAACTTGAAAGGAAACTAAAAAGGAGTTTTTATTGTGGGTATTTGTTTCTTCTTTGCAAATGTATTTGGAATTTCTTCTTTTGTTCTCTGCATAAAATATATGAGGTTGCTCTGTGAAAGAACTTTTTAAAGATTTCTGTGTGGTCTTTGTCATGCAAAGCTATAAATTTGTTCTTGTTTGGCAAGTATTGGTTAATGTGAAAAGTGATTTGGAATATGGAAAGAGTTTTGTTGCCTTTTGCTGATGAAATATGGAAAGAGTTTTTCTTCTCCCTACCTTGTGAAAAGAAATATAAAAGGTTTTGTTGTATGGTAAAGTTTCTTTGAAAGATTTGATGAATTTCTATTCTTGTGCAGTTGCTCATTTATCTGCTTCTTTTGTGATTGCATGGATGGCCAAGGCAAAAAGACGAATAAGGTGTTTACTATGAACAAAGGGTTTCCTTAAAAAAAAGAGGTCGAAGCAAAAGTAGGTATGACTTTTCAATCTATTCAAAATTCCTTTTTGCAAAGAAGAATAAGGTTTTTTGAATATTTTCAAAGACAATCTTTCTATTTGCCTTCCTATGTAAAATATGGAAGTTTCCTTTTCTTCTTCGAATCCAGTATTTTTCTTTTTTAAAAGAAGTTTTAAATCAAAATGTTGGAGGGTTTCTAGTTCGAACCTTAAATGGCAATATTTGAAAGTCTTTCATTTATTTCAAAGGCAATTTTTTGGGGGTTTCGTACAAACCCTAATGGCTGTTTTTGAAGAATTTGAAGAAAAGCTGGATGTTTTTTTGGCACAATTTGTTGTTTATAAGGCTAGTATTCAAAAGGCATGAATAATTCCATGGCATAAATGATAACAATTTGTTTTAAAATTGCATATAACAAGGGCATTTTTGAAACAGCCCTAACTAGTTCTATTTTTTTTAATAACTGATTACATACGAATCTCATCTTTATTTAAAGAGATTATTGTAAAAATCTGAATGTATGAGAGTGATACAATGGTATAAAGGAAGAGACACAAAATAGTCTTGAAGTTGTAAAAGGCTAAAAGGGTTGATTATAAACTTATCTACATGTATAGGTGTATGATTTATTACATACAGTTATATGTGTATGTAAGGTTGTAATATCATTAAAAAGAGACAGACAAGGTTAAATTCCTAAGTAGTTGTTGCTGCTAATTGTAAAAAGTTGAAGCTCAATAAAGATTACGAGTTCATGGAGTCATTTTTTCTCCCTATGACGAATCCTTTTTGAGGAATTTTGAGGGTTTCCCACTAAGAAAAATACATGTCTCTATCTTCTGTGAGTTCATGTTTTTCATACTCATGCATGGTGAATGATATTTATTTGAGTAAGATTTGAATACATTCAGTTTATGAATCTTTAAAGTTGGAATTTGAAAATTGATAAAGTAAAAGCAGTGTCACTGATTTACACACTTCCCCCCCCGAACTCTAATACTTCCAACAAGTGGTATCAGAGCATAGGATTCCTCTTAGGAATTGTTCTAGGGATTTTTATTGGAACTTTTAGCACAAGCTAAAGGAGATTCTCTTAACTAGGCTCCACTATTTGATGGTAATGACTATGTTTCTTGAAAAGTTATGATGGAGGCATTTATACATTCTTTAGATGTTAGAATGTGGGATGTTGTTATTACAAAGTATATTGTCCCACCAACAATACCTACTAATGCTAATGATAAATTGACATATGAATTGGATAAAAAGGAAAGATATGCTCTTCTATGTGGTCTCACCAAAGATGTGTTTGCTAAAGTAGTCTACTATAAATCAGCAAATGATGTTTGGAAAAAAATGGAACTATCAAGGAGATGAAAAGGTTAAAAAGAGTTAAAATTGTTAACTCTCAAAACGCAGTTTGATAATTTGAAAATGAATGAAGATGAAAATATTTCAGCATATTTCTTAAGAATTGATGAAAATATTTCAGCAAAGGTCTAGATGAAAAAATTGAAGAACATGACGTAGTCATTAGGTCAATTTTTCCTAATTTTGAAACTAAAATTTCTACTTTAGAAGAAAAGAAAAGTTTTTTCTAAAATGACTCTGCATCAATTACAAGGAACCCTAACTGCATATGAAATGATAATTAGCAATCAAGCTAGTTCTACATCAAAAGAGACAGCCTTTAAGGCTGAAGAGAGTGATTCAGACTTAAAAGATGCTCTAGAAGCCTAATTAGTCAGGAAAATGAGAAAGAAATACAAAGGAAAACCAAAATGTTTCAGCTGTGGTCAGTTAGGACATTTTGCTGCAAAATGTCCAAATGTAGAACTAGAAGATTGTGATGAGAAAATTGAAAAGTTTTTGAAAAAGAATCATTGGAATCAAATCAAAAGATTCAAGGATATCAAAAAGAAGAGTCTTCTATGAAAAGAAGACTCAAATGAAGAGTCAAGTGATGCTGATGTAGAATGGGAAAGGTTGTTCATAGCTGAAATAGTTAACACTCCTAAACCCGAATCTTCATCTGATTCAGATGAAGAAATTGATCTTGAAGAAGAACTTCTCAAATCTTTGCAAGAAGTTAAAAGATTAAAGAAGTTAATTTCAAATCATGAGAATGAAAATAAAAGACTTCAAGAAGAGTTAAAAGAAGCAAATCAAATTATAGAAAATCACAAAATCTTACTTGAAGAAAAGGATAAAAAACTGAATGCTTTGCAATATTCATTTGAGGAGTTTTCTAAACAGAAAACTAAATTCTTCTTCAAAAGTTATTGCTTTAACTGTAATTTCTTGGGGCATAAGGCAATTTTCTATAAAAATAGTACCAGTCAAGGTAAGAAAAGAATCATCAGATGTTTCAGATGTTTTCACTATGGTCATTATGCAAATTAGTGCAAACTAAATTTAATACCAAAATAGATTTGGAAACAAGTTAAGACATCTAAAAAATCTTGAATTGTTAAAACAACCCTATTTGCTAAAAAACCTCCAAAATGGGTTTTGGATAGTGGTTTCTCACATCATATGACTAGGTGTAAAAGTAAGCTCAAAACCCTAGAAGATTTTGATGGAGGTCTTGTTCGCTTTGGTGATAATTTAGGAGCCTATATAATAGGAAGAGGCTCAATAATTTTAAATAAAGATACACCAATTCATGATGTATACTTTGTAGAAGGTTTGAAACATAATCTATTAAATGTTAGTTAGATTTTTTATAGTGGGTATTCTATTTACTTTAATGCTAAAGGATGCTTTATAAAAAATGGAAGGGATAAAGTAATTATTAGTGGCCTAAGGATAGGTGGTAATCTTTATAACTTGATTGATTCTACTATTTAAGAAACATCATTGATTAATACTTGTCTTATGAGTTAGGTAGAAGAAAATTGGTTGTGACACAAAAGATTGTGACATCTTAGCTTTGACAATCTTGTTAGAATTAGTAAGAATGAAAAAAGTTAGAGGATTACCACAAATTAGAAAACTAGTGAATATCTGTGAAGAATGTGTAAACGGAAAACAAATGAGAGTATCTTTTAAAACAAAAGAATACTTATCAAATAGACCACTTGAACTTATATATACTAATCTATGTGGACCATTTAAAACTGCAACATTAAATGGTGAGAAATATTTTATGTTATTCATATATGACTATTCAAGAATGGTTTGGGTAGCATTTCTAAAACACAAATCAGAAGCCTTTGATCATTCCAAAAATTTTAGAAAAATGGTTGAAAGGGAAACTGATTTGAAGTTAAAATGTTTAAACTCTGATAGGGGTGGAGAATTCACTTCTCAAGAATTCATTGAGTATTGTGAGAAACATGGCATTAAAAGACAATACTCTACTACTAGAACACCATAGCAAAATGGTGTTGTGGAAAGGAAAAATAGAACAGTTAAAGAAATGGCTAGAACTATGCTAAAGGAAGCAAAACTATCTCACAAATTCTAGAAAGAAGTTGTTCATATAGTCGTCTACATTCTAAACTAAGCACAAATAAGAGTTAGAATAGCCCATACTCCATATGAATTATGGAATGGCAAAACAGCTAATGTTAAAAAAAAAAAAAAAAAATTGGCTATAAATGCTTCATCAAAAAAAATGATGATTCTTTACAAAATTTCAGTTAATCTAATGAAGAAACTTTTCTTAGATACTCTACACACAGAAAAGGTTATAAATGCTATAACAAGAGGTTGAATAAGATAGTGGAAGCCATAAATGTTGTATTTGATAAAAAAATTTGTATGTTGCAATAATAAAGAGGATCCTGAAGAAGCATCATTCCAAAAATAAAAAACTTTGCATGATGAAAATCTTGAAAATATTGCCTAAAATTGTTGATGAAACTGAATAAAAGAACTATTCAAGTCCCAAAGTAACAATTACTAGTTCAAAAATAAAAACTTCATCTAAGATAATTGCTAAGAGATATCCCGAGTCTCAAGTTATTGGAGATGTACAAAAATGAATCTTGACTAGAAGAAAGGCCAAGATAGATGAATAAGAAAATATTGTTGAACATTTCTATTTGATATTAGATTTCGAGCCCAAAACAATTTTTGAAGCCTTATCAGACTCCTATTAGCAAAATGCTATGCAAGAAGAAATAAACCAAATTGAGAAAAATAAGACCTAGGAACTTGTTCCTAGACTTGATGACAAAAATGTCATAGGTGGAAAATGGGTGTTTTGTAACAAATTGAACGAAGATGGAAAAGTTATAAGGAATAAAGCTAGATTTGTATGCAAATGATATGCTTAGTAGGAAGGAATTGATTTTGGTGAAACATTTGCACCAGTTGCAAGGATGGAATCAATCAGAATCTTTCTTGCATATGTCAATTATAAAAAGGTTTACTATTTACCAAATGGATGTTAAAACCACATGTTCTTGAATGGGTATCTTGAAGAGGAAGTCTATATGGAACAACCAAAAGGATTTGAATCTTCTGACAAATCTAATCATATTTATTGACTCAAAAAGGCATTATATGGTTTAAAGCAAGCTCTTAGAGCTTGGTATTCCAAGTTGGATAAACATCTAATTGAAAATTGATTTTCTCATGGAAAACCAGATAGCACTTTGTATATCAAAGTCATAAATGATGACATCTTTGCAGTAGAAATCTATGTAGATGATATTATTTTCGGGTCTACTAATGATGAATCAGCAAAAACATTTTTCAAGAATTATGGAATTTGAGTTTGAAATGTCTTTATTGGGTGTGCTCACATTTCTTCTTGGACTGCAAGTCTCACAGCTTGAACACGGGCTTTTTCTTTCTCAAACAAAATATGCAAATGAAATGTTGTGGAAGTTTAATATGGTTGATTGTAAACTAGTAAGTACTCCTATGGAGACAGGCTGCAAACTAATGAAGAATGATGACTCACCTTCTATAAATCAAACTATATATAGATCCATGATTGGAAGCCTATTATATCTTATAGCATCTAGACCTGATATAATGCAAGCAGAATGCATGGTTTCAAGATTTCAATCTAATCCAAAACAATCCCATCTTAATGCAGTAAATCTAATTCTAAAGTACATTCAAGGTACACTTGATTTTGGTTTATGGTATCCTCACAATAATGATTTTACACTTTCTAGTTATACTAATGCAGATTGGGGTGGAGCTAATGACAAAAAGAGTACTATTGGTGCAACTTTCTTCCTTGGTAATTGCTTAGTTGCTTGGCATATTAAAAAACAAGATTGTGTTACATTGTCTACATGTGAATCTAATTATGTTGCTGCTACTGCCTATTGTACTCAGCTGATTTGGATGGATTATCAATTGACTTATTTAGGAATTCAAGTCCCAAAACCTATCTCTATCATGTGTGATAATATGAGTGTTATTTAGTTAAGTAAAAATCTAGTAATGCATTCACAGACAAGACATGTGGCCATTAAACTTCACTTTTAATGTATTAAAGTTCTTAATAATAAATTCAAGTTGATCTATGTGCCCACTCAAGGACATGTAGCAGATATTTTCACTAAAGCTCTACCTAGGGACTCTTTTGAGTGCTTAAGAACTTGATTGGGAGTTTTCTCTCAATCAATGTTGATATAAAAAAAAATTGCATATAAATTTTGTGTTACATTTCTACTCCTATACATAAAATTTTCTTCTATATTAAAAGTAGATGGTCAAAAAAAATTGGTGGAGATATCAATTGGTTATTTCAGTTGTTCGGCATATCTTCCATTAGTTGTTTAGCATATTCATCAGTTGGTAATTTTTCATTAGTTGACATTTTTTATTAGTTGGTTCAGTTGACATATTTAGTTGGTTGCATATGGTAATCTGCATTGCATATTGTGATCAGTGTTATATTGGTTATATTGTGATTAGTGTTCTATGTGTTCAGCATTCTTCAACGACCAGTTTTGTATCAGCATTGTGGTTCAGCATATTATGTGATCAACATCTATGTTCAGCTTTATATTCTTTCTTCAGTGATAGTGATCTACTTGCATATTTGTTCATTATCTTATATATATGAGAAGAAATTTGAATTCTACTTTTTCTTTTTCATCTTGTATATATGAGATGGTGAAAATTTTTGCCTCCAAAAATGGGGGAGATTGTTGACCATGCTTTTGAAGATGGTAAATTTTTTGATAACACAAAGGTGGCAAAATGTGGCATAAACACGTGACAAAGGCAAAACGAAAATAAGTTTGAAATGTGGCAAGACAAAGGTACTGGTGAATAGTATATAAGACTTTAAAACATTGAACATGAACAATACATGGCATTTAATAAAAGTTTGCATGTCTTGCTAGGTGTAAGGTTTCTATGGCAGACTTGAAAGGAAACTAAAAAGGAGTTTTTGTTGTGGGCATTTGTTTCTTCTTTGCGAATGTATTTGGAATTTCTTCTTTTGTTCTCTGTGTAAAATATATGAGAAGGATCTTGCTGCTTTGTGAAAGAATTTTTGAAAGATTTTTGTGGGGTCTTTATCATGCAAAGCTATAATTTTGTTCTTGTTTGACAAGTATGAGTTAATGTGAAAAGTGATTTGGAATGTGGAAAGAGTTTTGTTGCACTTCATTGATGGAATACGGAAAGAGTGTTTCTTCTCGTTGCCTTGTGAAAAGAAATATAAAAGGTTTTGTTGTATGGTAAAGTTGCTTTGAAAGATTTGATGAATTTCTATTCTTGTATAGTTGCTCATTTATCTACTTCTTTTGTGATTGCATGAATGGCCAAGGCAAAATGAAGAATAAGGTCTTTACTATGAACAAAGGGTTTCATTAAAAAAGGAGGTAAAAGCAAAAATAGGTATGACTATTTCAGTCTATTCAAAATTCCTTTTTGAAAAGTAGAATAAGGTTTTTTGAATGTTTTCAAAGGCAAATTTTCTATTTGTCTTCCTGTGTAAAATATGGAAGTTTCTTTTTCTTTTTCAAATCTAGTATCTTTAAAAAAAAAGAAGTTTCATATCAAAAATGTTGGAGGGTTTTTGGTTCGAACCCTAAATGGCAATTTTTGAAGGTCTTTCATTTATTTCAAAGGCAATTTTTTTTGGGGTTTCTTACAAACCCTAATGGCTATTTTTGAAGAATTTGAAGAAAAGCTGTAAGTTTTTTTGGCACAATTTGTTGTTTATAAGGCTGGTATTCAAAAGGCATGAAGAATTTTGTGGCATAACTAATAATAGTTTGTTTTGAAGCTGCATATAATAAGGGCATTTTTGAAACAGCCCTAACTAGTTCAGCTTGTTTTTTATAACTAATTCTATATGAATCTCATCTCTATTGAAAGAGATTATTGTAAAAATATGAATGTATCAGAGTGATACAGTGATATAAAGGAAGAGACACAAAATATGTTTGAAGTTGTAAAAAGCTAAAAGGGTTGGTTATAAACTTATCTACATGTATAGGTGTATGATTTATTACATATAGTTATATGTGTATGTAAGGTTGTAATATCATTAAAAAGAGGCAGACAGGGTTGAATTCCCAAGCAATTGTTGCTGCTAATTGTAAAGAGTTGAAGCTCAATAAAGATTACAGGTTCATGGAGTGGTTTTTCTCCCTATGATGAATCCTTTTTGAGGAATTTTGAGGGTTTCCCACTTGGAAAAATACGTCTCTATATTTTGTGAGTTCTTGTTTTTCATATTCATGCATGGTGAATGATATTTATTTGAGTAAGATTTGAATACATTCAATTTATGAATCTTTAAAGTTGGAATTTGAAAATTGATTAAGTAAAATCAGCATGTTCTAATTCACACACCCCCCCCCCCCCCCAACCTTCCAGAACTCTAATACTTCGAACAATATCTCAGTCCATGTTAAGGGGTAATTTTTCTATGTGTGTCAAAAGTACTTTGAAAACTGAGAAGAATCAACATCCATACTCTATTAAGGTCAAGTTATGTACTCTAACTCAAGATTTGCACTAATGGGATTTTATTGCTTTTGTTGCTATTTAACAATTGATTGATAGAGATTCATTGCATATTTATTACTGCTTTGGGGTTTGTCTTAATGCAAAGACTAATCAAAATCTTGTCTAATGACCATTAATCATGAATTACTTTTGGACTTGTATGTGTTTGGACTTAGTTTTTTTTTTTCCAATATTTCTTAAAGGAATAGAAATTTGAATTCCAATTTCTATAATTAGATGCTATGCCAAGAAATGCTCCAGTTGGAGACATTTCAAAACTATGGGTAATGAAGTTTGCTTGTAGCATTTGGGGAGAAAGTGAGGATGTGTTTGACAGACAATAGTATAGGCAAGCATCTTATTTGTTTCTTGTGGATGAAAAAGGCATTCCTTTAGATGGGTGTATGCAATATTCCCTAAGTTTTTGTCATCAAGTAAAACCCTCAAGAATTAGTTGTTGATTTTTATGTTTGGCAGTTCTTACAATAAATTCCATTAATATTTTGAGTGTGCGTGGTAATATTGATATTATATTGTTGAGTATAGTACAAAACTAGGAAAGGGAATTTGGTCAAATTCTAGGAATCCTTGCTTCTATCTAAAATTTTAACTTTAGACCATGAAACATAATGTCATATTAGCATTGTTTTTAATCAAGGTGTCCTAAAATATTAAAAAATGAGACCATGCTTGTGCATTGATGTTGCATCAAATGATTGGATATTTTTTAGGTTCAAGGAATACATTTTATTCTATCATGAATAGTAGTCATCTCCACTGACAATTTCAACTTTGCAACTATTGATGTGATATAGGCAAAAAAAAATTGAAAATTAAACCAACAAGTATTATAACAATTATTAGAATGCGTTCAGCTATTATAAAAAGTGTTTTTTAAAATTTAGTTTGATCTTTCTTGTATTTGGAAAAATTCAAAAATGAAATCTAAAATAGAAAATTAAAAAATATGTCCAGGTTAATGGTTGTGACTGTAAAATAGAGGTTAAATAGTCCCACTTTCATTGACAGTTTTTTAGAATATAATGTCCTAAAAGTTAGTTGAAACAAGAATCAAATAAGATTTCTACATCTTTTATATTTGAACTGTTAAGAGTCTCTAGTTTAGTGTAAATATGTTTTTGATTCATTGAGTTTGATCTCGTCTCTATTAGAATATTTGTAAGACCTTATTGAGGTCAGTTGAATGTTATATATTTGTATTCTATTGATGAATAACATACCGAGTTATTTTACTATTTTGTTCTGTATCTTTCCTGCTCTTTAATTTTTCTAATTCTTTTTATCCAGGATTTCAGCCAATGATGAATCTATCTTAAGAAAATTAGAAGAGTTCAATTATATAAAATATTTCATTGCAGATATGTGTATACATGGTTTGTCAGACAATTGGATCATCACTCTGTTCTTTTATCTCTTTCAATTTAACAACTGATTTAACAAATAATTACTTGTCTAACAATATGTTTTACTTTTCCTAATTATTCAGAACAAACCTAAAATTTACATTTCACACTTCAATTATTTCAAGCAAGATTTTCTAAATTATTGCAAACAAAAAATAACTGATGCATGAATATAATAATTATATAATTTAGAAAATAAAACTTCAAATGGTTAACCATTAGCAATCTATACTTAAAATCAGGTAAAGTCCATAATCACCATGATGCTTACCATGTGTCTGCAACTATTGTATGGATATGCGTCTCATCCTAAGAGAAAAATCTTGCTAAGCCAAAGTCAGCTATTTTTGGAGTGATTTTGTGATCAAGCAGAATGTTGTTTGCCTTTATATCTCTATGAATGATTCGTACAGGTGAGTCCTCATGAAGGTAGAGAAGCCCACGAACAATTCTAATGATGATATTATAACGTTTTTGCCAATCTAGCTCTCTGCATTTCTCTGGATCTGTTATTCCTATTCTTAACACATTAGTCACCTCTTCATCTATTCCAGAGCAAATTAAGATATTATGAAAACTTACCAAAGAGAAAGTTGTCCAAACTTTTGTTGGGATAATACTCGTACACAAGCAACCTTTCATTTTCCTCCATGCAACATCCTAACAACCTTGCAAGGTTTCTGTGTTGAACATTCGTCACAAATTTAACTTCATTCATAAACTCTGTTTTGCCTTGTGTAGATTTGGCATAAAGTTTCTTTACTGCTATCAAATTTCCATCCCTAGTTAGTCCCTGAACATAAAAGACAGATTTAGATCTCACCATGTGTTGTTAAACTAACTCTAGTTTAGACTAGAATGAAATATATAACTACCTTGTACACAACACCAAACCCTCCTTGTCGAAGCTTGTTGTGGTCATGGAAATTTTTTGTGGCTTCTATCAATGCTTGTAATCTAAATACAAATTTATGCTCGTGAATAAGCAACTCAGATACAGGGGATAATTCACCCCTTTCTGTAGCATTACAAAACAATAAGAGTAAAATGGGTAAGCTTAGTCTATTCATCACACTAGACTACAACAGCAAGAGGAATATTGAAATAGAAATGGATTTCAGAGAGAACACCTTGGTTGGTTGTAAGAGTAGTTATTGCCTTTCCAAATAGGGTAGATTTAACTACTTTTCTCCATACAATCAGACAAATAAAGAGCACCAGAATGCTGCTTCCCACAGAGCCTAAAACTATTGGTAATGTTTTTGAGGACTTCTCTGTACAATACAGTCAATAATTAGGATTGTGGCCAGTGGCACTATAATATTTTCAAAAATGAACATTAGAATAAGATAATTGAGATAGCTCCATTCACGTTAAAGAATTACATCTGCTCATAACTGTAGCATCTAGCTAATGGCTACAACCGAAAACATAAAATAAAATATAGAAGAGGTTGTATTTTTAATATCTTATTAAAAAGAAGTTCATAAAATATTATATATGACGTGTTAATGACAAGTTAAGCTTCTGACTGTAGAATGGCTTTTGCATCTAAAAGATTGACCTAGCTATCCAATCATGGACCAAACAGAAAATATTAAATAATAAACGTTATGAAATGGACTGAACGTGCTTTTTATAAGTTAGCTATTACTTTAATCTAAATTGTAGATTTATCTAATAGTAAACTTTGACTGGAGAACTCTCTTTTCGTATTTAGAATGATAAAATGTGATCTGTTTTCTAAATCATTTACTGTAACACTCTTGATAATTTAAGACTAATCTACTTATATAAAAGGAGGAAACAACAGAAATAACTCATGTAACATGTAATGTGACAAATACAATACAATATCTTTTATACAATTATCTACTCAAAAACTGTTTCTCATTCCACTAAAAATTCCAATGAACAAAACCCAGCACCCCAACAAGAAAAAGTTTGAATAGGTAGAGGAGGAGCTCATACTCTTTGAGGTTGGAGGCAGGGGATTAATTTCCTCAGGGGAATGAGAAGGCGACTGAGCAGAGGAATAAAATGAGTACACTTCATATCTCGCCATGCAGCTGCCATACCTAACCTCGGCCCCTTGCTTTGTAGAATACTCCAACTGTGCCCTTGCTTTAGCAAAGCATTTTCTGCAATCTTCTATTAATATGTCCCTCCAACACTGAACCAAACCATAAAGCTTTCCTGAAGAAGAATAGTTGGCAGATCCCGCAGCGAAACCCTTGTTTGCAGGGACGTAACCTTTGTTGAACAGATCCGACAGAAGGGTTTTGATTGTGGACTGGAAAGCGTTAATATCGCTGCCGATGATCTCCCCCTCCGACACAGAATCTCCATCAGTATCAAGTATTGAAAAGAAATTAGTGCTGCCATAGCGCAAGAAGCAATCATCCAACCATATTTTCCCTCCTTTTGCGTTGGGGCAACGCTCTTTAATAGTGTTATCCGCTTCCCGCACACAGTTTGAGCAACTCGCTGCTGTTATATTTCCAGTACACTGTACCAAACCGTAGACCTTATTGGGAGATTGGCCATGGGAAGAAGTTGTCATGTCCCCAAATTTTTTGTGACAGTTCGATTTAATTAATTTAATTAATGGTTGTCCAAGGACGACTAATTAATTATTTTAATTAAATAAATAATATTAAAAGATAACCTTGTATTTAATAAAGTGACTTGGAAAATATTTAATAAAGTCACTTGAGGGATAAGATCAAAAAGGTTCTAGAAGTCTCTGGAGAGGATGGAGGGAAAAGAATAAATAGGCACCCCGGGGCTTCATTCGAATAAGGCAGTTGATTATCTCTCTTTGATTTTTAGGTTGTGATTCAATCACAGGTGCATTGTGGAACCTAGGGTTTTCGCAATTGTCACAGTTGGCCATTGAGAACGATAACTCTCAATTGGTACGCAATTTTGAGGGTGTGAAATATCATCTGAATTATTGCAGATTGGAGGTGACGCTGCAGTCATTTCATCAGGCGATTATTTGTGGCTTAAGGCCAATTTCTGTGGTTCAGATTTAATGCTTCTAGAGACTGATATCAATTTAGATTTGTAAGAAGAGTTTGAAGATTATCAAAGATCATTTTCCCAGCCTGGTATTTACGCACCAAGTGGAGGGTTTGCTACGCAAGGCTGAATGCGTCATTGAATTTCCCGACTGCTGTCTTGAATACTCCTTTGCTACCAAGCCAGGAAATCCAGTACCTATGATTACGGGTTTCATGCATATGGTGATTACTGTCATCATTCATGAGAGCACCTCCAAGCTTGTTTGTGCAGGCACAGGAGCATCTACCAATAAAGGGCCATTCAATTCATTTATAGACAAATCCTACAACTCCTCAAATTCAAGTTCCGAAGCTGAAAAGGTGGAATCCATGGCGCCGAGTCAATGTTGATATTCAACCCACTGCGAGACAAATCTAATTCTTCCAGCCTCGAACTGTTCCGCAGGAGAACATGATCTGATACTGTTCCTGTCATGTTGTCGTTGGACATCCAGAAAGATTGCAGGGAAGAGGGTAGCGTGAGCGAGGAAGGAATACTTCCATTCAATTGGTTGTTTCTCAAATCGAGACTGACAAGGGAAGACAATTGAGCAAATGACAACGGAACATCTCCAGTCATCTCGTTGTCCGAAATGTACAATCTTTTCAGTGTGCTAATTTTGCCTAAACTGAATGGTATACTACCTTCCAACTGATTGTCATGTAAATCTAACACTACAAGGGACAGGAGATTGCCCAGAGAAGGAGGGATTGGACCACTAAGCCTGTTGCCGCTAAGATCTAAGTAAGTAAGATTGACAAGTAAACCCAAGCTGGACGGTATGTTACCTTCTAATTGGTTCAGGTGAAGGTCTAAATACGAAAGTTGGCCCATATTATTATACATTTTTATGTATGGTATTCCGGAACAACTCCGAGGTCATGCACCAGTCATAGCGTTTGAAGCCTCTCGATTGAACCGCGGCTCGGTTACAATTCTGGGATCCACATCGAGGGTGGACAGTAGAATTTGGTTCCATTTACATGCGATTCACTTCCCTGATACAGGCGAATTCAGTTTGGGAGCTGGTAGAAATTCATGTTAGGGAATACGGTCGGACTCCATTGAATTCTTAATGTGCTGTGGCGACAAAGATAATGGAAGTAGCATGAATTAAAGCATCAGACTCTACCGGGTATAAGAGACTAGTTCAGAATCGGCACATTCCATAGAGGCCAGTAATCCCAGGTTTCTTTTTATTCCTATACAATCCGGGTTCATTGTTTGATTATTGGTTTATGGAAACATTGATTCTTTCCTGAACATCATTGGCATTATTGTCTACTGCTTGGTTATATCTATTCTAATTGCTGTATTATTTGAGACACTCCCTTGCCTAACAAACTTCATAGTATTACTAGTTTTTGAGCGACTTTGCTTGCTAATTGTTTGATGAAATGTCAAACCTTTGAAGTTTTAGTACTTTTTGGTGCTGGAGAAAGCAATAATCTGTCAGGGTTATTTCAGTGGTATCAGAGCCTGTTTGCAAACTATTTGACGAATTGCCACAGTACATTGTTGGGATTTAGCGACCTTTAAAGCTAGGGTCATTTCAGTGGTATCAGAGCTGAAGAATAAAGAGTTATTTTTGGTGTTTAAGAAGCAATAATCTTGTCGGGATATTTCAGTGGTATCAGAGCAGTTTTCTTGCCATCCTGTGGGGTGAGAACCGACTTACATGAGTGATCAGCACTCTACTTCAACCAAGATGGACAGGTACAGCACAAAGTCTCCGAGGACACAATCTTGGACAAGTAATAGACACAGTATTCAGAGTCGGAGTTGTGGGAAGGAGGACTATTCAGGCATTCAGGATGAGCTCAGAAAAATCAAACATAACATGTTCGAACTGTTGGTTAAACACCACCGTATGCTTGACAGGCTGTCCGTCCCAGCTAAGGTGAGTAAATCAACTGGATTTCATTTTGGCAAATCTTCTCACGAAGAGTTGACAGATACAATGAGAGATGTTACGAGGAACCTTAATGAGGAGTTCGAGAAACAAGTGTGCAACCAGTCAGAGGCTTCAGTTCGGTCACAGGAAGAAGCGGTGAAGGACATTACTCTGATGGATAGTAACTGTCAACCTGACACTCAAGTTGAGACAATTGAATACGAGCTTTCCAAGGGTGATGTCTCAGATACTCAAGGTAGTTTGGTTCTGACAAGCAATGATTTCAGTGAAGTGAGTTTAGATGATGATGAAGATGTCATTGTGCATGGTGATGAGATACCTGGTGAAAATGAGTAGACATCGAGCATTTATGATTTTGCTAACAAAGAGTACCAGGCTCAGTTAGATGCTTCGTCACATGAGGATGAAATTGGCGGTACTTCACATGATTTGTCCAGCCAGCTGAAGGTAATCAAAGATAGTATTGTGGCTTCTTTATCTCATCATGACAGGATGCGAGAGATGTTAGAAGAGCACATCCAGATGGTTCAGTTACAAGGAAGACATAAGGGAGTTCAGGCTAATTCTTCTTGCTGTGACTTACATGCAATTGGTGAAGGAATGGGAACGACGAAGTTGAGCTATTTGCATCTTCTATCAGACCGTGATCATCTTCTAAGCCTTGCCAAAGACTATTCAGA
Source organism: Cupressus sempervirens (assembly GCA_028749045.1). Classification (NCBI taxonomy): domain Eukaryota; kingdom Viridiplantae; phylum Streptophyta; class Pinopsida; order Cupressales; family Cupressaceae; genus Cupressus; species Cupressus sempervirens. The sequence continues at coordinate 163,483,310 of CM053786.1, read as the reverse complement.
TGCCTTGAGGAGGAAGGAGGAGGAAGTTGTCAAGCTTTCTTGCGAGCTTGAGGACACTCGAGCAACTTTGGCATTACAGGACTGGGAGAGACATGAGAATGAGCATGGCATGGAGCTAAGTTTAATTTCATCTGGTACGTCTAACACTCAGCTTTCTACACTTGACGGATCATATATGGTAGCTGATAATGTTACGAGTTCATCTTGCATTCACATCCAGGATACAAGGACAATGGCAGACAGGTATGTGAAGTTAGTTGATATTGGTCACATTACTCAGGTAAGGAGTTTGCTTGAGTTACCAGCTGTTTCTTGTTTACGGATATGGACTCGAGAACATTTCAGCAGCATTTTGGATTCAGTTAACTGGAGATCTTTAACACTTAATGGTAGCAATGATTGTCTAAGTGCTATCATGGATTTGATTAGCAGAGTATACGGTGTTGTCTTTCCTTGTGCCAGCAGAACATCCGATGTTGGTATTAGTTTTTATACACCGGTATTGGGCTTGGTTCATATATGTAGACGACCCTTCTTGCTGAAAGGTGTTGGAGATTTTTCATATTTGCCCATATGTACGGATGAGTCCCAGGATCATTTTGGCCTTGATGACATCCAGGAGGATGAAATGGACAGTTTTGAAGACACAGCTTCTTTGACAGTTTCTTTAGGTACAGAAGAGCTTGACAGCAGAACTACAGATTTTGACATTCTGGATGTTGATATGAGTTTTGAAGTTGATTCGAAAAATATGGATGGTAATAATCCAGAGACCAGTATCTTTGAAGATACTCCTTTAGGCAATGCGTCAGAGGGAGTTTATAGAAGACAGTCTAGCCAGAGCCATCATGTGGTTAGCCAGTTGAAAGTTAGTGAGCGAGACATTGCTATCGCTTGTGAGCATTTTGATATTGCTCGTCAATTGTTGGTTGTTACTGGTTGGGGTTCTTCTATGACAGATGAGTCCAGCGGTGGTTACTTTTCTTTGGCAGAGATTCATGCCTTGCGTGAAGCTGTTCGGATTTTGAAGCAAGATTATTTACGATTGGTAGCCGACCGTGATCACTTGGGTTAGTGGGGGAGTACAGCATATGAGGCCCTCTTGGATCGTGAAGAGGAGGTGAGTGAGCTTTCCCAAGAGCTCATAGCGACTACTGAGGCGTTAGAGGACACACAGCGGGATCTACAAAAGTCGCAGTTTCAGTTGAAGGAGGTGACCGTGGAGTTGGAGCATTTGCGGTCAAAACCAGCCCCAGACCCAGTTCATTTGTCTAATGAGGTAGATGACGGTAAGTACACTCCTACAGTAGCTTTTGAGGAGCTTATTGTTGAGACTGACATACATGTTCAGGGTTTGGAAGAAGTTGGTCTTAATGAGTTCGGGATACCGGTAGAGTCAAGTTTCCAGATTGATTCTTCTCAGTTAGTTGATAGTGTGGTACAGTGGGGTATGCCACCTTCACAGGAGGATCAGTTGTGGTGTGCAGGGAAGTATATTGATGCTTCCTCTTATAATTTTTACTGCACTAAACCGTTCATGGAGTATTTGTTGGATAGTGCATGTGTTCATTTGGACCCGTATAAAGTGACAGAAGGTGTTCTCATCCATGATACTAGTGTTATTTGCAGATTGGTTGAGAAGATTATAGGGGTCCTTTCTACTATGCTACCTCACAGGGATCTCGAGGAAGGGTTTGTTGAGAAGAATGCACGAGATCCTATCCAGCCTACAGTCACTCGGAGTCAGAGATTGGAGCCATATATTGATTACCAGTTCAGTGATGATGAGCTAGCAGCAGAATTTGGAGGTTCTTACCGGCATTATACGGTAGGGTACGCTCATCATTTCTCTTTTGACACAGAGGTAGAAGATTTTATTTCACGCAGATGTAGATTGGCTCCAGTTTCTTATCATCCATTAGGGGATAGATTGGCACCATCTTTTGAAGATAAAACTGGTAGTAGCAAGTTACTCGGCTTGCCGCATCGACACGCCCGGAGTAGTTTTTCAGAGATTGGATTTGCTGGCAGTAATTCAGGTACCTATAGCTGTTGTCATATCTACAGTGCAGTTGGGTGCAAGTGTCATTCTGACGGGGGCTTGAGTTTTGATAGAGTTGATGTTTCAGTTGGCTTGAGTTCCGTAGAATGGTTTCTTCTACTGACATCTACAGTTGGTTTACAGATAATTTCATCAGAGTTGTCAGTTGTTTGTATGTTGAATACAGTTTCTCAGCTACTGGTATTGATGATTTCTCCATGGGAGTATGATGAGGATTGGGATGATACACAGATTTACATTTGGGATCCAGGAAGACTGATTGGTTCATGGTTCAGCCATTGCTTGGGGACAAGCAATTTCAGGAAGGGCGGACTGTCATGTCCCCAAATTTTTTGGTGACAGTTCGATTTAATTAATTTAATTAATGGTTGTCCAAGGACGACTAATTAATTATTTTAATTAAATAAATAATATTAAAAGATAACCTTGTATTTAATAAAGTGACTTGGAAAATATTTAATAAAGTCACTTGAGGGATAAGATCAAAAAGGTTCTAGAAGTCTCTGGAGAGGATGGAGGGAAAAGAATAAATAGGTACCCCGAGGCTTCATTCGAATAAGGCAATTGATTATCTCTCTTTGATTTTCAGGTTGTGATTCAATCACAGGTGCATTGTGGAACCTAGGGTTTTCGCAATTGTCACAGTTGACCATTGAGAACGATAACTCTCAATTGGTACGCAATTTTGAGGGTGTGAAATATCATCTGAATTATTGCAGATTGGAGGTGACGCTGCAGTCATTTCATCAGGCGATTATTTGTGGCTTAAGGCCAATTTCTGTGGTTCAGATTTAATGCTTCTAGAGACTGATATCAATTTAGATTTGTAAGAAGAGTTTGAAGATTATCAAAGATCATTTTCCCAGCCTGGTATTTACGCACCAAGTGGAGGGTTTGCTACGCAAGGCTGAATGCGTCATTGAATTTCCCGACTGCTGTCTTGAATACTCCTTTGCTACCTAGCCAGGAAATCCAGTACCTATGATTACGGGTTTCATGCATATGGTGATTACTGTCATCATTCATGAGAGCACCTCCAAGCTTGTTTGTGCAGGCACAGGAGCATCTACCAATAAAGGGCCATTCAATTCATTTATAGACAAATCCTACAACTCCTCAAATTCAAGTTTCGAAGCTGAAAAGGTGGAATCCATGGCGCCGAGTCAATGTTGATATTCAACCCACTGCGAGACAAATCTAATTCTTCCAGCCTCGAACTGTTCCGCAGGAGAACACGATCTGATACTGTTCCTATCATGCTGTCGTTGGACATCCAGAAAGATTGCAGGGAAGAGGGTAGCGTGAGCGAGGAAGGAATACTTCCATTCAATTGGTTGTTTCTCAAATCGAGACTGACAAGGGAAGACAATTGAGCAAATGACAACGGAACATCTCCAGTCATCTCGTTGTCCGAAATGTACAATCTTTTCAGTGTGCTAATTTTGCCTAAACTGAATGGTATACTGCCTTCCAACTGATTGTCATGTAAATCTAACACTACAAGGGACAGGAGATTGCCCAGAGAAGGAGGGATTGGACCACTAAGCCTGTTGCCGCTAAGATCTAAGTAAGTAAGATTGACAAGTAAACCCAAGCTGGACGGTATGTTACCTTCTAATTGGTTCAGGTGAAGGTCTAAATACGAAGTTGGCCCATATTATTATACATTTTTATGTATGGTATTCCGGAACAACTCCGAGGTCATGCACCAGTCATAGCGTTTGAAGCCTCTCGATTGAACCGCGGCTCGGTTACAATTTTGGGATCCACATCGAGGGTGGACAGTAGAATTTGGTTCCATTTACATGCGATTCACTTCCCTGATACAGGCGAATTCAGTTTGGGAGCTGGTAGAAATTCATGTTAGGGAATACGGTCGGACTCCATTGAATTCTTAATGTGCTGTGGCGACAAAGATAATGGAAGTAGCATGAATTAAAGCATCAGACTCTATCGGGTATAAGAGACTAGTTCAGAATCGGCACATTCCATAGAGGCCAGTAATCCCAGGTTTCTTTTTATTCCTATACAATCCGGGTTCATTGTTTGATTATTGGTTTATGGAAACATTGATTCTTTCCTGAACATCATTGGCATTATTGTCTACTGCTTGGTTATATCTATTCTAATTGCTGTATTATTTGAGACACTCCCTTGCCTAACAAACTTCATAGTATTACTAGTTTTTGAGCGACTTTGCTTGCTAATTGTTTGACGAAATGTCAAACCTTTGAAGTTTTAGTACTTTTTGGTGCTGGAGAAAGCAATAATCTGTCAGGGTTATTTCAGTGGTATCAGAGCCTGTTTGCAAACTATTTGACGAATTGCCACAGTACATTGTTGGGATTTAGCGACCTTTAAAGCTAGGGTCATTTCAGTGGTATCAGAGCTGAAGAATAAAGAGTTATTTTTGGTGTTTAAGAAGCAATAATCTTGTCGGGATATTTCAGAAGTGTTAAATCCTGAACTTTGAGGGGCGTTTTGAAACAGATCATTGATAACTAGATTCAAGTTTGTGGAATAGATGCTGCCATCGGTGAAAGTCGGGGATTCATTACAGGTGTGATATATGTAGGTACGAGTTACTGAAAGAAAGTTGATTAGAAAAAGGAAAAATAGGAGGATTGGAAGAGAAGTTAATCTTTCTTGCTCTTTTACTTCTGAACCCATTTGATATTTGCTCAAACGCTCAGAAGTTACAAGGTTTGAATTGGGCGAGATTTTTCAATGTCAAAAGAAGTCTAGCAAATGTCCAGGTTGAGGCAAATATTGACCCAAGTCTTAGAAATTTCAATTCAGGTGAGCAGTAAAAGTCCAGTAAAAGCGCAGGCTGACAATTTAGTAAAGAGTAAAATGTTGCCGTAGGTTCCAGTCTTCCAAAAATTGGAGGGTTTTAATTACTTATCATTAGGTGAGATGTTTCAATGTCAATTGAAGTCATGAATAAAGTCAAGGCTGAGCCTTCAGTAATGGTAGGAATCGGTCTATGGTGTAACTTATCTGCATTGTATGCTACTGAAAATAATGTAGACTTGTCAATAGGTCTTTGGTCTATCGGTGCAATTGAATGACTCACAAAAAGCTCACAAGAATCAAGTCTTGCTGAGTGCAAGGCTCCAACATCATAAGGGATGAGGTCGGGATCGTACCCTGGGTGATTTTTGGCTCTAAGACGAAGAGGTTTCAGACATGAGTGGGCCCGTATCAGGTATATAAAAAGTCTATGTGGTGGCCTTCGTTGTTTGGTAGCTCGCAAGTTTTGCGTCTCCCTAGGTTGACTCACAGGTCTAAGCCCTCCATCAAAAATAATAATATACACTTATATTATTTAACACTAGCTACGGGTGCATATAAGTGCCCTGTAGCCGCCTATTGTGTGGAATGGCTATTTAGATGAAATATGGAAGGAGAGTATACATGTAGGATCTAAAATAAGTTTGAAAGAGGTATAGACATTAAATTTCCACAATCTATTATAACTAGTAGTTCCAAGCTTTTGTGCTTGCAACTATCAATCAGTAGATTTTTGCTAATATTTTTTATAACTATAATTTAATGTGCATAAATTATATTAAAATTAATTTTCAATTTAAGTAAAATAAAATTTAATTCTTTCAATAAACTAAATAAATATTATTTATTTATTTAATTTATTATATATTATTAAAATATCATCTAAAAAATAACATGTATAAAGTGAATAGTAAAAAATAAACTAATATGAAAACTGAAAATTAAACTAATTTAAAGTTTGTCAACTTAAATATATAAATAAAATAATCATTTAAAAAAATCTCAAACAAAATTTTTTTTATGAAAAATTAATATGAGAAATTTAAAAATATATTAAAAAATAGCAACTTCTCGTACAAATATTCTATTAGCTAAACTAATTTAAAAACAAATTAAGTTAATTTAAAAACTAAAACTTCAATCAATTTTAAAAATTAAAAGTTAAATAAATAGAAGAAAAATGTGACTTAAAAGTGGATATAACAATTAATTAAGTTTCTAAAAAAACAAAAAAAGAGAGAGTCAAATTTAGAGATAAATTATAAATTATAAATTAAATAAAATCTCTCAATAAGTCCAATTCTAAATAATTTCTAATTAAAATAAAATCATATTTAAAATCAATAAATAAACAATCAATAATAACTAATTAAGTTAAATAAATAATTTTAAAAATAGTAGTTAATATTATAGATAACAGCTAATTAAGCTAAATAAATAAGAAAAAATAATAGTTAACAATGTAAATGATAACTAATTAAATTGCATAAGTAGATAAAAGAAGAGTTAAAAATAAAATGAGATGAAAATTGAACAATAGTTAACATTGTAGATGATAGCTAATTAAATTCAATAAATAGATAAAACAAGAGTTAAAAGTGGAATGAAATGAAAATCGGTCAAAAAAGTATTAACGGCAAGGGTTACAATTTAATGGTCAAAGACTAACAATTTTCCAACCAAAAAATAATTTTACAAAAAAAAAGTCCTCACATATAGCCTATCGACTACTAGCAATTGCAAGCTTTTGTGCTTGCAATGATGAGCCGATAGGTACTTACTTTATGTAAAATAAAATTTAATTTTGCAATAAATAAAAAAAATAAAATTATTTATTTAATTTATTATATACTAATATCATCTAAAAATATTCCCAAAAGATTCTATTATGAAAAATTAATTAAAAAATAACATGTATAAAGTGTATCAAAAAATATAAACTGAAATAATTATATAAACTAGGAACTAAACTAAAGGAAGTCTCAATGTTTCACCTCTGTGAGCATCACCTAGATCCAATGACAGCTAAGTGTTCTATTTAATATCATGAGGGATGGGTTATTGTTAATCACTACTCGTTAAACATGAGTCAATGAGTTTGACTCAAAAACTACATATTTAAACCCTTATAACAATATCACAATCTCCTTAAACAAACTATTATGAAAAAATGGTATGAGAAATAATAATAATAAATATTAAAAAGTAGCAACCTCCACAAATATCATATTGGCTAAACTAAAAGTCAATATTTAAATAAAAATTATACTAATATAAAATAATAATTAAAACTATTTAAAAACAAAAATTTCAATCATACAACTATCCTAATCATGAATCCTATTTGCTAAACACAAAATCAAGATTTAAAATAAAAAATTAAACTAAATTTTAAAAAAATTAAAAATTAAAACTTTAAAAAATAATTATAAAAGCTAAAAATTTAACTAATTTAAATTCTATTGGCTTAAATATATGAATAAAACATTTAATTTAGGAATCCTTAAAAATTAATATATAAAATTAATATCAAAATTTTTTTAAAATAGTAAAAAAAAGTAACTCCTCCCACAAATATCTTATTGACTAAACTAAAAATTAATATTTAAAGTAAAACAACTAAACTAATTTAAATAATTTTAAAACTAAAACTTCAATCAATTTTAAAAATCAAAATTAAATAAAAAGAAAGAAAAACATGAGTTAAAAGTGGAGATAACAACAAATTAATTTTTTAAATAAATAGAAAAAATAGTTAAAAGTATAGATACATTGATTTATAAATTAAATATAAGAGTTAAAAATTAAGATAAATAAATAAATAAGGAAAAAAAAGAGTTAACTGAAGATAATAGCTAATTAAATTAAATAAATAGGAAAAAGAAAGAGTTAAAGTTGGAGTGAGATAAAACTAGTCAAAAAATAATTAACGACAAGGGTTGATAGTTTTCTAGTCAAAGTCTAGTCAAAAAAGTAATTTTACAGGAATAAAGTTCCCACATATAGCCTAATGTCTAAAACATATAAAATGAAAAAGAGGGGGTAAAAATGTATTCAACCAAAATAAAAATACAAAGCAAAGCCACACGACCCACAAAAGCACTACATATTCATGTCACCCAATATCAGCTGCTCAACAATCCCACTAAACTCATCAGGTAACTCCTCCCTTCCACTAATATCCCAGCCATCCCCATTCTTTCAAGCCCATTTCATCAAACAATCAACCATTATGTTCCATTCTCTAGGAATATGATGAAAGGAGACAGAGTCTAAGGAATTACAAAGACTTAAAGTCTGTCTAACCAAAGCAACTAATTGCCAACTAACATTCTCCAAGCTTTGACTATTCAATATGTCCACAACAATTTGAGAATTAGACTCACAGATAATCTTCTTCCAGCATAAAGAACAACCCCTCTCAACTGCAGTCTTAATAGTAAGGGCCTCCATCAGGTTATTAGAATATTGACCTTTGTAGGTAGAGAAGAGAAAAACCATACCACCATCATTATCTCTAATTATGTCCCCAATACCAGCATGACCAGGATTCCCACAAGATGAACCATCTGTATTAATCTTCAAAGTTTGAGCTGGGAGGGGAGCCCACCTCCCATCCCAAAAAACCCTTTGCTTGCCATGGTGAGGTCTTTTTCCAAGGGTGTCACCACGTCTGCTCTCTCCCAAATTCAAATTTTGCATAGTAGCAAAATCACTAGAATCAATACTTTCAGACATATCACACTTTGCAGAGATAGTCTCCTAAAGCCTATGGAAAATAATTCTCCATAGACGCAAACTTTCTAAATTGGAGTTACAGAAAATTCTACAGTTCTGCTCCAGCCAAAGGTTCCATAGAATGAGAGGCTGCCCGACCATCCAAGCAACCCGCAAAAAAGAAGTCTTCACTGGAGGTCTTCCCAAATCTTCCACAAGTCAATTAAAGAGGATGTATGAGCACAACCCCATTGCCAAGCCTCCCACCATCTATGCCATATCTCTCTCGAATAAGGGCAACAAAAAAACAAGTGAGAAGTACATTCCTCATTCTTTGAATAGAGGAAACAGATAGAAGGTCCCCGAAAACCTCGTTTGCGAAGATTCTCCCAAGTGAGGCATTTGTTCTGAGCCAACAACCATAAGAAAAAATCACATTTTGACCGAGAGAAGTTAAACCAAACCTACTTCCACCAGTTCACCTCATTTGAACCATGCAGGTTCCTGTCAAGCATAGCATAACCTTGGGCCACAATAAACTTGCCTTTTGAGCTAGGACTCTAGGCCAAGACATCTCGCTCATGGATAGAGTTGCAAAACCTATTGTCCAAATTTTTACTAAGAACAATACGGTCCTCATTAGAGCCACCTACTGGCCACTCCTGAGAGTCCTCTTAGGAAGTCACCTCCACCTGGCCCAAACACTTGACCGTATTAAAGTGCTCCACAGTAACCCATCCAACATTAGTAAAAATGTGGCAAAGAGTCTGAAGCTAGGGAAAGCTAGAAAGAATGGGAGGTTGGCTATCCCAAGAGTCTTGCCAAAATAGGGCATCTGAACCACTATTACAAATCTAGAAGAGGCCTTCCTTGATAAGTTGAGTGCCCTTCTTAAGAGTGTCCCAAATACAAGAACCTTTACCTGCCAGAGTGAGTCTTGGAACATCAAGATAATCAGCACCCGAAAAATACTTGTGGACAAGAATCTTGGCCCAATCCTGATCCTAACATTTACACCATCTCTAGTACAACTTGGCAACCAAAGTTGTGACAACAAGAGCCATCGACCTAAAACTAAGGCCCTCGGCCGGCTTCAGCCTACACATAGAATCCCACTTAACGAGGCTCCATTTTGAGGAAAGAAGGCTGCCAGACCATAGGAATTGCCTAGATAAAGCATCAAAATCCCTCACAAAATTGGAAGGGGGAACCTGAACATAGCATCTATAAATTGGGAGAGACTGCACCACAATCTTAAGCAAAACCACTCTCCCATCTGAAGATAACCATCTGTAAGTCCAATGACTAACCTTACTCTAGAATTTATCCAAAATCCCTTGCCGGTAATCTCTTCACTGAGAACCCAAGACTAAAAGAACCCCAAGGTACATCAAAGGAAGAGATCTGATTTGAAATCTAAAAATCCTTGCAATCTTATTTTGAATAAGATGAGAAGTGTTAAAGAAATAAATAGATGACTTATCATCATTAATATGTTGCCCTGAAGCTTTCAAATAGGTATCCAAAGCCCACCTGAAATTCACAACCTCACTAATTCTAGCCATGCCCATTAACCTAGTGTCATCCACGAATTGTAGATGGGAGTAAGAGGGAAGATTAATATTCTAGCTCCAACCTTGGATAAGACCCTGCCTCACCTGTGATTTTAAAAATCTACAAAGACCCTTTGCCATGATGATGAATAAATAGGGAGATAAAGGATCCCCTTTCCAAAGTCCTCGAGAAGTCCCAAACAAATTAGACAGTTCCCCATTAATGAGAACTAAGAAGGAGGGAGAGGTCACATAGCTTAGAACCCAATTCACACACTCCTCATCAAAACCAAAAGCCAAAAGAGTTTTCTGTAAGAATTCCTAGCTCACCTGATCATAAGCTTTAGCCATGTTGAGTTTAACAAACATAGCTTTCTCCTTAGATGTCGACATAGAGTGGATCACCTCCATTGCTATCACAATCCCATCCAAAATCTGTCTACCTTCAACAAAACCACCCTATTCAATAGAGATGAAAGAATCAAGGAGAGGTTTGAGTCTCTCATCGACTAGTTTGGTAATAATCTTATAGACAACATTACATAATGATATAGGGCTGAATTGGTCCAACCTATTAGCCTCTTCCTTCTTAGGTATAAGAGCCAAGAAAACAGAATTCAAAGACTTCAACATCTATTTATTTCTATGAGATTCCTGAACCACTTCAAGGAGATCAAACTTGTTATTTCCTAGAACTCATAGAAAAATTCAATCGAAAAGCCATCTGAACCAGGGGCCTTGCCTTTTTTCATATTAAAAACAACTTTCTCTAGCTCTGGTAACAAGACAGGGCTTAAGAGGGCCTCATTCATCTCAATAGAAACCAAGTGGGGAATACAATCCAAAATGGCACGCTCCTTAGTCTCAGCAAGATGGACTTCCCTAGCAAAATTATTAGAAAAGTAACTGATAGCTTCCCTAGAGATTTCTCCACAAGATGAGATCCAGTCCCCATCAGATGAGACAAGAGAGGAGATAGAATTACCTTATCTCTAAGCCTTCACCGAGCTATGGAAGAACGTAGTGTTCCTATCCCCTTCTTGTAACCAATCAACACAAGATTTCTACTTCCAAAAAATCTCCTCCTGAAGCTCTCATTCCTCCAATTCTTTTAGAGCTGAGATCTTAGCTTTACTCAAATCAGATGTCATCCCCTAATCTCTAATGTGACGGGTAATAATATCTAGCTTGGTTTGAGTAGCTACCTTCTGAGCATGGAAATTCTCAAAATGATGTTTATTCCATCTCTTAAGCATGTACTTCACATGTTGGAGCCTCTTACTGAAAGTGTACATAGCCGTTCCATGGGCAGGCTTCCCCTCATACCACCAATCCACCATAAGGTTAGGTAAAGATAGGTCTCTGAGCCACATCAACTAAAATTTTAAGGAGGGTCATTTGGTGACACTATATGAGGTGATGGAAAGCTTAATGGGCCAATGGTCAAAGCCCCTCCAATCCAGAATTTCAGAATTGGTAATCCACATGTTGTTCATCCAATAGCAGGAAACCAAAAATCTGTTAAGCCTTTTTGAGATAGCCTCTCCCCCACATCTTTGATTATTCCATGTAAAGACACCATTGGATGTCTTCACATCAATAAGATTCAAAGAGCCAATCATATCCATGAGGATATTTGAAGACGGGTCCAACCTAGCTAGCCCACCCCATTTTTCCTCAAAACTAGTAATAGCATTAAAGTCCCCAACCATAATCCATGGGAGAAAAGGGTCCAAGGACTAGATGAATTTGATGTGAGCCCATAAATGTGATTTACCTGAAAAATCAGTAGGAGCATATATATTGGATAAGAGATGCCTTTCTCCAGTTTCAAAGCTAGAAGCAACCAAAGAGATGGAGAACCGACTCGAGATCCACCATAAGGGGGAAACTTTTCTAGGGTCCCAAGAGCAAGCCACCCCTCCCGAACTGTTCAAGGAACCTACTCCCTACCAAGAGCCTTGAGGCCAAATCCGCGAGGCACAGTTAGCCAATCCTTCCATTGAAAGCTTGGTTTCTTGAATAAAGATTGCATTCAGAGATTGAGACTCAATTAATATGCAAAAAACCTTTTGTCTAGGGATGATGTTCAACCCCCTTACATTCCATGACAACACAATCATTTATGGGGGATGAGAGAAATGAGAATCAATGGGTTTCGCAAACCCAGACTCAACCAAATTTTCACCCATTATCTTAACCTTCTCCTGATCAGTCTTCCTACCACTCTATGACGATTTATCCAAAGACCCCTTTTTGAAGAAATTTTGTTGTATGCCTAAGACAAGAGGAGCCTTATTACCTTTTGTAGAATCAGGTGTCCTATTGGGTTTATTGGGGATAGCAGCCGCCAAGACAGGACCCATCAAGCCCTATGATTCACCAATATCTCCAATATCCTACACTAGAGGAGGAAAATCAATATCCAATTGCCTAGCCTATTGTTCCCCTATAGATAGAAACTAATACTCACTTTGTATATCCCCAACTTGAATCTCCCGCTACCCTTTTGCCTCAGCAAGAAGCTCAACTAGGGTACCTTCCTCTTGGGCCAAATCTCCAAGAGCCTCAAACCTGTTAAAGGTGTCATTGGTCTACTTGTCCCTCCAGGTTCTCTTCTTTCCTTTACCTTTGTTACAAGACTTGAGTAAATTCCTCGCGATCAATAGGTCCCATACATGAAGTAGCCTTCTCCTTGTCCTCCCTAGGGGGTCCAGGAGCAGCCAAGGTGGGGGACTTGTTCCTAGGACAGTTGCAATACAAATGCCCATATTCGTGGCAAATTTAGTATCTGAATGGTAGGGTCTTGTAATCCAGCTGTTGAATCCAAGAAGATGATCCCATGCAAATTTCCATAGAATCTGGCAACAGATTATTTAAATCAACTTTTACACAAATACGAGTAAAATAAACTACCTTACGATCCTATTTCTGTGTAGTTGAACCCATAGGTTTCCCAAGAAGCGGCAAGATTAAGTGTAGAATATCTTCTCTCCAAAATTCCAAAGGTAGCCTCTATAAGAAAATCCACACCAGAACTCATGAAGGGATTTCCTCAACAGAGTTAAAGCCCATATGCTAGGGCTTGATGAAAAGCCCCACCTAATTAAAGAAGGAAGGGCCCCCTTCAAATGTTGTATTCCTATCTATCATGGATGACCATAAAGTAGTTATTGGTTGCTAACAGAATCTCCATATCTCCTTCTGGGTTCCACATCCAGTGAGCCCATGATTCTAGTATAGGCAAGGAAAGGCAAAGACTGAAAAACTTACAAATAAGGGCATGATTGCTCTAGTATTCAACATCCTCTGAGACTTGCTCAGGTTGTATAACCAAAATTAGCTAGTCCTCATCTCTCTGCAAACATCCATTCACTTTCTTTAATCAAAACACCTCTTTTGAAGAGGATTCACTATACCCTAATTGAGGCTTACCATTCAGATCCTTGATATTAACATGCAATGAAGACGAAGGCTCCTCCATCACCGCATCACCAACAGGAAGCTAGGAGGAGGGTATACCTCGATCCTCCATTCAAAACTGAATTAGGACTCAGCAAAAGTGAGGAGGGAATGGGGCACAGGCCCCACCAACTCAACCTACCATAGCGCCCAACAAAAATGAATCACAACAATGTTTAAATCGTGCAAAAATCTGCCATGAGCTAGAGAAACGTGACCACCCTATCAACCAGCGTCGGCCAAGCCAAAAAATAGAAGACCAGCAAACAAATGACCATCGATCCTCCCACTCTTAGGCCAAAACATTGGAGGGGCTAGGGCATGAGGGCCCTAGTGGAGACCAAGTTTTCACATGCACACATTCATCTCTCTGTCCAGTTAAAACATATAAAATAATAGTTTAAATAAAAAGTAAATTATTTTTCATACATATAATTATATAATAAAAAATTAAATTTTAACAGCTAAATTTTGAGTGTAAACAAATTTCAACATTGTGCTTAAATTGGTAGGACAATCTAAATAAAGTCTTTATTATGTGCAAAGTTGGCTCCCCACTTTACTTACATGTTAAATCATTATTGAAAACAAATCAAAAAAATACAAGAATGAGAAATCATCTAAAAGATCATAGATTATAATTTTATATATATTTTTTGATGTGTTTACATGTTAGTAATTATAACATATTGTCCATCAAGAAACAATACATGCAACAAATTTTTACAATCACAACAAATTAAATTCTAAGCATCCCAAATAAAATCTACCTATAAGAAAATTAAAAACTTAAAAAGAAAAAAGAAATAGAAACATTGTAATTATTAGCTCTTTTATGTGTCGAAAAAAAAAGTTAAACTTCTATGATTTTTTAGATTATGAAAAAAAAGTTATATTTAATTAATTAAAATTTTAGTACATCATTGAAAAAGGAAAGTTCAATTTTACGAATTGGTTTTCTAAGATTCAATAATTTTTTTACATTTGAAAAAGGGAAAAAAGGAAATTAAATTTCATGAATTCATCATCGCTAAATTATAAAATTGATAAGGTCTTATAACTTTTCTATCAAAATGTTAAATTCCTCCTACAATAAGTGTATGACTTAATAATTTCATTCGAAAAATATTTCTTTCTATACAAAATTATGTGCAATTTGATCTAGCTTAAGCTTGTCTTTTTTTGTTTAATCGATAAATGACCTAAGCCTTCTATTATAATAGATAAAAGAAAATGAAGTTACAAAATTCTCTTTTCAAATGGGCACTAGTAGGAAAGAACAGAATAAGAAAATCTTCGGCCTCACATGAGACTGAAGTCATATATTATACAAATTTAAAAGGGGCATACCCCCAGTTTTAACATAATCTCTTTCCTACCAATTTATTCATACATGGACAAGCCAATTGCAAAGAAACTTCCTTGAGATATTGAAAGTTGTATGTTCAAGTAGAAGCCATATTCCAATTTTGCATCGAATATCCTTCCTAGGTTTAGAGATCCGATTGACATCTTCATAACAAAACACAACTATCTTTCAATTTGGGGTTAGTTGTCAGCGTCTAAGATTATTATAAAATGAAATGAGTGAAAAATTAGAGTGCAAAGAATAGAGTGTCTCATAACAGAATCCTTTCTCAAAGTTACCTTTCCTTCCATATTAATAGTTGGTGTCTCATATTATCTATTAACTAGAGGGGACTACCCCATGTAAATCTGTGTTGATTAGAATAATCATTTTGTTTTAATGTTGTATTTGTAATTATTTCCTGATCTAACTCTCTTCCCATTAATTTCCATGACTTTCTAAGTTTGTAATGTTATCTAGCTCCGACCTAGTCCATAATGTTCATGTATAGTCTTCTTATCAATCATGTCTAATTTAACATAATGTCTACAATTATTATACTCATTATTCTTTTAATTTATTTACTTATGTGTCCTATTAATTATAGATTCATGTGTATACTTCCTTATTTGTTAGAGTCCAATCATTTCCATACTATTGGTAGTTTAGATTGTGTAACACCTTGCTCAAGAACCCAAAAGAAATAGACTTATTATGTTACAATGTTTAATGAACTATTTTTTTTTAAAGTTTGACAACATCAAGATAACATTAATGCGGAAGCAATATGAACATGCACATTAAATACACATAAGCAATTACAGATACAATTTCAATTACTTAAAGTTTCCTTTACGTTGAGTCACATTTAAGAAGTTTAAATTAATTAATTTAAGTTTCAAGTACAATGTCTTCTGAACATAAAGAAATAATTGATACATAATCACATAAGAAAATGCATAACTCAAAAAATGAAAGTACATCCAATAAGTAACATCACATGTCACAAGGTAATGTGAGAATAGATACAATACATCCGAATACATGATAACATATATACATCAATTGAAAAGAAGTCTCTGAGATAAGAAATAAGAATGATAAAGGTACAATTGCATCACCGAACATCCAACAATTGGAAATGTGAAGGGGACCCAAATGGTAAGAAGACACTACCTTCTGACTGCGTGGTTACCTAGTTAAGCTTCCACTCCCACCGTGCAGGGAAGATAATGAATGATCCACAAATGGCTAATCAAACATAAAACATTCCTAGGATAGGAATCTTAAAACCTAAAACTACCTCAAAAGTAACACATACTACTCAAGAAGATAAGATACTCCAAAAGAAAGAGCACTTAATCCAATACCAACATCGCATAACAAACATCATACATATACCAATAATATATCAAATCACCAAAATTATAAGATAAAGTCACTGAAAGATATCCACCTCAAGTTAAGGAACACATGACAAAATTACAATATCCATAAACCACCAATCGCCATCAATGAAAGTAAATAACCACATTAAATGCATCCAACAATAAGTACACCACTAGAGGTACAAACAAAATCTACAAAGGAGACTCATGCTACATTCTAGGGAGTGTCATCACATTGTTAAACTACTTGAGTCACCTTGGACTGGTCTCTCAATAGACCCCAAACCCTCAAGCATTGAGTTACCTAGGATTGTTACTCTAAACTTCGGACACTCAGCGTGACACATGTAGAACCAGAGAACCCTCTCAAGAAGATGAACTGAACCAGTCATACTGTCATCCCATTCCCATCCTTAGTCAATACAAGAAATCAAGGCATGGGTGGGGAAAATATCTATAACTTATACTTTTATTGTGTTTCCCCAAAATATGAAATACTAGATTATCACTTATTAAATAACTTATAATAGGTTACCCTGACACTCACCGCTTTGGGTCCCAGACCTACTGCAAGTCACTTCCAAAGACATGTACCTAGACAACCTCTCCTAAGTACATAAAACACAATTGTGTCCCATACCATAACAACCATAATGATCAAACCTAGTTCCTTAATAGGCAACCTAAAAATCAATTGGTTCTCCCAACTAAAGTAGACATAAATGCACCACATAGAAAAATTCATAAATGTTCTTCTAAATTTAAAAGAAAACACAAGCTCATCATAATATTTGGAATAAATATACATCATAAAAGAAATCACAAAGACAACCTCTGGTGCACATCCTAACTTGGCCAATTTAACAACCCACAAAGAAAAGTGTCAAGAAAATAAACATCATGAGACTATAAATAGAATATTAGAAAACACATAATTTTCAACCACATGATTTAATTTCACCAATTCTCTTGTTTAGTTTGGGTCATAAGGATGTGTTTAGAAATAAAGTAAGAATATACATGTTAATGTAAATTGTTATGCTAATAAACTTATTTAAAACAATAAGTATTTAAATATCCAATCTTTCTGTACATATAAAATATTATCATGCTATTAATTTAAATAATCTTAAATCATAAATGGTTTAATTAATAACATAAACGTATATTATTAGATTAAATAATAATATCAATTTCATTTCTAAAATATGTATTTGACTTTTATTTAAGTCCAATATTAATATTTACTTTTCCTTTAATTCATAATGCAACTAGAGATAAAATTATAAATTTAATTGAATTATTTATAATTTTTTCCAAAGTCAAATAGTTATTAAACTAGATGATTACAAAGTGAATTCTACCACAACTTTTCTTAAAATATAATAAAATTCTAAATATTTATTTGTTAACCTCCCTATTGCATTAATAGATATAAAATTATTTATATGCAACTAAGAGATTAATTAAACTTAAATAATCACTAATACTAACATTCACTTTAGAATTAAATGGATAATTTTTATTTAATTTTACAAATTAATAATTTTAATTTTTTTTTAAATAAGTAAATTTGAAAATTAAATTATATAAAATAAAATTACACATGCAATTAATATTTTTACATGTCTTTGATCTCTCAAATCATGCAATCATGCTATGCTTAGTTTTTCTATTTTTAACATATTTGTTTTCACGTGCATGTAACCATGCTATACTTAGCTTTTTATTTTTAGCATATTTGTTTTCACATGCATGTATATGTTTAGTTACAACATGTTTCCCTGTCAATTAATCTTTTACTTTCCAAATAAATATTGTAATTAAGTTATTTTAGATGTAAAAGTAATATTCATCTATATTTAGAAAATTCATGATAATCACATAGTTCTAATGACAAACTTAAAGTTGAAACCCTAACTATTCAATTTATTGTTTTCTTCCAATTTTCAATAATCAAATTTTCGTTATACTAGAAAAGGGTTATAAGAATAGAGTCAATAGTTTTCTACAATTTTTTCTAGAATTTTCTTCAATCAAGTTTTCTTTTCTCAAAATCTACAACATAATTCTTTATTCAACAATCAATACAATAAATTAATAAAAAATATGCAAACATTGAAGAACACACAAAGTGCACAGATCTTTCAATGAAATTTAACAATGGATTTTCAAACCCCACCTCAAAACCATAGCTAAAATATCAGACAATCTGTGAATGCGTGCAAATCCAAACCAATTCTTTTGATCCCATTCTGAATTTTGCTCCCCAAAACCTGTGTCATTGCAAAATAAGCTTTAGATCTCTGGTAAAGACTTCTCCTCTAAATTGGGACTCTGATTGTGCAATCACAAGAGGGAACTCACTAATATATTATTGTTTATTACTTTATTACCTTTTATCTTTTCATAAACAATTTTATAGATATTTAATTAAAATGCCTTTATTAGTTATAATTTTAAAAAATTTAAAAATTTTAAACAATAAAGAGTAACTTGAGGAGTTTTCCACTATTTTTCACAAAAGCAAGCTCATTTTAAAGGTATAATCCAAAGGAATAATTAAAAATTAAAATTATTCCAAGAAAAATAATTTTAATTATTTACTAAAAAATATAGTTTGAGTCATATATTTTGGTAAATATAAAATAAAATTGATGTACATGATACATGGCACCAAATACAAGACATTAGAAGACTCTAATTCAGTCTATAATGAACCACCACTTATATCTAAAAGTTTGGCATTTTCCCATTATGTTACAATTCAATGTTCTTATATGTAACAACACTTTGTAAAAAAAAAAAGAGATTGAAGGAATATAATTATAAATAAATAAATTTAACAACCCAAATAAATGCAATCCTCTTGCATCCTAATAAAATTATCATAACCTCATATGTCTCTCCAACCCTTTATATTTTTTGTCTAGTCTCTCCATATTTTTGTTCATCAAATCTCGTTATTTATTTAAATATGTTTATCTTTCTCTGTAATTCTTCTACCATTTCTAACTCATATACATACACATCTCATTCTTATTTCAACATTAAGTCCTTAAGACCTTGTTGCACAATATTCTTGCTAAATGATCTTATCTAGCACACAAATGTACTTAAAGATGACCAAAATATTTCCTAATTAACCTATTAAACTCCTTGAACTTACCCATTGCACACGGAGATATAATCTCTAATATAAAAACAGAATTGTAAACATCTATATATATTTTGACTTATTTCCCCAGCTATCTAAATATTATTCGACTTGCTTTTTCTACTTTATACTTGCTATATATTCTAACTTATTTAACCGCTTTTCGAAGAAATGAGCTGAACCAACTACAATTACATGCAAAGTGATTTAAACCATGAGCACCCTGGAATCCATTTTTGTGTTTCTCCTAACTCTTTTGGACAATCCTAGACGGCCTCCCTGTGGTCACCCTGTTGCTTTCATGGGAACTCGATAATTTAGGGTATGCAAATTTATCTAGCTTCAATTTCTGTAACGGAAGCTTCATTTACTGAACGAATTATCCCTGATGAAGATGAGCTAGTGGCCCCAGATGTCTGGAACGCTATTCTCTTTTCACACTCCTCCAACTCCAATCCTGACTTTGATTTTGAAGCATGAATCTTGCTACTATTTACAAAAGCGGGCCTAGAAGGACTTGGCAATTTCGATTTACTGCGAGAGAGCATCATAACAACATTAGACATAGCAGGACGAAGTTTTGCATCTGATTGTAG
Source organism: Cupressus sempervirens (assembly GCA_028749045.1). Taxonomy (NCBI): domain Eukaryota; kingdom Viridiplantae; phylum Streptophyta; class Pinopsida; order Cupressales; family Cupressaceae; genus Cupressus; species Cupressus sempervirens. The sequence continues at coordinate 163,463,234 of CM053786.1, read as the reverse complement.
ACACAAAAGCCCAACATGAATGCATCTTAACGCTTGAGGCTCATTGATTTCTGATGCCATTGAATCTACCAAATCCAAACCACTTCCTCCCATGAATTGTTTCCAATCTACGAAGCTTTCCATTTGGTATGGAAGAAGAATATCAGTGCTTTTCTTTCCAGTGACGATCTCAAGTACCAGCACTCCAAAACTATAAACGTCTGCTTTAACTGACAGCTCCCCCTCGCATTACGTACTCTGGGGCCATGTAGCCACTACATTTGAATTGAAATTGTTGACAGTAAATTGGCAGTAAAGCTTAGTAAGGTTAGTTCAGAAAGACTGTTGTAGTCCTAAATCAAACAAAAGAAAAAGAAAACATATCAATTTAAAATCTAGTTTGTTTGCCAAAATTGGGAAAACTATGAACTGAGATGCCTCATTAAGTCCTCACTATTTTTATTGTTGAAAATCAATTTGATGCAGCCACATTCGATATTATATTCTTAACAATATGGAGGTCTGAAACTCATTAAATAATACTGAAGCAGAAGCTATTAGTTAGGCAGTTAAATTCGTAGGCACTTTATTGTAATTTGAAGCGATCTGAATTATAAAATTTACATAAACATTAGTCAAGAAAACAAAGAAATTGGACGCTATATGTTGGATTGGTTAGCTTTTGCACTCTGGGGTTTATATTTTTCTGTAGTGGATTTTAAATCTTTGTAATTTTTTGGTTCTTCTGGTATATTTTGTCTTTGTAGCTGTCATTTCTTTTTATGGCCACGTTCTACATTTATTTTATATGTATAAGTCAACAGATATAGTGGTGGAAAGAGTTTTGCAAGGAATGGTTCAAAACCGATCGATGTATTGTTCTAGTATGCTGTGATTATCTATCAGTTGTTGTTCTAGTATAATGAATGAAGACCAGACTCTTTACAAAAAAGGAAAACTTTAAAAGCTTGAATATACAGTAATTTTTGGCCCCTGTTGAGAAAATGTTGCTTGTATAGAATGGCTTGTTTTGCTAGTTATGTTGCTCTTTGGTTTGGGGTGATTGATAAGAAGTAATAGAATGGCGAAATAAAGCATGGTGAACAGTTTAATCTCATTCTTTACAGCTAGTTGCTTGTTTTGGTATAGTCTTTGGGTTTTCGAGGATCCCTGTGTGTGGTTTTCTGATCATTGTTGAAGTACAGTTAGAATAATATTTGATTGTCTGTAGAGGATTATTTGACAGCCTGTAGAAGAAATAAGGGTTTGTATTCCTTGCGTGTCTATAGTGTGTTAAGTTGTTTTTAGGAGAAATTCTGACATTCGAAAAGCTTTTCTGTCCCGCATTTTTTTATGCAAAAGCCATTGTAGTACTTTGATGAATATTATGGGCCTAAGACATTCGAGGTTTCCCCAGTGCATGCATGTTTCTTGAAATTTGTTTGGATAAAATTTCTGCACTTTTATTTTTAAAAGTTAGGAAGCATATATCTCGGTCCATCTTAAGGGTAAATTTTTCTCTGCGTGTCAAGAGTACTTTGAAAACTGAAAAGAATTAGCATCCTACTCCACTAAGGTTAAGTTGTGTCCTCCACCTCAGAGATTTGCACTAATGCGGTTTTATTGCTTTGGTTTCTATTTGACAATTGATTGATAGAGATTCATTGCTTATTTATTACTGCTCTGCGGTTTGTCTTAATGCAGAGACTGATCAAAATCCTGTCTAATGTACATTAATCATGAATTACTTTCGGGCTTGTATGTGTTTGGATTCAATTTTTTTTTTCTCAATATTTCTTGGAAGGAAATTGGATTCGAGTTCTATAAATAGATGCTATGCCAGGAAACGCTCCAGCTAGAGACATTTCACAACTGTGGGTAATGAAGTTTGCTTGTAGAATTTGGTGAGAAACGGAGGATGTGTTTGATAGACAATAGTCTGTGTAATCAATCTGTTTGTTTCTTGCGCATGAAAAAGTGTGTTCAGTTTAATGGGTATGCGTCTAAAATAGAGGTTAAATAGCCCCACTTCCATTGATTGTTGTTGGAATATAATGTTCCAAAAGTTAGTCGAAACAGGAATCAAATAAGAATTCTAGATCTTCTATATTTAACTGTTAAGAGTCTATAATTAATTAAGTGTAAATATGTTTTCGATTGATTGAGTTAGATCTCATTTTATTAGCATATTTGTAAGATCTTTTTGGCGTCAGTTGGATGCTATATATTTGTATTCTATTGATGAATAACATACTGAGTCATCTTACTATTTTGTTCTGTACCTTTCCTGCACTTTAATTTTTTTCAGCCAGTGATGAATCTATGCTCTTTAATTTTTATAATTTTTATCCAGGATTTCAGCCTGTGAAAAATCAAACTATTGCAGTCAATTAACACAGCCAGTGATGAATCTATCTTAAGAAAATGAGAGGAGTTCAATACGGATCTATTCAATTAAGTAGATATTTCTTTGCTTCTTTGCATATAAGTGTATACATGGTTTCTCAGACAATTGGATCATCACTCCGTTCTTTTATTTCTCTTTCAATTTAAAAACTGATGATTTAACAAATAATTACTTGTCTAACAATAGATTTTGTTTTTCCTAGTTATTTAGAACAAACCTACAACCTACATTTCACACTTCAATTATTTAAAGCAAGATTTCCTAAATAATTGCAAACAGAGAATAACTGATGCATAGATATAATTATTATATAATTTAAATAAATGAAACTTCAAATAATTAACCATTAGCAATCTATACTTAAAATCAGGTCAAGTCCATAATCATCATGATGCTTACCATGTTCCTGCAACTCTTGTATGGATATGCGTCTCATCCTGAGAGAAAAATCTTGCTAAGCCAAAGTCAGCTATTTTTGGGTTGAGTTTGTGATCAAGCAGAATGTTGTTTGCCTTTATATCTCTATGTATGATTCGTACAGGTGAATCCTCGTGAAGGTAGAGAAGCCCACGAACAATTCCAACGATGATGTTATAACGTTTTTGCCAGTCTAGCTCTCTGCATTTCTCTGGATCTGTTATTCCTATTCTAACACATTAGTCACCTCTTCATCTATTCCAGAGCAAATTAAGATATTATGATAACTTACCAAAGAGAATGTTGTCCAAACTTTTGTTGGGATAATACTCGTACACAAGCAACCTTTCATTTTTCTCCATGCAACATCCTAACAACCTTGCAAGGTTTCTGTGCTGAACATTTGCCACCAATTTAACTTCATTCATAAACTCTGTTTTGCCTTGTGTAGATTTGACATAAAGTTTCTTTACTGCTATCAAATTTCCATCTCTAGTTAGTCCCTGAACATAAAAGACAGATTTAGAGCTCCCCATGTGTTGTCAAACTACCATGTGTTGTTAAACTAACTCTAATTTAGACTTGAACTGTAAAACTACCTTGTACACAGCACCAAACCCTCCTTGTCCAAGCTTGTTGTGGTCATGGAAATTTTCTGTGGCTTCTATCAATGCTTGTAATCTGAAGACAAATTTATGCTCCTGCATAAGCAACTCAGATACAGGGGATAATTCACGCCTTTCTGTAGCATTACAAAACAATAAGAGTAAAATAGGTAAGCTTAGTCTATTCATCACATTAGACTACCACAGCAAGTGGAATATTGAAGTAGAAATGGATTTCAGAGAGAACACCTGGGTTGGTTGTAGGAGTAGTTATTGCCTTTCCAAACAAGGCAGATTTAACTACTTTTCTCCATACAATAAGACAAATAAATAGCGCCAGAATGCTGCCTCCCACAAAGCCTAAAACTATTGGTAATGTTTTTGTAGACTTTTCTGTACAAGACAGTTCAATAATTAGGATTGTGGCCAGTGGCACTATAATATTTTCAAAAATGAACATTAGAATAAAATAATTGAGATAGCTCCATTCACATTAAACATAACTGTAGCATCTAGCTAATGACTACAACCGAAAACATAAAATAAAATATAGAAGAGGTCGTATTTTTAATATCTTATTAAAAGGAAGATCATAAAATATTGTATATGACATGTTAATGACAAGTTAAGCTTCTGACTGTAGAAATGCTTTTGCATCTAAAAAAATTTACCTAGCCACCCAATCATGGACCAAACAGAAAATATTAAATAATAAACATTATGAAATGGACTGAACATGTTTTTTATAAGTTAGCTATTACTTAATCCAAATTGTAGATTTATATAATAGTAAACTTTGACTGAAGAACTCTCTTTTTGTATTTAGAATGGAGTGTGATCTGTTTTCTAAATCATTTACTGTAACGCTATAAAAAGAGGAAACAAGATAAATAACTCATGTAACACGTAATTTGACCTGGAATACAATACAATATCTGTATACAATTATCTACTCAAAAACCGTTTCTCATTCCATTAAAGACTCCAATGAAGAAAACCCAGCACCCCAACAAGAAAAAGTTTGAATAGGTAGAGGAGCTCCTACTCTTTGAGGTGGGAGGCAGGGGATTAATTTCCTCAGGGGAATGAGAAGGCGACTGAGCAGAGGAATAAAATGAGTACACTTCATATCTCGCCATGCAGCTTCCATATCTAACCTGAGCCCCTTGCTTTGTAGAATACTCCAACTGTGGCCTTGCTTGAGCAAAGCATTTTCTGCAATTTTGTATTGATATGTCCCTCCAACACTGAACCAAACCATAAAGCTTTCCTGAAGAAGAATATTTCGCAGATCCAGCAGCGAAACCCTTGTTTGCAGGGACGTAAGCTTTGTTGAACAGATCCGACAGAAGGGTTTTGATTGTGGACTGGAAAGCGTTAATATCGCTGCCGATGATCTCCCCCTCCGACACAGAATCTCCATCAGTATCAAGTATTGAAAAGAACTTAGTGCTGCCATAGCGCAAGAAGCAATCATCCAACCATATTTTCCCTCCTTTTGCGTTGGGGCAACGCTTTTTAATAGTGTTATCCGCTTCCCGCACACAGTTTGAGCAACTCGCTGCTGTTATATTTCCAGTACACTGTACCAAACCGTAGACCTTATTGGGAGATTGGCCATGGGAAGAAGTGTTAAACCCTGAACTTTGAGGGGCATTTTGAAACAGATCATTGATAACTAGATTCAAGTTTGTGGAATAGATGCTGCCATCGGTGAAAGTCGGAGATTCATTACAGGTGTGACATATGTAGGTACAAGTGACTGGAAGAAAGTTGATTAGAAAAAAGAAAAATAGGAGGATTGTAAGAGAAGTTAATCTTTCGCAAGGAAAAAGGGGGAAAGATATGTACTTCATATTGTTCTTGTTCTTTTACTTCTAAACCCATTTGATATTTGCTCAAACCCTCAGCTGTTACAGGGTTTGAATTGGGCGAGATTTTTTTCAATTTCAATTGAAGTCGGGAGTAAGCGTCGAGGCTGAGGAAAATGTTGCCCGAGGTCGCGGAAATTTCAATACAGGTCAGAGTAAAAGTCCAGGCTGCCACTTTAATAAAGAGGAAAATATTGCCGTAGGTTCGAGTCTTCCAGAAATTGTAGGGTTTTAATTAGGTGAGGTTTTTCAATGTCAATTGAAGTCACAAGTAAAGGTCAAGGCTGAGCCTTCGATAATGATGGAATCCGCTAGTCGTAAGCGCATTGTGTGGAATGGCTGTTTACATGAAATATGGAAGAAGCATACATGTGGGATCTGAAATTATTTTTTTACTGAATAGTTATTTTCTATTAATAAATTAATATACTTGTTACAAATCTAAAAAAGGTGGGGATATTACTTCAGCTGTAACCCGAAACAACTATTCATCATAAATAACTAATAGTAAAATAAACTTGAAAAGTATGGATATTAGATTTCGACAATCTACTATAATTATGTAAATTTTGAAATTCTATTGTATATATAGATTTTTTTTTGATGAATAGTCTTTTTTTATTAATAATTAATATACTAACATTACAATTCATAAAAAAAGGCTGGGGATACAGGAACACCCCGCGAGAGTTCACACGGTTGCTGTTGATGACGGTCGCTAATGACGGTTGGTCTGTTCCAGCCCGCCTTCCAATCCCAAAGATGATTGGGATTTTCATGATCGTGACAAGCCACCTCCCTCAGCAGGCACTACTTTAGCCCCCTGAGGTTGCTTTATATTTTTTATATGTAGATTTTTGAATTCTGTTGTATACGTATTTATTAATATTAAGTGATCTTGTTTATCAAAAAAATTGCTCGTTACAAAAGTGAGAATATTTTTACACATTCATTGTGAAACAATTACCATGAAAAATAGTTTTATAAATAAGTAATAGAAATATAAAATTTTATAGCATAATATGTTTTATATAGTATTTAGTATTTTTAAAATATGATATATAACAATAAAATAATTTGAACCAATAGATTGTTAATTTATTAATCTAGTAGATTGAAAATTTTAAAATGTCCATTAGTAGATTAAATCAAGAATTATTTTGATAACATAATTTTGATATATAAATTTTGTGAAATAATTTGATTGGAAACTATTTTTATTAAAATTAAAATTCCTATTAATTTTAATTTATTGTTTTAAATACTAGCTTAAATATCTTTATACATCTATCTAAAACACACCGAGAGATATCAAGCTCACGACGCCTATTTCAATAAAGATAATATTTAAAACAGATAGGCACTTCGAGCTTGATATCTCTTGGCATGTTTTAGATAGATGTATAAAGATATCTAAGCTAGTAGCATCCACAACGCAACATGTAAAACTAAAATCTATTAAATTTTTAATCTGAATTGTTCCTTTTAAAGCATAATGGTTATCATATCCATTATGTTTTATAGACATTGAAATATGGTATATGCAATGCATACAATTAATCTCTTTCTAGAGATTTGAGTCATTCCTCCTTTGCTTTCCTTTTCACAACTTCCTTCCCTGTCTTCATCTTTTCATAACGATCATAAGAAAATGGTGGTGAAATTTGAAGTCTATCCAAAGACTTAACTCGTGATATAGCAACAAATGTTAGTCTTGTCCTTTCTCTTGGTCCAATGCCAATCGTTGCCTTGGAAAGTGTTAATCCCTATGACTTATGGACAGTTAATGCCCAAGCCAAACGTAAGGGCAATTGACATGTGCAACCTCTTTGTATTGGAGAAATGGAAATTAATTTTGGAGCTCTGTCTTCAAATGGCATGCTAGAGTAATTGTCAAATTCAACCATAACATATATTGGTGGATCTGGTGGGGCATTTCCCAATTCGTATATGATATTTCAAATGTATCCTAGATCTCCATTGACAAGTCCAGCTTCAATTCATAAATTAGATGTTAACATGACCCTTGCATCCTTAGCAAGGAATAATTCAATATCTAGTTCATCATTTTCACCTCCCCCTAGATTAGTACTTCCTTCTTTTGATGCAATGTTGTAGGCAACTGGTTTTTTTAGTGAATGTAATTTCTTTCTATTATGGTTATGAACATTATCATTTGTTGCAAATAGATGAATATTATTATCAAATTCCTCCTTAACATTTTGGGGATATGATGTTAGTCCTTAGATAGTTTTGACATTTGAGTGTCAACACACTTAATCACCTTTTGTCTTGAAGCCGAGTACACTATATATGCCGAGCCACAGTGTGTGCCGAGTTAGTATTTCAATAGGTGCCAAGTGACATCAAGTGTTGAGCAGTATATAGGTACCGAGTGATATACAAGTGCTGAGTCATAGTTGATGCCGAGTAAACCAGAATCATATATGGGCATATGCACCGAGTTGTGGTGCCAAAAAGATGACAAGTTTTTTTTTTTTTTTTTTTTTCTAATTTTCAATAGTGCGTACGCGCTATTCTGATGACAAAAAAGTTATATGATGGGCTGCAGACCCGCGGCCCATCATTTTCATCTTGTTTTTTGGCTCTCCAACAGCACGTACGCGGGTTTGACAGTGAAATTTCACCACCATTTGGCAAAATGCCTCCTCACCGACGAAATCTAAGACAACGAGCACACCCACGACGATGAGGTAAGTGATATAAACTTAACTTTGCATTGTTTAATATGTTTTCCATATTGTTTTATTGGTTTTTGATATTCTTTTGTAGGGTTTTTACAAATTTCATTTAGATTTGTTTATTTAGTTGGATTTCAATTGATTTTTTATCAGAAAATGTCCATAATCAACCAAAAAATCCACAAAACCCTCAAGAACCTCAAAATCAAAACCCTCCTCAAGAAGAACAACAAATTTCTCAACCCGAACCAATTGCAAGACCTCCGCTAGGCACACAAGAAAATATAATAAATGAAATAGAGAGAGGAAAAACTGAATTAGAAAGACTCATTGCTCAGTTGAAAGAATCCAGACAAACCAATCTAATGAGGGCTCAATTGGCATCATCCTTTGAATCCATTAACACTCAGATAGCTCAGTTAGTGGTCAATTAGATATTTGGCGGGCTAAGAGGGATGAACAAAAAAGATTTTATGCAAATAAATTGTCATATGAAGATGTTAAAAAAAAAAGAAATACCAAAAGGTAGTATATGTGCATTATTTAGAAAACTCGGTGAGCAAAATACTGTTAGAGAGGGTACTAAACAATTCTCCATCCATTGGTGCATACACGATGCTATTAGAAATAATTTTTGGGATAGATGGTGGATGGTTTTTGATGCCCCTCCTTGCAACAATCACGAGGTCCCCATGTATTTTTTGAAGAAATTATATTGTGAGTTTGTCCTTGGGGAGATCCCCAATTATTTCTATATGTTAGACTCCTAGGGTAGAGGTGGGGGGTCATCATTTGAGAGGCCAGGAGCATGTTGTGACCCTAATGTAGTTAGGGCACCTGTGGTCCATCCATAGCATGAGCATGTGATTATTCCTTCAGTTGTGAAGGAACATGTAAAGGCCAGCACTCTAGGGACCATTAATGCTTTGACGCAAACCCTCATCCATTCCACGAGCCCATTAGTTGAGTGGGAGCCTTCTATACATCGTGGTCACATGTGCACTTCATGTGAATCCCTATGCACATTTGGCACTCATGCCAGAGATGGTGCTGATGATGAGCTTGTCACTGATCAGTTCCTGAACAAGACATTTGGCATTGACACACAGGTAAATTATTAATTTGATCACATTTCATATGTATAGTGAATGATTAATTAATTAGCATTTATTGACATTGTTCAAAATTTAGGGTCAAAGTGTTGCTAGGCCTAGCAGCGATCCTCCAGGCCCATTTTTTGTCCCTTCGACGAGTCCTGAGGTATGTATCAATTTAATCATTTTAATTAATACATATATTTATTACGTAATCATATTAAGGATTGACAAAAAAAATTATAAATGTGCATCAGTTCTCCATAGGACCCTCAACCTTTACCACAGACACAGAGCAGAGACATCATACGAGCTTCACACAGGTACAATTGTTTCATGTTAATTTAATTCATTTGATTATATTTATTCCATGTTTCATGTTAGATATAACGTGTATTGTATGACATGCAGCTCATGATGTCGGACACACCTCCTCATCTGCGACAGTCTGTTGATAGTGGAGTGGTCGCAGCTGTGGCTAGGTCACAGCCACTAACGGAGGTATGAAAGAATTTTCTTCATTTTAGTTGTTGTTTATAATAGTTAATCTCAAAATTTCTAATGTTATTTATAAGTGATTATATTTATTGAATTGTTGTAGGGTCTTGTCACGCCTGATCGTCCACGAGCATTTGAGGTGGACTTACAAAGTGACTATTTGTTGGCGGTAAGAAAATAATTGATTTTGTGTGTACATATATTTGATTTCAACGTATAATAAATATTGATTCATATCTACTTTCTTTGTATCAGTTGGACCTGGAGAAGAGTCTCAATAAGAGGTCAAGTGAGCATGTCAAGAGGGCCCCGTCATCTCCACTGTCTCCCTCCACACGACGGCAGAGGACGTCGAGAGACTTGTTTCCTTCCCCTCATGGGAAGGAAAAGATGTAGTTGAGATATTCGATACATATATATATATATATATATACATAGAGACTTGTTTCCTTCCCCATGTGTATATATATATATATATATATATATATATATATATATATATATATATATATATATATATATATATATATATATATATATATATATATATATATATATATAGGCATCAGAGAGACATATTCGACATACATTTGATGTACATATGACATTCTATATTTGATGTATGACATTATTGGTTAATATATGATATGTTTATTCATATACGACATTATTGGTTATCATAATATATTATGTATTTGTTAATGTATATGACATTATTGGTTATCATTTTATATTATATGTTTGTTCATGTATGACGTTAAATTAGATATGTTCGTGTATGACATTAAATTAGATATGTGCATGTATGAAATTAAATTCAATTGCTAGAGAGTTGCCATTATGTCTACCAACTAGTAGATGTTCTTTTTTGCTTTATTAGTATTTCTAAAAAACTGCAAAGAAGTTGTTTTTGGTGAATAGTTGTAAATAATTGTGATCATCGACTTCATGTACTCATGGCTTTGGCTGCGAACACTCATAACTTTGGCTATAAGCATCCATGGCTTTGGCTATGTGCACTAGTGGCTTTGCCTATGAGCATTTATGGCTTTGGTTGTAGGCACAATATAGCCTTGGCTGTAGGTTCTCTTTCTTTCTGCATGTCAAAGTTACCTTCAAGAATATCATTAGTCTAAGATCATTACAATTAAAATACTATGACATAATACCTTGGAAATAATAGTCTTTAACCCATTACTTTATTTGTTAAAACATCATGTAGTATCTATTGTAGTGCTTCTACTCAAATATGTTTTCAAAAATACTTAGTATGGCAAAGAAATGTCTATGGAAAGCTTGTCAAATAGGATATTGAAGAACTAAATGTGGATAGTCATTAGTACCCATCAATAAGAACATGGACATCTTTCTCAAGCAAGCCATATGACATTAGCTTAATTTATAAATTCCTTTGCAAATAACTAGAAGATGCTATAAATCTTAATACAGAGTTAATCACGAACTCATTATTCCATCCAAGAAGCATATATCACCCTATGCCAATTAACTGACAGGATAAAAATTAATTCAATTTCAACAAAATTTTGAGTATAACAAGCATCTTAGGGATTCTTACAAGAATTAACACGATGTTCACAAGAGCATTACAAGTTCTTGTAATGCTATTTCACATATTGTAATCATATTTAGTTTTGAATGGCCATTTGTGTTACAAGCATAAATGTTCTTTAAGGTCTTTTAATTCTAAACATGAATTTTATTCTGAAGCTTTTTTATGACAACCCACTCAATGCATATATTGTTGTTCTACATTATGCTGATTTGACTTTCATTGGTTGATTTGGGTCTAGACATGATGTTATTCACTACCTTTTTTATATATTATTTTTTTGTAGTGAGGTTCTAGCCTGAATGAATGTATTAATCATCGAAGTTTTGAACCTTGGTCAAGATCCTTACAAATATATTTTCAAATTGGACCTTAAATAGTTTTCTCAGTCACCCGCTGTACACAGATAATGAAATTGTAGTTAATTATAAAATTAATATTGAATTAACACAAGTTTAATTGAGAAGTATTATGTACCTCAATAGGCTAGATTATTATTGACCGGGAAGCTTTATCTTAGAGCAGTTGGTTTCCTAAATCTTTAGCGCAATGACACTCTTATGGAATGTGGAATTAGGTATGCTAGCTAAGGAACATTCTTTAAAAGGCAGAGGAAACTCAAGACTCACATGTTTCCAATCAATATAAATGTTTAAATCACTTCTCTAATTTTTTCTATTTATGATCTTCTTAAAACTTAACTTTCTAAATGGATTGATGGGGAAATAAAGATCTTCTAGGAACTAAAGGCTAATCATGTTTAATACTTACAATTCTATGTTTTTATCTAATAATTTAAAAAAGATTGTACAAGTGTTTTCAAAGAGCAACACTTGTCACTAACATCATAAGAAGGAATATCCAAGGAGACTTACCACTGATCCCCCACCACCAAATTCAAGAGAAAACAAAAATCCACTACTAAAGAGATAGTAACAATGATCATCCCTAGTCTCTCCCTTATCACAAAATGATTACCATCAAAATTTGCATTTCCAATTGTGTCATGTGTGTTGAAGCGATAGTAACATTTTTATTCTCTTACCTAATGTCTCCCATTTCTGAAACTCCTTGGGAAGGGCAAGGCCATCTTCTCAGTACTTCAAAATACAACAAGTTCCATTTTTTCCCATATTGATAATCGTTGACTTAAAGTATAGTCAAAGTATTGACAACCCATAAGAACTCAACCTTTGAACATCCCATCTGTAAATGACCTCATAAAGAAAGTTCAATAAACCCGCATGAAACAGTGAAACAAAAGTTGCATACTTGTGAAGATGATCAGACTGTAGGTGATCAATATGTCTCAAATCTATATTCAGTTCTTTTACTATGCATATAAATGGTTTGTTATATAAAAGAGTTATATCCACCAGATAAATAATCATTTTCTTACTATGCTATCCTTATCCTTGGCTGATCTCTGGTAGACCATTTCTTAACCATCCTCCTTCGATCTATAGGTCACTGTATTAATCTGGTTCATCTTGTCTCTACTCGAATTAATAAGAATTGGCAATCTCAGGGATTGTCAAAAGAGGAATGGGTCCAAGTGGAAGATAGGATTTAGAAGTGAGTTTAATTAAAACATAATAAATAGTGTATTACAAAAAGGAGAATGGTATGTTCTTCACAATCTACTCCCTTATACATTCTATCAATGTTCCACATTGAACCTGATAGAGAACATCACAACACATAACTAACAACACAGAACATACCTCCTAGCCACCTCAAGAACATAAAATTTCAAAAACCAAAGTGCACAAGTTTAAATTCAAAGCCTCAAAGGTCAAGAGCACAAAAAATAAAAATAAATAAATAAATACGAACAAAACCCACATTTGATGGAATCATAGAAAATCTGGTGGCTAGATAGTTACAAGCTGATTCAAGCTAATCCTTCATCACCTTTAAGTTTACATAATCTGGTAGTAACACATTTCATTAACTTATGAAACATTTACCAAGTTCCATGATTTGTCTTTCCAAAAATGACATGCTAGATACGCTTTCCAACAATATTATAAGATCCTTCCATCACACACTACAAGTTTCAGCATCACCCGAGATGGCGTTGTAGAATGAAAACAGAATGTGATCTCCAAAAAGAAAGAGAGGTTATTGTAGGTCTCTGCAGCACAGTCCTATAGGAATTGGAATCTCATCCATATCTAGCACGAGCTCCGAGATATGCCTTGTCAAAGATTGTAGCCCTGTGGCATTTAGTGACCCTTAGGGACATTCCAGTTCAGTGCGCCTGAGAATGTTCGAGCACTGAAGGGGATAAGACGAGGTTGGGGATAGGGTCTACCCAGCCACTTGGAGCTAATGGAGTAGACAGTTTGATCCCACGACGAAAGATGAGAGAGATTTGGCAGGTGGCAACTTTGTACTGGCCAACATTGCAAATTTCAGCATCACCCGAGATGGCATTGTAGAATGAAAATGGAATATGATCTCCAAAAAGTGAGAGAGGTTATTGTAGGTCTCTGCAACACAGTCTTGTAGGAATTGGAATCTCATCCATATCTCGCATGAGCTTCGAGATATGCCTCATCAAAGATTGCAGCCCTGTGGCATTTAGTGACCCTTAAGGACATTTCGGTTCAGCATGCCTGAGAACATTCGAGCACTAAAGGGGAAAAGATGAGGTTGGGGATAGGGTTTACCCAGCCACCCGAAGCTAATGGAGCAGACAGTTTGATCCCATGACGAAAGATGAGAGAGATTTGGCAGTTGGCAACTTTGTACTCGCCAACACTACAAGTTTCAGCATCACCCGAGATGGCATTGTAGAATGAAAATGGAATGTGATCTCCAAAAAGTGAGAGAGGGTATTGTAGGTCTCTACAACACGGTCTTGTAGGAACTAGAATCTCATCCATATCTTGCACGAGCTCTGAGATATACCCCGTCAAAGATCGCAGCCCTATGGCATTTAGTGACCCTTAGGGACATTCTGGTTCAGCGTGCTTGAGAACGTTTGAGCACTGAAGGGGACAAGATGATTTTGGGGATAGGGTTTACCCGACCACCTGGAGCTAATGGAGTAGACAGTTTGATCCCACGATGAAAGATGAGAGAGATTTGGCAGTTGGCAACTTTGTATTGGCCAACACTGCAAGTTTCAGCATCACCCGAGATGGCGTTGTAGAATGAAAAAGGAATGTGATCTCCAAAAAGTGAAAGAGGTTATTGTAGGTCTCTGCAACATAGTCTTGTAGGAACTAGAATCTCATCCATATCTCACATGAACTCCGAGATATGCCCCGTCAAAGATTGCAGCCCTGTGGCATTTAGTGACCCTTAGGGGCATTCCGGTTCAGTGTGCCTGAGAACATTTGAGCACTAAAGGGGACAAGATGAGGTTGGGTTTAGGGTTCACCCAACCACCTGAAGCTAATGGAGTAGATAGTTTGATCCCACGACAAAAGATGAGAGAGATTTGGCAAGTGGCAACTTTGTACTGGCCAACATTGCAAGTTTCAACATAACACGAGATGGCGTTGTAGAATGAAAAAAAAATGTGATATCCAAAAAGTGAGAGAGGTTATTATAGGTCTCTGCAACATGGTCCTGTAGGAACTAGAATCTCATCCATATCTCACACAAGCTCTGAGATATGCACTGTCAAAGATTGCAACCCAGTGGCATTTAGTGACCCTTAGGGACATTCCAATTTAGCATGCTTGGGAACATTCGAGCACTGAAGGGGACAAGACGAGGTTGGGGATAGGGTTTACTCGGCCACCTGGAGCTAATGGAGTAGACAATTTGATCCCACGATGAAAGATGAGAGAGATTTGGCAGGTGGCAACTTTGTACTGGCCAACACTACAAGTTTTAGCATCACCCGAGATGGCATTATAGAATGAAAACAGAATGTGATCTCCAAAAAGAGAGAGAGGTTATTGTAGGTCTCTACAACACAGTCTTGTAGGAACTAGAATCTCATCCATATCTCGCACGAGCTCCGAGATATGCCCCGTCAAAGATCGCAACCCTGTGGCATTTAGTGACCCTTAGGGACATTCTGATTCAGCATGCCTGAGAACGTTTGAGCCTTGAAGGGGACAAGAGGAGGTTGGGGATAGGGTTTACCCATCCACCCAAAGCTAATGGAGCAGACAGTTTGATCCCACGACGAAAGATGAGAGAGATTTGGTAGGTGGCAACTTTGTACTGGCTATCACTACAAGTTTCAGCATCACCGAGAGGGCATTGTAGAATGAAAATGGAATGTGATCTCCAAAAAGTGAGAGAGGTTATTATAGGTATCTTCAACATGGTCCTATAGGAACTAGAATGTCATCCATATCTTGCATGAGCTCCGAGATATACCCCGTCAAAGATCGCAGCCCTATGGCATTTAGTGACCCTTAGGGACATTCTGGTTCAGCATGCTTGAGAACGTTTGAGCACTGAAGGGGACAAGATGAGTTTGGGGATAGGGTTTACCTGACCACCTGGAGCTAATGGAGTAGACATTTTGATCCCATGATGAAAGATGAGAGAGATTTAGCAGTTGGCAACTTTGTACTGGCCAACACTGCAAGTTTTAGCACCACCCGAGATGGCGTTGTAAAATGAAAACGGAATGTGATCTCCAAAAAGCGAGAAAGGTTATTGTAGGTCTCTGCAACACGGTCCTATAGGAACTAGAACTTCATCCATATCTTGCACAAGCTCTAAGATATGCCCCGTCAAAGATATTTGAATTCACAGTGTTTAATTGGCAACTTTGTACAAGTTTCAGCATCACTCGAGATGGCGTTGTAGAATAAAAATGGAATGTGATCTCCAAAAAGTGAGAGACGTTATTATAGGTCTCTACAACACGGTCTTGTAGGAACTAGAATCTCATCCATATCTCGCAGGAGATCCGAGATATGCCCCGTCAAAGATCGTAGCCCTGTGGCATTTAGTGACCCTTAGGGACATTCCGGTTCAACGTGCTTGAGAACGTTCAAGCACTGAAGAGGACAAGACAAGGTTGGGGATAGGGTTTACTCGGCCACCCAGAGCTAATGGAGCAAACAGTTTGATCCCACAATGAAAGATGAGAGAGATTTGGCAGTTGGCAACTTTGTACTGGCCAACACTGCAAGTTTCAGCATCACCCGAGATGGCGTTGTAAAATGAAAATGGAATGTGATCTCCAAAAAGAGAGAAAGGTTATTGTAGGTCTCTGCAACACGGTCCTGTAGGAACTAGAACTTCATCCATATCTTGCACAAGCTCTAAGATATGCCCCATCAAAGATATTTGAATTCACAGTGTTTAATGAGAATATAGTTGAGGCTTGCTTTACTTTTCTATGTTAAGTTTGGCTTTCAATTTTGGTTTCCCTACTTATCTATGTCAAAGTTCCACTTTAATTAGTAACATGGATGCAATAATACTAAATTAAGTATAGGTCCATGGTTCTAGAAGCTTCACATAGCTTCTCTTCAACTATGGATCTTGTAAGCATTGTACCATGACTATTGGCGTTGTGAGAATATACAAAGCATATATATTGTTTGACAAAATGTCTTCAATGAACATGAACTATATGGAAGAAGAGAAGACATGTTGCAAAGTCTTTGAAAATTTTCTTCAAGAAATGTAAGGAGCCATGGGTGATTCATCCAAATTATTTGGTAAAATAAGAGGAGGAATGAATCAACCTTGATGATAGAGGTAAATGCTGAATAATATTTATTTAATCACATTGTTTGAAAAAACTTTAATGACCTTTAAATACAATTGAAAGAAATGGAATTGATCTCCCTTACTCATGTAGATGAATAAAATTGGAATTTAAAAAAGAGAGGGACATCCACCATAAAACCATGCAATCATGCACTTCTTGATGGGAGTATCATAAGTTCATTGTTAGATGGATATGCCAAATGTGGAAGAATTAAAAGGCAAATATGTTGATTGATTGAATATAAAACCAAACATGTGGAATATTTAAAAATATATCATGGGGCTATTAATAAAATCAAACTAATAGAATCAAACTCTACAAACATGGGTATTCAAACTATGAACAAAAAAAACATCATTATTGAGGTTTTAGCATGTTGGGTAAGATAGGGTCTTATTGAAGCTAACAAGAAGCATCATTGTATATAGTGTTTTATAGGCATAAAATTAAAG
Source organism: Cupressus sempervirens (assembly GCA_028749045.1). Taxonomy (NCBI): domain Eukaryota; kingdom Viridiplantae; phylum Streptophyta; class Pinopsida; order Cupressales; family Cupressaceae; genus Cupressus; species Cupressus sempervirens. Next base: position 163,445,938 of record CM053786.1, on the reverse strand, counting down.
TGGCATAAAACCATTCACATGAAAAAACATCTAGAACATGTGATAAAATGATAAGTTCAAACCATTCATGTAGCCATAGTCACAAATTTCAACAAAGAATTCAACCAACATAAAGGTGCTAAACTTTGTAAGCTATGGATAACTATTGGTCTTTAAATATAAAAACATTTGTATGGGTCTAAGGTAATATGCATTATGAAATTTCTTGATTTTCCAAAATATTATATCTTAAAATTCACAATCATCAAATCTTAGCATCCAATCAACTAATCCAGTAATACAAGCATCAAACCAATGTGATAACAAAAAATCAAAGTTGATTCCATAAGGTCTAACAATATCATATAATTCATTTATCAATAATTTGAAACATCATAAGCATATGTCTAATAATGTCATACATGAAATATATGTAATAAATGACATACATAGAAAAAAATATACAAAACATATGCCCAATAATGCCATATAGGTGTAAAATGTACATCATTAGATATATACTCTTTCCAACTAGGGGAACAAAATAAATCCCTAATTATCTTTAATTTCCAACAAGTGGGAGATGGTGTATATAATGAGGTCTTCCTAACATGCTCACTAGTCCATTAGTCTAGAATCTTCTGTAACTCGACATGTTACAATCAAAATTATATATGAATAAATAACTATTTTATATAAAAAAATAGAATATATTTACACATAAAACTTAATATTTTCTTATAGCTAGCTGATAATTCCTTTGTATATACACCTCAGGGATACATTGATGGTCAGGAGTAATAAGACCCTACAAAAACCATCAAAGTTATCGCTCGATTGTGCCTATGAATTTTATATTGAATTTAAGTACTAATGAAATTTTAATGTAAACTCTTTCATACCTTAGTCATTGGCTTAGAACTAGTGAGTGCAATAAGGACTCGTTGATCAATACAATGATGAAGATGTAAAGGAATCTCTAATGTCAATAGCTGAAAATGATAATACATGAGACTCAAATGCAGTTATGAAGAATACACATTTTCTTTTGTCTCCATATCAAATAAAATATTTTGGTACCTCTATGAATGTAGTATGACATCCTTCATTTTATAGTGTTGATCCCAAAGCTACAACACTTATTATTTATTACACATGTATGTAAATTTGATAAGCATCAAATTCAACACCTTTGTGTGCAAAATAATGTACTATATGTTAGAGTAATAAATTCATTTTCAATTAAATTATATTGATATAATTACTAAGTTACTTATTATATTGATATAGTTTAGTTATAATTCATTTCGATTTACAACTAATTGAAATGATTTCCCCAATTTTCCATCTAGTCACTAGAAAATTGGATTTGTTGTCTCTTTCTCTTAAAGAACCAGATCTACTAGTTCCTTTGGTCTAGAAACCTTCCATTGAGATTGGGGTTTTGAAAGGTTCAAGGGTTGAGGAACTTTTTATAGAATATCTTGAAGAAGGAGAGGTCATGTATAATGGTTTTGAGGAAGGCTAGCGTTCCATCCAGATGGTGTTGCAAAATGGCCAAGCAGAAGAGTAGGTAGAAGAATAAATAGAATAAATGCATGAGAAGGAGGGTCATGAGGGCAATGGAAATTTTGGGGAGGGAAGCAATTAGGAGAATGGGTCAAATATGCTTCTCAACTAGAAGGAGAGTATTGCATTGGACACTGATACTAGTCTTCCTTGTAGCAAGATCACCAATGTTGGTGATGACCTTTTTAAGGAGATCACTACCAATTAGAATTTTACCTATGAGCCTATAAGACTTCATCCCTTGGTAGTGGTAATGGTGGTAATTATGGTTGAATGTGTTTGAAATAGAAAAAGAAATGAAGGGTGTTTTGCATGACACTATTCACTCATCATAGGTTGTATGGATTCAAACCCACAACCAAGCTTTTATACCATTATACAATTACAAATTATAAGACTATGTCTTTCATGATAGTCACATTTTCATATTGGAAAATGAAGAATGACTTTTGGAACAAACATAATAAATACTTCCAAATACAAATGAAGCCAATGTATTGTATTATAAGCTCGAATGGTAAAGACCAAGCCCAAACGTTTATTAAGGTGTAGCATTTATAATTGTCAGGTTCATGTGAAGAAGTCATCGTTCATATTCTCATTGTTGTGTAATTTGATGATAAGAAGAATACAATGATATAGAGGTTGATAGTGACTTAAAACTTTACAAAATGCAATCAATGAGAATTTTACATTGAGGGGGGAGTAATAATCAATGTTTCATTCTCATTGTTTGACAAACTCTTATATAAAGAGGAAGTAGACAGATGATATGGTTTAGTCTTCTTCCAAGAATCTTAGTCTACAATTCCAGACATAAGATGATTAGCATACAATGGTACTTGAACAAAGAACACTAATAACTATTGAGGATGTGAATTGATAATACCATTTCGCAGATGATTTTGGCATCTCTCCCTTTATCACTTGTGCATCAACTTTATTAACCCTCTTCTTTGGTGACCTACAAATGAAGAATTAGCATAGTAAAAAATCTAAGATAAGATTAAAAAAATGGGTCCTATTAAAGAATCTAATATAAATTCAAATAATGTATCTAGATTCTAAACAAATCAAAACTAAATCTCATCACTTACACATCATAACAATACGGTCCACCTTAGTCATGTGATAGTCTTGGGGAAGAGGTTGTAACATTGTATTTGGATCCAATTGATCACTTTTTCTCTCTCTCTCCCAATTCAATCTAATGAGCCAACTGGATCTACTCGACATTTTAATATCTGAAGTATTGCCTCATGGTCTGACTCGCAAACTTTCCAAAGAATCTTATTATGTGGTTTTCCACCATATTTTATCAAGTGGACATTTGATGCGACAACAAGGTTTGAATAATGAAGAATCTTCCTCTCTGTTTGCCAATCCTCGAATAACCACAAGTTAGGATTCTTCATAGGATATCATCTAAGCCATGTGCCTGTTACAACCACCGCACCGACATGGTACTCTAAACCTTCACCATCTATAACTGAGTGATCCAATTTTTGTTTGGCTTCAAAACAATGACAGAGATAATAATTTGTCCCTTCTTCATTGTCTTCAGGTGCAATAACAACAAAAACATGGGCTGCAGTGACAAATGTACAAAATGCGGTCATTAATTCATAAAATACTTGGGTAAAAGTTATAAAGTTACATATTGAAATTACAAAGATATATAAATATATATATATATATATATATATTACCAGGTTGCACTAGATCTGACAAGCCGTCAAAGTCAATAGATGAATCCATCCCTACCATTTCCAGTGCTTGTGGGGGACGATAGGTGTCAATTGGGTCGAAAACCCATATATCCCATTTGTCCACCCATTCAGTTGACTCACAGTCATCCCAATTTTCCTCTGCACATGATGGACAATAGCATGCCATTTTTTGTGTGTGGATACTCCATGAACCTGCATCAGAGCTTCTAAAAGAGTGTAACTCACTAGATCCTGGTAGTGTGCAACAATTCTGATATGGTGCAATGTTAGTATTATCTATCAACCAAAAAAATCTACAAACTATAGACTCACCTTCCTTACCTGGACCCATTGTAGCATTACATCATTGGATGATGGATTTTGCATCTATCAATATTGCTCCATCTTTGTACTTAAGTTCTTCATGAGCCAAGGCTCTTTTAATGCATGTGCCTGCACCATCATACTCTCCCTTACCATGACCAGCCTCTGTGGCATTCCACATATATTGAATTCTAGACAACCTATGCATCCTGCTCAATCAATAGAACATCTATGCATTCTTGAATTGAGATGCACAATTGTTTGACCAAATAATGTGTTGACGATATGATATGCCCCTATTAGCCAAATCTCCATAAAATATTTGAAAACAACCATGTACAAACTTCATAGAATGTGATCGATCATCGTTGATGTAAAAATGGTACTCCCTCAAAATCTTCCTGTCATCCTCTGTACTTGTAGGTGAATGCATGAATTTTATGTGAACAAATATGGAAACCTGTTGAGATGTATAATACTTTGCTTGCACCTCATTTTGCGGTTGTAGTGTGTATTTCTCTGCAAAATCTACAACCAAAATAATGGTATCCAATGGAAACGTATCCTTGCACAACTTGAATTGCAAATCCAACCATTGAGCTCTATGGGTATGCCTTGCATACTCGTAAATAATATTTTCATGAAAAATCTTCATGAACTCATACACTTAAATCTTTCAATAACTAGATCACATCTTTTACCATGTTTCCCATCTTTTAGAGCATATGTCACTTTCTTGAATTTTTCATAATCTACTATTTCATTTCCAATTGCATGTGTACTATCCATATGTTGACAAGTTGATAAAAGTTGCAAAGAACCACAAAATAAGCACGTACCATCCAAACAGGATGTCTTCTAAAATTGTTGGTCATCCCCTATTTCACATAAAATGTTGGACGTGAATTCCCTTGAAGATATTGGTGGCTCTTTTATATCACAATCCTGCAAAACAAACTGAGAATGCAAAACTACGCATATGTGCCTAAAAACATCAAAATGGTTAGAAAATTCAATATGTATCCTACAACAACAAATTGTGCGTGTGTGATTTATTTTCACATAAAAAGGTTTACCCATCTCAAAAAATCTTTGACTTATTCGAATTTGAGGATACATACCAATAAATTTTGCAAAAAATTGTGTCTAAGTTGAGTCAAAGAAATGTTTCGCATGTGGCTCGCGATTTCGGCTACCAATCCTCCTTCTTACAACATCTCTTTGATTAGGAGAAACACGTGTGTTATTTTTCCAAAAATCTTCTATCAATGATTTCAAGGCTTCACTAATTTCTTTATCCTTTCACGGTCATCTACCGCTAAACGTCCATAACTCATTTTTTGTTGGATCTTCTAATCTCTCACGCCTTAGCATGGCTCTCCTTAAGGTACCTCTACCAATTTTTAATGTTTTGCTTGTGTTTCTCATGAGTCAAGCTTTCTTCATTTGGCTACTTACTATTGTCGATGTGAGTACTCATCTTGTGATATTACTATCTTTGGTGCGTGATTTAGAACCCACTTTGTCATAAGCACTCATTAGATTCTTTACAATATTTCTTTCATTTGAATCATCCATCATTCTTAGCCCAAGAATCTTCATGATAGGCCTAAATTTCAAATTCTTCATCATTTCAACAAATAATTGGCATTGACCTGTAATATTTAATTCTTCAAAAAATAATCTCCACATATTCTTAACTTTTCTTTGACAAGTACGCTTGCTAATCTTGTCAGGCATTGATTTCAAAATGTTAGTATCAATATCAATCAAATATTTTGGTTTTCTAAAACAAATTCTAGAAGGTGTTCTGATCTCTTCAATTCTCTCAACATCTTGAACATCAATATAAGGTTGAGTGTATTGCATACCTTGAACCAAAGATGATGTGCCTTGGCAATAAGATGTAAAAGATGGAATATCACCTACTTGATGTGTTGATGTTGTGCTTTCAACATGACATAATGGAGTGTGTATATCATCGGATCTATAAATCAGTTTCTTTTCAACATGAGAGGATGATATGGCTTCAACATTGGAAGATGGTGTAGCAGATGATATGCCTCCAACATTCGAAGATGGTGTAGCGGATGATATGACTCCAACATTGGAGGATGGTGTAGCTTCACAATTCAATTGTCTTCTTGAGCATAACAATCTCATTCATTCTCTTTGTCTTTCTAATTCTTCCTCCTTGTTTCTTTGTACTGGTGGTTCTTGATCCTCTTCGAAAGTTGATTCTTCATCATTGCTTTGCAATTTTCTTTGTTCACGTAGTAATTTTATTTTATCTCTTTTAATTGTCAAATCTCTCTCCCTATCTGCATTTGTTTGAATCTTTCGTTTCTTCCTTGGCATGATGATGATTTCTACATGTCAAATTATTCAAACATCTGAATTGCTTAAAATGTGTAAATTACAAATTATTCAATTACATATTAAAATTATAATTATTTGAACGAATACACAATATATATCAAATGACTTGTCAAATTTCTAACCATTTCGAAATAACATTTCATTCAAACATACAATTTTCAATGAATTCACTATATATTGCATAACATATCATATTATAATCAAATTTGTATCTATATATCGACAAACAATATTTAAAATGGATTGCACTAAGATTTTCTATTAAAGGAATATTCAAAAATTCTTCAAATCACATATCCAATGATTGAATTTGGTGTTTGCTAGCTTCCAAAATTGTTGAAATAGTGTTTGCTATGTTGAAACCCGTGTTTTCTGTCGAAATAACAAAGAGCATAACAGACCAAAATTTAAAAATGGATGAAATGGGCCCCAAGGTTGGGTTTTGACCATTTTTTGGTGATTTGAGATAGTGCGTATGCACTATAGCACATACGCACTATCTCAAAACACATCACTCCCCATCCTCCCTACTCTTTATCCTCCCTACTCTCTCTCCCATCCCCTCCCTCTCTCTCTTCCTACTCTCTCCCATCCTTTACTCTCTCTCACTCTCCCTCTCCCACCACCTACTCTCTCTACCTCTCTCACCCCCTCTCCTCTCCCATCCCAGGCTCTTTAGATCTCTCACACACACTCTTATTCCCCCTATCTCTCTCCCTCTCCCTCTCCTACCACCTAATTTCTCTCCCCCATCCCCTACTTTGTCTCTTTTACACACATTCCCCTTCCCCTCTGTCTCCCTCTCCCACTGCCTACTTTCTCTCCCCCATCGTCGTACTCTCTCTACCACCCCCTACTCTCTCTCACTCACACTACTACTACCTACTATCTCTCGCTTTCAAGTTCTCTCTCTCCCTCTCTACTCTCTCTCTCTCCCATCTTGTACAAGCTCTCTCTGCCTCTCCCACTGCCTACTTTATTTCCCTCATCCCCTACTCTCTCTCGTCTCCCATCCCCTACTCTCTCACACTCTCACACTCTCCCCCATCCCCTACTCTCTCTCTCCTCTCCCATCCCCTACTCTCTCACACTCTCACTCTCTCCCATCTCCTACTCTATCTCTCTTACACATACACCCCCATCCCCCCTCTCTCTTTCCCTCTCCCACCACCTACTTTCTCTCCCCCATTGTCGTACTCTCTCTCTCTCTGCCACCCCCTACTCTCACACTGTCTCCCATCACCTGCTCTGTCTCTCTTACACACACACACTCCCATCCCCCCTCTCTCTTTTCCTCTCCCACCACCTACTTTCTCTCCCCCATCGTTGTACTCTCTCTGCCACCCCCTACTTTCACACTTTCACACTCTCTCCCATCCCCTACTCTCTCACTTTCATAGATACACAGACTCTTACCCCCCATTCTTATTCTTCTCTCCCATCCCCTACTCTCTACATCTGTCACACACACTCCCATCCCCCCTATTTCTCTCCCTCTCCCTCTCCCTCTCCCACTCCCTCTCCTACTGCCTACTATCTATCTCTCTCAAGTTCTTTTTCTTCCTCTCTCTCTCTCTCTCTCTCTCACACACACACACACACACACACTCTCTGTCCCCTCCCCTACTACTCTCTCTCAAACTCTCACACTCTCTCCCATCCTTTACTCTATCTCTCTTATAAATAAATACACATTCCCATTCCCCCCCTCTCTCTCTTGTAGTCCTTGTCCCACTACCTACTCTCTCCCATCCCCTACTCTATCTCTCTTAAATGCTTCCATTCCACCTCTCTCTCCCTCCCACTCCCTCTCCCATCGCCTACTCTCTCTCTCTCTCTCTCTCTCTCTCTCTCTCTCTCCCCCCCCCCCATCCCTCTACCATTGCCTACTCTCTCTATCTCTCTCTCTCCCCTCTCTCATTCTTGACTCTCTCTCTTTCACACACACACACCCATCCCCCCTCTCTCCTCTTCCATCCCCTACTTTTTCTCTCACTTTCTCTCCCTCTCCCACTGCCTACTCTCTCTCTCACTCTCACTCCCTCCCTCTCCACTCTCTCTCTCTCTCTCTCTCTCTCTCTCTCTCTCCTACCCTCTAGTCTCTCTTAAATTTTCACACTCTCTCCTATCCCCTCTCTCTCTCTCTCTCTCTCTCTTTCTCTCTTACACACATTTCTATTCCCCCCTCTCCCCCTCTCCCACTCCCTCTCCCACTCCCTCTGCCATTGCCTACTCTCTCTTCCATCCCCTACTCTCTCTTGAGCTACTTTGTCTTCCCCCTCTCCCATTCCATACTCTCTCTCTTTCAAACACATGCACTCCCATCCTCCTCTCTCTCAAGTTCTTCCTCTCCCACTCTATCGCCCATCGCCTACTCTCTCTCTCTCCCCCATCCCCTACTCTTAATCTCTCTCTCCCAACTTGTACTCTCTCCCACACTTCCTTTCAAAACACATCACTCCCCACCCTCCCTGCTCTCTATCTTTCCTACTCTCTCTCCCATCCCCTCCCTCTCTCTCTTCCTACTCTCTCCCATCCTTTACTCTCTCTCACTCTCCCTCTCCCACCACCTACTCTCTCTACCTCTCTCACCCCCTCTCCTCTCCCATCCCCAGCTCTTTAGATCTCTCACACACACTCTTATCCCCCCTATCTCTCTCCTTCTCCCTCTCCTACCACCTAATTTCTCTCCCCCATCTCCTACTCTCTCTCTCTTCTCTCCCATCCCCTACTTTGTCTCTCTTACACACATTCTCATTCCCCCTCTCTCTCTCTCCCTCTCCCACTACCTACTTTCTCTCCCCCATCGTCGTACTCTCTCTACCACCCCCTACTCTCTCTCACACTCACACTACTACTACCTACTATCTCTCTCTCTCTCTCTCTCTCTCTCTCTCTCTCTCTCGTTCTCTCTCTTCCTCTCTACTCTCTCTCTCTCTCTCCCATCTTGTACAAGCTCTCTCTGCCTCTCCCACTCTCTCTCCCACCACCTACTTTCTCTCCCCCATCCCCTACTCTCTCTCTTGTCTCCCATCCCCTACTCTCTCACACTCTCACACTCTCCCCCATCCCCTACTCTCTCTCTCCTCTCCCATCCCCTACTCTCTCACACTCTCACTCTCTCCCATCCCCTACTCTATATCTCTTACACATACACCCCCATCCCCCCTCTCTCTTTCCCTCTCCCACCACCTACTTTCTCTACCCCCTTGTTGTACTCTCTCTCTCTGCCACCCCCTACTCTCACACTCTCACACTGTCTCCCATCCCCTACTCTGTCTCTCTTACACACACACTCTCATCCCCCCTCTCTCTTTTCCTCTCCCACTGCCTACTTTCTCTCCCCCATCGTTGTACTCTCTCTCTGCCACCCCCTAATTTCACACTTTCACACTCTCTCTCATCCCCTACTCTCTCACTTTCATAGATACACACACTCTTATCCCCCTACCCTTCTCTCTCCCATCCCCTACTCTCTACATCTGTCACACACACTCCCATCCCCCCTATTTCTCTCCCTCTCCCACTCCCTCTCCTACCGCCTACTATCTATCTCTCTCAAGTTCTCTTTCTTCCTCTCTCTCTCTCTCTCTCTCTCTCTCTCTCCCCCTCTCCCATCCCTTACTCTCACTCTCTCTCCCATCCCCTACTACTCTCTCTCAAACTCTCACACTCTCTCCCATCCTTTACTCTATCTCTCTTATAAATAAATACACATTCCCATTCCCCCCTCTCTCTCTCGCAGTCCTTGTTCCACTGCCTACTGTCTCCCATCCCCTACTCTATCTCTCTTAAATGCTTCCATTCCACCTCTCTCTTCCTCCCACTCCCTCTCCCACCACCTAATCTCTCTCTCTCTCTCTCTCTCTCTCTCTCTCTCTCTCTCTCCCATCCCTCTACCATTTCCTACTCTCTCTATCTCTCTCTCCCCTCTCTCATTCTTGACTCTCTCTCTTTCACACACACACACACACCCATCGCCCCTCTCTCCTCTTCCATCCCCTACTTTTTCTCTCACTTGCTCTCCCTCTCCCACTGCCTACTCTCTCTCTCACTCTCACTCTCTCCCTCTCCACTCTCTCTCTCTCTCTGCTACCCTCTAGTCCCTCTTAAATTTTCACACTCTCTCCTATCCCCTACTCTCTCTCTCTCTCTCTCTCTCTCTCTCTCTCTCTCTCTCTCTCACACACACACACACACACACACACACACACACACACACACACACACATTTCTATTCCCCCCTCTCTCCCCCTCTCCCACCACTCCCTCTCCCATCGCCTACTCTCTCTTCCATCCCCTGCTCTCTCTTGAGATACTTCGTCTTCCCCCTCTCCCATTCCATACTCTCTCTCTTTCACACACATGCACTCCCATCCTCCTCTCTCTCAAGTTCTTCCTCTCCCACTCCATCTCCCATCACCTACTCTCTCTCTCCCCCATCCCCTACTCTTAATCTCTCTCTCCCAACCTATACTCTCTCTCACACTTCCTCTCTCTCCCATCCCCTACTTTAAATCTCTTTCCCCCATCCCACACTCTCTCTTTTCCACCCCTACTCTCTCTCACACTTCCTTTCTTTGCCACCCCTACTCTCTCTCTCTCATCCTATACTCTCTTTGCCACCCCTCCTCTTTCTCACTTTCTCTCTCCCATCCTATACTCTCTCCCCTCTCCTATCCCCTACTTTCTCTCTATCTCTTTCACACACACACATAAGAATTCCCCTATCCACCCCCCACCCCCCCCCCCCCCCCCCCCCACGTAGTTCTCTTTTGCAACTTAGATCTTAATAGTGCATGCGCACTATATTGTGCACGGGCTATTTAGAACTGAGGTTTAAATAATGCGTGCATGCTATAGGATACACACGCTATAGGGCGCACACACTATTCAAACCTTAATTAAACCCAAGCCTAAGGTTTGGTTTTTCCTTGGAGATCCAACCCAAAGGTTTGGATTTGATAAACAGGCCTGAGACGTGTTTTCCAACAAACATACAAAAAAAGATTGTTTTTTCTTCTGTGCTCCCCTTCAAGATTTTTCATGGTTGGGTATCGATAAGATCAGGTTACATAGCATTATAGGTCTCTGTGTTAGCTATCTAACCATATAATTTATTTTTAATTTGAACTATTTCAAGCCTTTCATCTATAATTTCTTTTGAATGTATGTTCATTTTTTGTCAAAAACCACCTCGTACTAATTGGACTATAGATTTTAGCTCGTTCATCGAATTTTGTAATAACTTAATTTTTTAGAAACTAGACTCCATTCTACACACTTTGCAAAAAAAAAAGTTTTGATTTTAGATTAGTTTTCAATTATTTATAGGGGGAGCACACATATATTTCATGTTTTTGGGATGTGTCTAGTTAAAAAATTCATTAAAAAGAAATACACATTATAAAATTACCCAAAAAATCTGGGATAAACTACATAGTGTTAAGTAACTTTTGACTAGAGCGACTAAAGAATTTAAAAAAAAAAGTTAAAATTTTAGGGGGGCCACACTTTGTACTGTGTTATATTTTTTTGGAATAAATAGTACCACTTTTTGTGGCCCCCTTTTTTGAGGACCTAAAACTAAACCATTTTGAAAAAAAATTAGTAGTTTAGAAACTAGATTCAAAGGACTACGACTTTTGTTTTTATCATATCTGAAAAATTTGAGCGTAACTATCTTCAAATTCTTGTTGAAGTTCAAATTTTTTAGATTTTAGGAAAAATGTGTCCACTTATACCCCCCTTTTGGTACCACAACTTTGTGCACTTACCCATATGTGCCGAGTGAGATAAAGTGTAATAGGTGCCGAGCAATCTAGGATAGTATGTGCTGAGCACTAGTAGTCCAGTATGTGTCGAGTAACACATAATCAACATATAAGTTTGTGTCCTCACAAAAAGGATTTTGAAAAGAAAAAAGGATAAGGACAAATCATTTACATTCCTTATGCAATCTGCATGCAACTAATTAGAAAAATGGAGAAGGCATGCAATGAATGAGAAAAATGAAAGGAATGAGAGGGAATTTAAGATTCAATATGGATCGTAGATCCATACCTAACCCTAAGTCTTCACAAGCTTTAAAAGGAGGTCGAAAAATCGATTAGGTATGTGGATGAGAACAATGTATGGGGAGATTATAGCGAAATTTTAGTATGAAGAAGGAAAGACTTAGAGGAACAGAGCAACAATTTCATATCTAGTTGATCAGAACAGCACAAGGGACAAGGAACACAATCAGATATCAGATCTTAGAGGATCAAGATAAGAGAGAGCAGATCAACTATCTAAATTTAGCAATTGAAGATTGCATACTATTAGGTTTATTGTTCTAATACTTTCTTGCCATTGTATTAGATGCTGGAAATCCTATATTGATAGGTTAGCTTAACAACTAGGTAAGAGAACCTTTGGAGAAGGTGACTGAAAATTCTATGTATTAGGTGGGTTTAACAACCTATTGTAAATCCTTTAACAGGGTGACACTTCATGTAAAGTGTTTGTAAATCCTCTAACCGGGTCACTATTGACATAGTGTAAAGCATTTAATGGGGTATGCCTTTCATAGAGCAGACCATCAGAAGTGGTCGAACATTTATTGCTCTAATAATTTTTGAGAGTATCATCCCCACCCCAGTTTTACCTTCTTATTCTTGGAAGGTTTCTGGGTTACCAAATTTGGTGTTATGTGTTATTGCATGTGTTTACTTTTTTCTCATTTATATGTTTACATGCATGTAGTTTATGTTCAATTATATATTTTAAAGTATTAAAATATATGTTTAAAGGATTGAAAAAGGTTAAAAGTGTTATACTTCTAATTCACCCCCCTCTCAGAAGTACTCTTCCCATTCTTAAACATTCCAACAATTGGTATCAAAGCTATTGGTTCTCACAAGGAGAAGCCTAATAGCTTAGATAAAAGGTCTAAAGATGGAAGTTTTCAAACTTGAGAAGATCATAGACAATTAGGTGATTGATGTGCACCTAGCTCTACATAAAGTGGAATAAGCTAGAGAAGAGTTGAGAAAATCCTTAAAAAGAAGGAAGAAGATAGCCATAGCTGAAAATGACATACACTACAAAGAAATTGATACCACACAAGTGTTTTCTAATGGAGATTCCAAGGAATGTGATGCAGGAATAGCAGAACTAATGGAGAAAAATAGAGCACAAGCTAAAGAAATCAGGTTACTCAAGCTTGAACAAGAATCACAAGCCATAATGCTTTGTGAAGTGACTGAACAAAAGAAGAGAGCTATTGAAGAAAAGGCCATGATAGAAGATGATAATAGAAATCTCACAAATAGACTGGAGGAGAATACAATTGAGTTTGAAAAGATCTCAAACATGCAGCTAGACACCTTAAGCTAGATTATGAATGCTCATCATGAGCTAAACATGAAGGACATTGATATCTCCACCTCAAAGATGCAGAATGAACAATTGTAGAATGAATTGAAGAGAGAAAAGGAGATAGCAGAAAGCTACAACAAACCCAATGAGGCTATCAAGTACTTTGAAGAATTGGTGAAATCACCAAGGGCTAGTAATGACACTTCAGGACTTGGTTACACCAGCACTAAAAAAGGAGAATCATCCAAGACTATAGAAGAAAGGACCAACCAAGTGAGAACACTAAACCTACTTTTAATTTGTGTGGTAAAAGGGGACATACCTCTAATGTGTGTAGGAGCAAGAACAGTCATTGCATGATAAGCCCACCAATGCAAGCTTTTGTCACAAGTGCAAAAAGCAAGGACATCAAGCACATTAATGTAGAACCAAGACTATGAGGACACTAAGATTTGAAGGTCATTTCTATAATTGTAAAAAAATGGACATAGAGCATTTGAATGCAGATCAAAGCCTATGTGGACACCTAATCAGCCTACAAGAGGAACCAACCATGCACATTACTACAACTAGGATTACGACACTATGTATAGCCATCACTATTGTTAGGAGTATGGATGCATCCCTGAAAATTGCATAAGAACACATTTTAAGGGGAGTTACAGCAGATGGCTAAGTCAAACTACATGTTTCAATTGCTTGAAGACTGGTTATATTAGTAGGAATTTCCCAAAAAAGTCAAAAGTACCAAAGGTAGATGTCAAGAAAGAAAAGGAGAAGATTTATTTTGAATGAATAAAAGGACAAATGAATAGGACTTGGAAGAAGAAAGGTGAGTGCAGCACATCTAATGGAGGAATCACTTCACCCAAAAGGTCAAGTGGTCACACTTCATCCAACTACGCAAAATAAAGTTGTATGGAATTGATAAACAAATTCATATCATACATTAGTTCCAAAGAACAAAGAAATACTGCAAAGAATAAATCTGCATAAGAAAAGATGCCAAGTAAATTTTTTGAAGAAGCTGCCAACTTACCCTTAAATGCTGAGTGAAGCTCCAATGGATGCCTAGTTTCCAATAGTTGCTAAGCTGATAGTTGAAGCTAAGTGAAGTTGAAGTCTAGTGGAGGTTGAGTAAATGAAATACAATGGGAACTGAGTCATACTAAATCCTTCGAGTGCCGAGTTTATAGCTGTATGCACGAAGCATTTAATGCTAGGTATTTGATAGGTATAAGATTGAATTTTGTTCATTTTCACATCATTCAAACATAGAGAAAAGTTGAGAGGAGTGAAGAAGTGATCAAGCAGTAACCTAACAACCATTTGCACAGATTTCAACAGTAATTCAAAGCAAGTTCTTCGATTCAAAGGTATTTATCAAGCACCGAGCTACATAGAGTTACAATTTCTAATACGTTTTAAACCCTAGTTTGGTAAAATGGCCTCTAGTTCAAGAAATCCCAAGGCTAAGGAAGATCATGAGATTCAACTTGTTAGCAATGAAGTCAAACAACCCAAATTTAGGCTAATCCTTGAAGTTGCCTATAAAAATGACCTAGCTAGTGCATTATTTGTCATTCCACCCAAGGTTGTCATGGTTCAAGACGTGAGAAAGTGCTACAACTGCAAAATTGGTGCCATAGGTGACCTAGAAATCTTCAATTCTTATGATAAGTTGTGTGACAATGAAATATTGAAGGATGAGTTCCAAATTTTTTAGAAGAAGGGTCTAACCAAAACCCTAGTTTTTCCTACGGTGTTCAAAACTAAATGGATTCACATTGTTTCAAGTTGAATTCATGATAGATATTTATGGCTAGAGATAGGACCTATCAAGATTATTAAGAGGATAGTTCATAGGGTTACTGGGCTCCCAACCCTAGATCGGCCAAAGACTTTGAGAAGTGACAGAAAGGAGGTAATTGAGAAGAATACTGGTGCAAAATGAAATAATAGGGGAATAACTATTGACAATGTGATTGGACCCCTACTTGACTTTTCTGTGAGAATAATTTCACATAAATTCTATCAATCCAACAAACTAAACAATGTACTTTGTATAGATGTTAATGTAGCATACAAGTTGGTGAAGAAAGATCACACCTATGATCTAGCAGAGCTAATGCTTCAACAAATCAATGAGATCCTAGGAGCTATAAGAAGATCAAAAGGTGCTCAATCCAAATTTGGCTTAGTTCTTATGTGCATATTCTTTTATGTGATGGAAGAATTCCCTTCAATTCAGAAGGTGAACTAGAATTCTAACAAGTCTATAGTAACATAGATCAATGAGTTTATTGATCAAATGGGAGAAAATTTTAAGGCATAAATGACTAGCTAGTTTGAAGACATTAAGAAGTCTATGAAGCAGAGAATGAGAATACCAGTCTAATTAGTTGAGCAACATGTCAATGACATATGCTTCTTGGTTGATATTGATTTCACCTAAATTCAAGCAACAATACCAAGGGTAAGATGGCTAAGCCCATTGGGACATGAGCTTGATATAGATGAAGCCTCAACAACAATCACAACATTACTAGCAGAAGAAATTGATAAGGTAGCTCCTCACTTTGGGACATATGACATTGTCAAGTCCAAAGTTGAGACTGAATTGAAAACAACCTTTTTCATCAAGAAGAAGGATAAAATGGTAAGGAAAATAAAGAAGACATTTGGGGAAAACATTGAAGGTGAACCAAGTGAAGAAGAAGTAAGGAAGTAGAAGGAGATAGTGAGAAAGAAGAAGACCAAGGGCAAGGTCTAGTAAAGCTGACCCAAGGCTTAGGAGAAGAAAAAGAGGAAGGTGCCGAGGGAGAAGAAGCCAAGGAAGCACCTACACCTACTGACCAAAAGAAGAGAAAGGAAAAAACATAGCCTGTAGTTTAGCCCAAGCCCAAAAAGGTCACAAAGCCAGCTCTGACCAAACTAGCTCAATCTAAGCCAGCAACAACAAGGGCTACTACAAGGGCAACCACTCAAAAGGCCAAAGAGGCATTAAAGGAAAAGAAGAAATCCATTGTATAGCCTATAGAAGAACCCATGAAAAGAAGAAGGTGTGTGGCTTAGCTAAATACAGATGATGAGGAAAGGACAGAGTCAAAGGACATAAGCCAATTTAAAGTGGTAAGCCATCCTCTTAAATTTGCAATTGACAAACATTGTAATAAGATTAAAAATGAAAATTTAAATGATTTAAAATCTCTTAATTTCAAAAAGCTCAGTAGGGAAGAGCAAAATAAGATAGAGGAATCTGTGTATACCATGATGATAGAATTTAAAAACACACCTCTAGAGCTTGACAATACCATGCCAAATGAACTATATGAGATAGTCGAGAATAAATGGAATTATTGTCTAAAGATGGAGAGGGAGATTAGAGAATCTACCCTAGCACAAGTAAAGCTTGATATGACAAGGGCTCAAATAACCAAGGCAAACAGGAAACATAGTGGAAAGTTTGCACCTAAGTATAGAGCCTTTTGCATTCATCAAAATAAAGTTGAAGATGTTGTAAATAAATCCACACAAATATGGAAAACAATATACAAGATAGCTGATGAGAAGGTAGAGGAAGTAAATAAAGCAGAAACTAGTGCCAAACAGAAGATAGAGGAAAAGAAGGAAGAAGAGCATAATGGAGAGGCAACGGAAAAGGAAACAGAAGAAGAAAAGAAAGATGAGGAAGAGAAAGGAGAAGAAGAGAATAAGGAGAAAGAAGAGGAATCAACAAAGGGAGAAAAAACTATGGCAATAGTTGACCAGCAACAAGAAGATGAAAAGAGTGTGCAAGACACACAATTGCCACCTCCTAGTCCACCTCATGTAACCACTACACTTGTAGAGATAGTAATCATAAAGGATGTTACTAAAAAATTAGTTCAGAACATCAATCCACTTACTACAGAGGATCTCTCAAAGATCCTTCACCAATCTACTCTACAGACACAATTGTATACAAGCCCTATATTGGTGAGTGTAGATGAATTACAAAGAGTAGTAGCAACACCACAAAAAAGGAGAAGCCAAAGGATCCAACTTTCACATGCACAGCTACTAGGACCCACTTCCACCAAGTGGAACAAGTGATAATGATCAGATGCTGAGTGGAGAGGAGAGGAAATCAGATGAAAAAGAGGATGAAACAAAAGAAAAAGAGCAGGCCACAATTCAAACATTGGTAGAATTACCAAAGACTAGAACTCCTACTAAGACCATTCAAAAGCCGAGCACTGAAGCTATCCCCTTGCAATTTTCAACACCAGGCTCGAGTTCAACAAGAGTGGCTAGGGTACTTCACTGTAGAGACCCTGAATTAGATGAAGAGATTGTGATACCCTCCTATGACTCCAAGACTATCACAATAGCACAAATGACTAAAATGAAAAATGCATTGGATAGAAGGATGAGGCAAGAAATACTGAGAAAGGAGTTCAAACACAAGCAAGCACTTCATGACATAAAGGACATCTTCATGGATGCCTTCAGCTTGCAGTCACAAGATGAAAGAAAGCCAATAATAGAGCAACTATCAGACATAGTTGACCAGGTGACAAATGAAGATCGGGACACCAATGTTAAACTTATGGAATGGTCAGAAAGAAAATTTCAAGGAAAGGTGAAAGAAAAGATATCAAGTGGCATTGCACTTAAACAGGTAGAGTTGGCCAAGAAAATTGATAAGGTCAAAATTGTTCTTAAAAACATTTTTTCATTGTATAGGAAGTTGTGTGACTTTTCCTATTTCACACAAGAAACTAATCAAATAATAATGAGCTTGGAAAGGAACTTGAAAATCTCTAGCATGCAATTACCTAGAGATCTAGCTTAGAGTGAGAAGCATTTTGCACAATCGCTTCACACACAAAGGGAGTTAGCTGTAATAACAATAGAGGAGGCCAATATTAAAGCCAATCTAATGCAAATCAAATCCTCCATAACCCCTCATTTAGAAGTCCTCCACAAGGAACAAGTTTATGCTAAAACAGTTTTAAAGAAAGACTCAAATCTTTCTACCCTTGATGGACTTGTACACCTTGCTACAAAGACTGCCATCCAACACAAGTCACTTGACATAGCTTTGGAGAATTGGGATTAATCTCTGAAAACAATAATGGAGGTAAATAGTAATTTTTTGGCTAAGTATGGTATTACTCCTTAGAACCCTTTGACATAAGTGTCAAAAAGGGGGAGATAATAAGATAGGGGGAGAAATAATAATACGAAAAAGGGGGAGATATATGTTTTGGGGTGATACAAAATTTTGGCAATCATATGGAAAGTTACTCTGATACAAAATGTAGATATTTCATAAGCTCTAATAGATTTATAGATTAGATACAACATACAAGTATAGAATTTAGGTATAGGACAGAAGACAAAGAATATCAGGCACATTCAATACAGGATTTTGGTTGCAAGAATGACATGACACAAAATAGCTCAGGGGGAGTTAAGGTATTTTGAACAAATTTTGAAATTTTGTAGATAAGGTACTCATAAGGATAGATTAGTAATGACTAGTTAAGTTTTTTTGACACTCATGTCAAAGGGGGAGATTTTTAGTCCTTAGATAGTTTTGACATATGAGTGTCAACACACTTAATCACTTTTTGTCTTGAAGCCAATTACACTATGTATGCCGAGCCACAATGTGTGCACTTCAGGTGTCAAGATAGGTGCCAAGTGATATAAAGGTGTCGAGTCACAGTTGATGCCAAGTAAACCAGAACCATATATGTGCCGGGTAAAAGCACAAACCTATGTCACCTTTTATAAAGAAAAGTGATATCAGAATGTGACAGTTCAACATTAATGACAAAAAAAATGGTATTTGCGTTTAAAATATGAAGATGATGTAAACTGATGAAATGTGTAGAATTGTATGAATTTTATGCCTATAATTTTTATTATTTTTTTGACTAAGAATTTATTCATTTTAATTTATTTTGAAGTCCCTTTTTAACTGTAAAAAATATAGGATGTAGTTCCTGTCAAACAAGTATGTGCAAATCATCTTTTTTTGTTATGATTTGAAAATATTTTATAGATGACATGTATAGCTAGTGCACAAAAAAAGAAATAATTATTTTTGATGTATATTTTCTTTGTTGTAAGTACTCAAGTTTGACCTTGTCAGAATCCAATAGTTTTTTCCTCCCGTCAAAACTTCCCTATCAAATCTATACCTTCTTGAAAAAAAATTACATATTCATGAAGAGGATTCTCTCCTCTAGTGATAAATTTATTTATTTTTATTTTTTTGATATGATTTACTATTTTTTTTTATTTTTTGAGAGAGCATCTTCTGAAATGTTGAGATATCGACTTATAATATTTTTAGATTATAACATATTATAACTAATCAAAACACTCAAAAATTTATATAATAATGATATTGAATCTGAAATCTATAAAAGGGTATTTTTAGTTTTTTTTTGAAATTGAGTTTTGATAGAGAAATGAGATTTGACTAAAATAGGTTTTTGTATCACAAATGGTGACACAGATCTATGCTTTTACCTTGTCGAGTGAGATAGAGTGTAATAGGTGCCGAGCAATCCAAGATAGTATGTGTCGAGCACTAGTAGTCCAGTATGTGTTGAGTAACATAGAATCAACATATAAGTTTGTGCCATCACAAACTTAGATGTAAACCATTTTTGGAGTCGACATAGAAGGATTTTGAGAAGGAAAAAGGATAAGGATGAATCATTTACATTCCCTATGCGATCTACATGCAACCAATTAGAAAAATGGAGAAGGCATGCAACCAATGAGAAAAATGCAAGGAATGAGAGGGAATTTGAGATTCAATATGGATCATAGATCCATACCTAACCCTAAGTCTTCACAAGATTTAAAAGGAGGTTGAAAAATCCATTAGTTATGTGGATGAGAATAGTGTATGGGGAGATTATGAAATTTCAGTGTGAAGAAGGAAAGACTTAGAGGAACAGAGTAGCAATTTCATATCCAGTTGATCTGAACAGTGCAAGGGACAAGGAAAATGATCAAATATCAGATCTTAGAGGATCAAGATCAGAGAGAGTAGATCAAGTATCTAAATTCAATAATTAGAGATTGTATACTATCAGGTTTATTGTTCTAATACTTTCTTGCCATTGTATTAGATGCTAGAAATCCTATATTGATGGGTTAGCTTAATAGCTAGGTAGGAGAACCTTTGGAGAAGGTGATTGAAAATCTTATGTATTAGGTGGGTTTAACAGCCTATTGTAAATCCTTTAACAGGGTGACACTTCATGTAAAGTGTTTGTGAATCCTCTAACTAGGTCACTATTGATATAGTGTAAAGCTTTTAATGGGGCAGGCCTTTCACAAGGTAGACCATCAGAAGTGGTTGAACATTTATTGCTGTAGTAATTTTTGTGGGTATCACCCCCACCCCAATTTTACCTTCTTATTCCTAGAGGGTTTCTGGGTTACCAAATCTGGTGTTATGTGCTATTGCATCTGTTTACTTTGTGCTCAATTATATGCATGCAATTTATTTTCAGTTATATGTTTAAAGGATTGAAAAAGGTTAAAAGTGTTATACTTCTGATTCACCTCCCCTCCTCTTAGAAGTACTCTTCCCATTCTTGAACATGCCAACAAATGAAACATCTGTCCTTGATATTAATAATTTGCAATCATCTATAGTTGGAGTTGCATCTTGTATGTTAGTGAGTAATTGGCCAAACCTTTGTTGGTCTTCACTTTCACCTTGTTGTATGAACACTTTATCCGAAGTAAAAATAATCTTGAACTCTTCCCATAATAAACTTGCATGAACATTACTATCATAAGGTGGTTTGTCACTAATAGGAGGTAGTTGTCCCAAATCTCCTACTAAAATAATCGATCTTCCTCCAAAATTTATGTTTGAATTTTCTGGAAAAGCTTGGTGTAATCTTGAATCTATATTTTGTAACAATTTTTGACCAATAAAACTCATTTCATTAATTAATATGTACCTAATATGTTGAATTTGTTCTTTTAATGTTGTGAGCCTTGTGCCTTGCAAGTCAGAAAAATTTGTAAGAGGAATTTGTAGAGTTGAATGAATTGTTGATGTGCTAATGTTAAAAATTGCAATTCCAATTAGGACTAATAATAATAGGGGAGAACGTTTTAGTGTTGATGCATCATAAAGAGCTTGATGAATGACTTGAATTAGATATGATTTACCTATCCCAGGTGTTCCTTGAATTATCATACATAATAATATGATATGTTCACCTTGATTATAATGTGTCATAATAATATCAAGTGCTTTCTTTTGCTTAGGACCCAGAGTTTCATATGATATACTCGTCATCATATCTTCAAGTATAAGTAAATCATTTTGTTTCATAGCATTGATAAAATGTATTGCATTATTATGTGTTTTATTCTCCTTGATATTCTACACTTCATGGATTTTGTTTTCCAATATCTCTTCTTCACAGCATATCTATTTTTGTTAGATCCATCATTTGTCAATGATGTAGTCTTGATATTATCTCCCACTCATGTTCAATTATATTTTGGTTATTTGGTAATTCATTTTCATCTTTAGAATCATCATATGTTTCAACATTATTTTCAGATTCATTTTCAATAGTCCACCTATCCATATGCCATAGATTATAATTAAGGGACTCCCATTTAAATACAATTGTAGTATCATCTATTCCAATATCTCTTTGTATATTATGAAATGGTTTGTACAATAATAACTCTGACCAACAAAAATCAACCCATTTTTGTGAGTTTCGTAAAGGAATATTTGTAAATCTTGGAGACACTCTCATAATAGCTACCATTGTCCTTGCTTGCCATTTATTATCTCGTTTTCTTCTAGAGTTATAAGTCCAAGATCTAGCTACATCTATTAGTGTGAAACTTTCCATTGCATATGGTCTATCCATATATCCTTCAATGAAAATTTTTAGGTGAGCTTCATCATCATTTTCTTCATTCTTTATCACTAGCTTGAACACCTATCTTGAAACATTTAATATAACAAATACTCTGCTACTTTCTACTAATGGAAACTCTAATAACATATGACATGTTTCGTATGCACCAATGTCTCTTTCAATCAGGGTTTCAATTAGTAGTCTCTTATATGCCTTTGATGCTACTTCATCTAGATTTTCAATATTTGCAAGTCTTACCAACATTTGATGACATGTCTCAGAACTCTTTTATGCTTTTGTTGCATACTTCGCAATATAATTCATTACAACATGTCTTGAAAGAATAGGTTGCCAATCTACATTTGCTCTCCATATTTGAAGTATGGTACGATTATGCGTGTTTACTCGATCGTCATTTCTTGCTAGTTCATATACTTTGTCTCCTATTTTTAGATCTTTGAATAATCTTGATCCATCCAGATGTAATGGCCATGGTGCATTGTACCTAAAAAATAAAGAAGGCTATTAGCTTGTACACTATTTTTTCATTTCTTATTAAAAAAAAAAAGAATCTATATAATTATCTTACCTACAAACCATTTTACCTCTATTTTTATGAAGGCAAGCATTCTCTTTGCATATTGTATGGTGTTGAACATAATTGAGCAACTCTTCATAATCACGTTTGAAGAATACTTGGCTTAGTTGTTGTGTATTTTGAAGGCATGGGTGTTGTGTAAAATTTTGTAGGACCTATTATTGAAGATATAACATATCTTATTAAGTAAAAAAAATAAAAACTAAATCATAATATATGTTGAAGACTTATAGAAGAATTGGTAGCATGCCTATATGTTTCGTTGATGTGGATCTCCCCTTGGATTCCATGCATGTATAATAGAATAAAAATATTTTTGAACTATCTTGATTTCATCATGATTTCTCCAATTAAGGCTGTCTATGTTAAATGCTCCCTCTAACCATATGAATCCATGCACATGTGGTGATCCTCTGTGTTGCCATTCATATCTTGACCAATTTTTTTTTACTTTCATTCCCTTTAGTAGTACTTCCTTTCGAAACATTGTATATCTGAGATGCATATAAAATGCAACAATATGTGGGTAGTCAATAATATTTTGTTGTCACAATTTTTGTGCTTCT
The DNA here is from genome assembly GCA_028749045.1 of Cupressus sempervirens. Lineage (NCBI taxonomy): Eukaryota > Viridiplantae > Streptophyta > Pinopsida > Cupressales > Cupressaceae > Cupressus > Cupressus sempervirens. The sequence goes on along the minus strand of CM053786.1, from coordinate 163,422,540 downwards.
TGTGGATTAGATGGTTCTATTCCTGACATTAATGCATGTAAGTCAGGCCAATACATATTTGCTACACTCAAAGTAAAGAAAATTGTTGGTGTTCAAATTTGATGCAAGAGATCACTTAATTCAGATTGACACTTTTGCCAATAAGACCTTGTACCCCTTAGAATTGTACAAATCTGACTAGATTATAGATAGTGGGTGTTCACACCATATGATTGGCAACATGAATAAGTTTGTTAAGTTTATAAATCATGATGGAGGAATTGTTAGAGCTGGTCAGAATGCACCTTGTTATATCATGTGAATATATCTATTACTCTTAATGAAAAGCCTAATATTGATGACATTTATTTTGTTGATGGACTAAAGCATAACCTATTGAGTGTTGGACAATTAGTTGATAAAGGTTATTAATTGAAATTCATAGAGAAGACATGCATTATCAAAGATAAAGATGGTAAGTTTATTGGAGCTAGTATAAAATACAAAGGTAACGTTTTCCAATTAAACCCTGCAGAGATGAATTATTCTCTTGCAAAGATGGATAACAATTGGTTATGACATAGAAAATGTTTTCATATAAACTTTGACAATATTTTGAAGGATACTAGTACATGTTTTGTTTTAGATCTACCTAGAATCATGAAACATACTACTATTGTTTGCAAAGAATGTCTTATGGCTAAGTAGAAGAAAGTTTATTTTCCTAGCAAGAAGTTCACTACCACAGTGAAATTAGATATTGTTGATACATATTTCAATGGTCCTACGAGAATAAGAGGATCCTATGGTGAAAGGTAATTTAGGATTTTTATTTATGATTTCACTAGAATGACATGAGTAACATTTCTTAAAGAAAAGGTCTATGAAATTTAAAAAGTTGAAGTTGTTTAAGAATAGAGTTGAGAATGAATCTACTCTAAAGATAAATTTTTTGAGATCAGATAGAGGTGGAGAGTTTAACATTTTTTTGTGAAGAAAATAGTATTAAGAGGCAGCTATCAGCACTGAAGACTCTTGGAAAAAATGATTTGTAACTAAAGCATCAAGAGTAATGATGTTTGAAAATGATATATCTAAGACATTTTGGAGAAAGGTTTTGGAATAATTAGATGGGAAACAAGATACTGAGAGGGGGTGGGGGTACCTAATTTAGCTTGCAGATCTATAATTAAAACATAAATGTTGAAACATAAATGAAATACATCACATCCATAAAGAGTTCAACACATAACAAAAATAATTTGGTTACCCAGAAACACTTCAAGATGAAGGTAAAACTGGGGTGGGCATGAAATCCACAAATCTTTACTATTGCAACAATAAAGTTAACCTATTAGGGTTATAATTTTTCATCATAAGATATGATCTATCCTATGAGGGGTCTTCCCTATTAAAATATTAAGAGACTATTAGTGTTAGAAATGCAACTTTTTCATCAAGTAAATTGAGCTCATTAAACTATTCATTCAACCAAGCTTAAACTTTCCTACTTAGCAAGTTATTGTAAATCAACATGCAAACATAACGCATGAAGAATCAACACATAACATAGTGATTTACATAGAAACCCAATTTGGGAAAAACCACCAGTAACATGCTACTCAATTCTCACTCTTCTAAAGTGATGCCTTGTGAAAGGCCTACCCTGTTAAAGGCTACAACACACTATTAAATGTGACTTGCTTAAAGAATTTATCCACCCTGTTAGAAGTGGGCCTGGTTAGAGAACTTTAGAACATTCACTTGGAATGTCACCCTCTTAAAGGATTTTTAAATGGTTGTTAAACCAACCTAAGTCCATAAGATTTTACCCTATTCGACACAATTGTTAGAGAGTAACAACAAGGGATTTTGACTTGATACAAATTACAACTTAACTTGCAAATTTTGGATCACTTTTCAGCTCATAACACTTTGCTCGGCTTTCAATCTTTGTAGCTCTGACAGCTTGTCCTCCTCTCAAGATTTGTCTCCTTGAGTCTTCATGCTCAATGTTCTAGTGCAATCATCTCTCTCTGACCACTTATTAAAGCAGAGTCTCCATGCTCTCTTCTTCCTTCTCCTTAATGTCTTCACCTTGACACCCTTCACCCAATTTGCAATTTAGCACACTAGCAACTCTAGCTTCTTGGCCTGTGACTCCTTAAATAGAAGTCTAGAATTACTTTTCCCACTCGATTCCCCCTTCCTTTAATTTCAGTTGGAATGGATTAGGTAGGATACATTGAATCTAACCCATATCTTTTTCCTTCTAGAAACATCATGAAGAATCCTTTTAAATTCTCCTAAAAATGGTTTATCTAAAATTTTGTGCCTCTAGCTCATCATCCTTATCCTCTATTTGGTTCACAAAATTCAAGGTAACAACCTTGTCGACTCAAATTTGGCAAATCTTTAACTTTTAAAATAATGCAGTAGCTCAACACTATTGAAATTCTAGTGCTTGACACATATTGTGTTACCCGGCACCAACTATATTTTACTGATCATTGACACTCACTATGGATTCACTAAGCATCCATTAAGTTTCTTTGATGCTCGACATTTGAAGTTTTCTTGGCACCTAAAGTTTTCTCAGCACCTACTAAAAATCTACTCAGCTTGAACTAGCTTGCTTGACACTTACTAATGAACTTAGTTAAGCTTTGCAGACAACCTTGTTACAACTTATTCTTCCAGTGTTTCTCAGTGTGGCCAAAATCTACATCTTCAAGTATACTATCAATACATCATTTTACCATTTTCTTAACCAATCCTTGCACTTCATTACAAAACCATAACTCAACATTTCCCTTAGGTACTTTTGTTACATCTTGTTGATTAAATCCTCTTCATTAATTGACTAAGTGATAGTACTTGGATCTTATAAGCAATTGTCATTCCAACAAATAGCAGGTTTGATATCAAATAACAAAACAATGATTGAAATCATTCTCTATCAAAAATCTTCCTTCTTTGCAACAATCTCCCTCTTTGATATTGCTCTTTTTCAATTAGATTTCCAACAATCTTCATCTTTGGCATTGATGACAAACCAAACTTGATCAACCATCAGACCAAACTATTCAACCAAGTTATCAAAATGCTAACTAGGTTAGAACAATAAGTCAAATGCCAAAAAGAAAAATGTGTTACCATCAGTTTTCACATCTCCCTCTCTGATTTTTATCCTGATTACTTTACTTTTGCTTCTCCCTCTTAGCTGTTATTTGCTTACTCTTTCCTTTCTGCTATTTATCTTTCTAGTTGTCTGATTAATTCCTATATAACTCCCTCTTTTTTGTAGCTTCTCTGTGATCAACTCTTCTCTTCTTAACTACTATTTCTCCCTCTGTGTGCATTGCTCATGTTTTTCTATTCTAGTATCATCTACTTCTCCCTTTTTCCATTTGATCCTATATATTTGATCAGTTCCTTGCTACTTCTCCTTTTATCGAATTAAATGTTGTTGATAAGTTTCTTGTTGTTTCTCTCTCTTTGACAACAATTCTAAAGATGTATTATCTTAGCATCTTATTATGCAAGTATAGCATTTTCTAGAACTTCCAATTTCTCCCTCTGTCACCTTGCTTTGTGACTAATTTGGAACTTTAATACTTGGATTACTTCAAGCATGATCTTAAAATAAATATTCTCTACATCAATTTGTAATATTTCAACAATCCACTCATTTGATGCAGGGTAGTCTTGCTTTTTTCCAAGTAGCCTTGGCTAGGGGTATCACCCCTAACTTACCTCTAAGATATTCAAATGCATCCTTAGGGTAATGCTTTTGTGAAGATGTCAGTAATCTATTCCTTTAAACTAACATATTCTATTTTCACTTGCTTATCTTCCACCAATTCTCTTACATAGTGATACTTAATTAAAATATGCTTTGTTTTGGCATGCATCATAGGATTCTTTGATATGTTGATGGCACTTGTGCTATCAAAATAGAGTATCATAGGTTTAGTTACCTCTTCCTTCATACCTTGCAATATATGTTTGATCCATTCAATATTGGTGTAGTTAATAGAAGCTACAACATACTTAGCTTCTATTGTGGATTGTGAGGTACAACTTTGCTTCTTGTTGGTCAAAGTGGCCAATCTTTTACCTAAGAAAAGTGCTCCTCCACTGGTGCTCATTCTATCATCAATTTTACCTCCCCAATCTACATCAGAGTAGGTTTTCAATTCAACTTTTCACTCTTGTTGTAGTATAAGCCAAAGTTGTCTATTCCTTTTAAGTACCTCAATATTCTTTTCACTCCCATAAGATGATTTTCTCTTGGATTTGCAGAAAATATTGCCACTATTCAAACTGCTAATGTAATGTCTAGTCTACTATGCACAACATACTGCAACTTCCCAATCATTGATCTATACAATGTCTGATTCACTTCAGTAGATTCATCATTCTTGGATAGCTTATGTCCTATTACCATTGGTGTACTGACTAGTTTTGATTCTTCTAAACCAAATTTTTTGAGTATCTCCTTGATATATTTTGATTGGGTCACAAATATACCATGCTCAGTTGATGTACTTGCAATCCAACAATGAATTTAATTTCTCCAAGCATTGACATCTCAAACTCATGTTTCATCTGATCAGCAAAATCTTTGCAAAGAACTTCTTTTCCTCCAAATATTATAACATCAACAAAGATTTCAGATATCATAATCTCTTTACATTTTTCTACCTTGATATACAGGTTGTTGTTGTCATCTATTCTCTCAAATCCTATCTTCACTAGATATTTGTGTAGTCTCTCATACCATGCTCTAGGTGCTTGCTTCAAACCATAGAGTGCTTTATGCAATTTACAAACCATATATTTGTTGTTGTCATCAACAAATCCCTCTAGTTATTTTATGTAAACTTCCTCTTCTAGTATAACATTTAGAAAAGTAGACTTTACATCCATTTGGTAGACTTTAAAACCTTTGTAGGTAGCATATGCAAGTAGTGTTCTTACTCCTTCCATTCTTGAAACAGGGGCAAATGTTTCCCCATAGTGTAGTATTTCTTGTGCATAACCTTTACAAACTAGTCTGGCCTTATTTCTTGTGATCTCACCATTCTCATCAAGCTTGTTTCTAAATATCCACTTTGTACCAATCACATTCTTATCAGCTGGTCTAGGAACTAGGGTCCAAGTTTTGTTTTTCTTAATCCAATCCATCTCTTCTTTCATAGCTTTATACCAGTCATCATCTTGTAGTGCATCTTTTACTATTTTTGGTTCAATCTTGCTCATCAGACATGATTCATTTCTTAGTCTATTCCTTATCATTGATCTGATTTCCTTATTACCAATGATTTATTTTGTAGGGTGATGTCTTCTCACATATCTAGATAGTCTTGGTTCTGTCCTTCTTTCAACGTTTGATCTTTTAGCTTCAGAGTCACTATCTTCATCTCATTCTAGAATTACATCATCTTTCTCAAGTGTATTGATTTTAGAGTAAGAATGTGTATTTTCTTCATTTTGCAACTCTTCTTTTGAATGCAGCTCAACATTCATTGGTTGTGACTCGGTTGATACTATGATTTGTTGCTGATTTCCAACTTGATTGGCAGTTTCATCTTGAGTAGGCATTCCTTCATAGACATATGCAAAAGATCTGTACTCTTCTAATTTCTTAGATTCATCAACTTGAACTTTTGCATGCTCATCAAAATTTACATTTTCACTCTGCACAATCTTGTTAGTGTTAATATTCAAACACTTATATGCTTTACCTCTAGTGGAGTATCCAAGGAATATTCCTTCATCACTCTTTGCATCAAACTTTCCATTTCTAGTATCTTTAAGAATATAGCATTTACAACCAAATACCTTGAAATATTTTAAATTAGGTGAGTGACCATACAATAATCCAAAAGATGTTGCATTTGTACCTTTCTTGACTTGAACTTGATTCAGGGTGTAGATTGAAGTGCTAACAACTTCTCTCTAGTACTTCAAATCAACATTCTTCTCCATCATTAATATTCTTGCACAGTCTATCACTAATCTATTCCTTCTTTTTGTAATTCCATTCAGAGGTGGATTTCTTGGTGTTGATGTTTGTCTTTTAATTCCTTTATCATTGTAAAATGTTTCAATTTCTTTTGATGTGAACTCTCCTCCTCTAACTGATCTTAGGCACTTCAGATTCTTGCCTATTTCTTTCTCAACTCTGGCCAAATACCACTTGAACATTTGAAATGCATTGGATTTTTATTTGAGGAACATGACAGTCATCATCCTAGAGTAGTCATCTACAAACAACATTATAGATCTGTCTCCTTGATAGATTTGTACTTCTATTGGATCACATAAGTCTGTATGGACTAGTTCTAATGCTTCTTTTGAGGTGTAAGTTTTGCTTTTGAAACTTGACTTGGTCATTTTCCCTAATTGTCATTGTTTGCACATTGTATTTTCAGGCTTTTTCAGTTTTGGCAACCCCCTAACTCTCTTCATTTTGCTAATACTAATTAGATTTCCAAATTTAACATGACACATCCTTTTATGCCATAGCCATACATCATCAAGTTTTACAATGAGACAGGTTGCATCTTCTATATCTAGGTAAAATAGATTACTCCTAGTTTGTTCACCTTTTCCTATCAGATTCCCATTAGTGTCATAGATTTTAGCAATTTTGTTTTCAAATTCTACTTTGCAACCTATATTGCCTAATTGAGATACACTCAGCAAATTGTAGTTCAATCCTTCACCATAGTATGCATTATCACATGAAATTTTCTCTATAAGTTGTATAGAGCCTTTTCCTTTGATTTGACATGGAGCATCATTTCCAGATCTAACACTATTTCCATCATATTGAGTAAAGGTAATGAACTTTCTTTTGTCTCCTATCATGTGATGTGAGCATCCACTATCTATGATCCACTTGTCATTTTTGTTCACACAGGTTACCGGTATTTTTTCCTCCTCTTCATTTGATTTATCCTTCATGGCTACATAGAGAACTTCATCATCATTATCATCAGAATCTCCTTCTTTAGCAATGTAGCACTTTTTTCCTTTGTCCTTGTAATCTTTGTTATCATCTTCTTTTTTGTTTTTGTACTTGTTTCCTTCTTTGTAGTTCTTCTTCTGAGGACACCTTGCAGCAATATGACCTACTTCATTACAATTAAAGCAAATGATAGGAAGCTTACCTTCAAATTTGCCTTTGCCTCTATGAAATCCATTGGCCACTAGTGCTTCCAATTGTTCCACATCTTCCTCATTAGTGCTATTGTCACTAGATGCATACTTTGTCTTTTTCTACTTCTTTGGTTTCACCTCCTTAGTATCTTTCCATGCCAACTTGGCCTTGAAAGTAGATTCAAGATTCTTAGTTTTGTAGTTATCAAAATTGGACAAGTCAAATGTAGTAAGTCTTCCTACTATCCCTTCAAAAGTTAGTGCATTTCTTGGTACACATCTTAATTCCAAGATGGCTAAAACTCTACTAGCATAGATAGGGAGTAGATTTCTCAAGTATTTTCTATTGATAGTGTCATCTTCCAAATGACCACCCAAACTTCTTATTGCACTTACCAATTCTTTCATTCTAGTGGCATATTGAGCAGCATTCTCACCATCCTCCATTTTCATGTCATCAAACATTCCTCCGAGGCTTTCTCTTTCTGGTCTTTGAACATTCTAATCTCCTCAATAGATATCAATCAAGGCTTTCCACATCTTAAATGCAGAGTCACATCCCTCGATGTCATCAAATTTAGCATAGTTGAGTGCAGAGGCAATTTCCAGCTTTGCCTAATTGTGCTCCTTCCTTTTGTTCAAATCATCTATAGTAAGAGGTCCAGTTGGATCTACATGTTCCACTGTAATTGAGTTTTTCTCATAGTCACCTATTGATCCAAGGTGTAGCTTCATTAGACTTTTCCATGTAGCAAAGTTATCTTTGTTAAGCTTGGGAACTTCTCTCTTGTACATCTTGATCTTCCTGCTTCTAGTACCTTGAAACTAAATTAGTAGATGGCTATGATACCAATTTTTCAGAAATCCTTTAGAATAACTAAGAGGGGGGTGAATTAGTTATTCAAGGTCCAAATGTCCTAATAAAAAAATTTCATCAAGTAAAGTGAGCTCATTAAACTATTCATTCATCCAAGCTTAAACTTTCCTACTTAGAAAGCTAGTGTAAATCAACATGCTAGCATAATAGATGAAGAATCGACACATAACATAATGATTTACGTAGAAACCCAATTTGAAAAAAACACCAGTAACATGCTACACAATTCTCACTCTTCCGAAGTAATGCCCTGTGAAAGGCCTACCCTATTAAAGACTACACCACACTGTTAACTGTAACCTAGTTAAAGGATTTATACACCCTGTTAAAAGTGGGCCTAGTTAGAGGACTTTAGAACATTCACTTGGAATGTCACCCTATTAAAGGATTTACAAATGGCTATTAAACCAACCTAAGTCCATAGGATTTTACCCTAGTTGACATAATTGTTGGAGAGTAACAACAAGTGCTTTTGACCTAATACAACTTACAACTTAACTTGTAGATTTCAAATCACTTTTCAACTCATAACATTTTGCTTGGCTTTCAATATTCGTAGCTCTGACAACTTGTCCTCCTCTTAAGCTTTGTATCCTTGAGTCTTCATGCTCAATGTACTAGTGTAATCATCTCTCTCTGACCACTTATTGAAGTAGAGTCTTTGTTCTTTGTTCTTCCTTCTCCATGATGTCTTCACCTTGACACCCTTCAACTAATTCACAATTTGGCACACTAGCAACTCTAGCTTCTTGGCCTATGACTCCTTAAATAGAAGTCTGGAATTACTTTTCCCACTCGATTCTTCCTTCCTTTAGTTTCAGTTCAAATGGATTAGGTAGGATACATTGAATCTAACCCATATCTTGATCCTTCTAAAAACATCATGAAGAACCCTTTTGAATTTGCCTAAAAATGGTTTATCTAAAATTTTGTGCCTCTAGCTCATCATCCTTATCCTCCATCTGGCTCACAAAATTGAAGTTAACAACCTTGTCGGCTCAGATTTGGCAAATCTTTGACTTTTAAAATAATGCAATAGCTCGAAACTATTGAAATTCTAGTAGTTAGCACATACTATGCTACTCAGCACCAACTACATTTTACTAATGCTCGGCAGTTGAAGTTTGCTTGGTAGCTACTGAAAATCTACTCAGCTTGAACTAGCTTGCTCGACACTCACTAATGAACTTAGTTAAGTTTTGCAAACAACCTTGTTACAATTTATTTTTCCAATGTTTCTAAGTTGTGCCAACATCTATATCTTCAAGTATGCTATTAATACATCATTTTACCATTATCTTAACTAATCCTTGCACTGCATTACAAAACCATAACTCAACCTTTCCCTTAGGTACTTTTGTTACATCTTGTTGATTAAATCCTCTTCATCAATCAACTAAGTGATAGTACTTGGATCTTATAAGCAATTTTCATTCAAGCAAATAGCAAGTTTGACATCAAATGACAAAACAATGATTGAAATCATTCTCCATCAACAATCTTCCTTCTTTGCAACAATCTCCCTCTTTGATAGTGCTCTTTTTCGATCAAATTTCCAACAATTAGGTCTCACCTTGTTAAATTATTTTACACTAAAAATGAAGTAAGGAATCTGTTAGGAGGTTTACATAGGTCTATTAGGACAACTCTATTAAGAGATTTTCCTAGTCTTAATTAACAATAACTAATTCAGTACAAAACCCTCGGGTTTATCTCCAAGCTGATTCTTGGGTCTCCTCTTTATTGTATTACTAATATGATTCTCCTAATATGGTAACTCTATCTAGGCCTTCACTACTCTGATTCCTCTCTATTTTCTCTACTTTCAAACTTTTCCTTCGCTCCTTCACATGCACATAATGATACTTATCCTTATCTCTTTTTCTTTCTTCATATCCTTTCATCTTATGACTCTAGGGCTACAATACTCCTTAAATAGACATTCTATGAAGGCTTTGGATCTTAATCGATGACTTACACTTCAACATATTTTGTAATTTCTATCCCTTTTTTTGATTAGTTGAATTGTACACCTTGGGATCATTACCTTCTACAATGACACATGATCAACATCTTAGTTGGACCTACAAATAATAAATATCATAGAAAATTCAGCCAAAATGGTTTACATATGAGTTTGTGCCATTAAAAATTTATATATCAAAATTGAACTACTCGACACTTGAATGCTCTAATGCTCGGTCATGTATAAACCTTCATGATGTTACTCGACTTCTATATATATATTTTCTCATCTCTTGATAACCTATCAATATGCTCAATCTCTACTATATTTATTGGCTTATTCATCTTCTCATTCACTACTGAATACTTGGCAATCACTATCCTACTTAGGATAAGCAATGTATGCTTGACCTTTACTAGATGACTCGATCACAATGATGGCCTTGTAATAGTGCCTTCTAAATGACTAAGTATTTGGACACTAATAGATAACATAGACTTAGAGATCAACAAGAAGTAGTCAACACATTAGTATATACCATGAACAAAGTGCATATAAGAAATGGTACAAACAAGACTTCTTATGAATTATGGTTTGGACATACACCTTCAGTGAAATATTTCAGAATTTTTGGAAGTAAGTGCTACACAAAGAGAGATGATGTTATTGGTAAGTTTGATGCAAGAAGTGATGAAGGTATGTTCCTTTTTATTCAATGAAAATAAAATATTATAGATATTTTAGTCAAAGATAGACAATTGTTGAGTGTGCAAATGTGAAAGTGTAGGAAAAGTTTGGAGTTAAGGAAAGAATGTTGGATTATATTTATGATGAAGAAGAAGATAATCCTAAACCTGTTATAGAAAATATTGAAGTTTTCTTTGAAACTAAAAATGATTTACAAATGATGTTCAAGTTTTTGACCAAAGTGAAGGACAAATATCATAACTGATAGAAGAAATAAGAACTGAAGCAGTAACTCCTACACCGAACATGAACTTAAAAAAAAATCACCCTTAGAATCAAATTATTGGAAGCAAGGAAAAATGAGTGATAACATGAAACATAGTATATGAGGAATTATGTTGATTTCTCAAGTTGAACCAAAGGGTGAAGATGAGGCATGTGAGGATCATCATTGGATTCAAGAAATTGAAGAAGAATTATATGAGATTATGAAGAACGAGACATAGGAATTGGTTCCAAGACCTAAAGAAAAGGATATTATAGGACCTAAATGGTTGCTCACAAATAAGATGAATGAACAAGGTGAAGTTGTGAGGAATAAATAAATATTGGTATGAAAATGATATTCATAGTAAGAAGGCATAGATTATGAAGAGACGTTTTCCCTTATTACCAAACTTGAAGAAGTAAGAATGTTCTTGTCTTATGTCATAAGTAGGAAGTTCAAATTGTATCAGATGGATGTAAATTCAACATTTATAAATAGAGAAATTGAAGAAGAAGTTTATATTGAGCATCCTAAAGGATTTCCTTTGACAAATGAAAAGGGCATGGTATGCAAGTTGAAGAAAGCATTGTTTGGTTTAAAGAAAGTACCTAGAACCTTATATACAAGATTGGACAAGTATTTGGCAAAATTGGGATTTTCTAAAGTTATGACATATCATAGTAACTTATATTTGAAAGAAATTGAGAATGAATTGCTCATCATTATAATATTTGTTGATGACATAATCCTTAGAGGTAATGATCAAGCAAGTGACGAATTTGCCAATCAAATGAAGAATAAGTTTGAAATGAGTATGATTGGTGAGATTAAATTTTTATTGGGTCTACAAATTGTATAGAATAGTGATGGTATTTTCTTATCACAAGAAAAGTATCTAAAAGAATTATTGAAAATATTTTTCTTAGAAATTTGTAAGCCTATTGGTACACATGTGATAACTTGTCACAAGTTTTCTAGCAAAGATGAGACATCTACAATTGAGTAACAGAAATATAGATATATGAAAATTCAATGCAAATAGTGGCAATATTTCAAGTTGATCCTAAGGAATCACAATATGCACTAGTAAAAAGAATATTCAAATATTTAAAGGTTACACCTGATTTTAGACTATGGTATCACAGATCAACTAATTTTACTTTGTGTACATATACTAATACTGATTGGGCATACAGTATGGATGAAAAAAATAGTTCTAGTGGTGGATCATTTCTTCAGGGAGGAAGATTGGTTTCTTGGCTAAGCAAGAAACAAGATTATATTTCACAGAGTATAGTAGAAGAAGACTATGTAGCAACAACAAACAATTACAATTAGATCATGTGGATGAAGAAGATGCTGTAGTACATTGGGCTAAAGTTTTCAGGACCTGTTATCATACATTGTGATAACACAAGTATAGAAAATGTGTCTAAGAATCTTGTTTTGCATTCTTAGGCTAAGCATATATCTATTAAGTATCATGTTTTGAGAGGGAGATTTGCAAAGAAGGAGATCAAATTATAGTATGTAAGCATAAAAAAGAAGATTTTAGATACCTTTTCCTAAGGATACAATTGAGTATTTGCAAGGTATGCTTGGGGTTATGCCCCTACCTACTTCTAAGTAAATGATGCAAAGAGTACATCATTCAAGTGATACAAAACACTATTGTTTATCTGTACTAAATGCTAATTCCTCCTATATGTGAGAGCATTTGTGATGAGCACAATCATCAAGGATTATCGGTAGTTGATATTGAATAGTTTCTTTAGAAAATTGAGCTGATTGTACACTTGGAGAAAATGATTTACATAATGGAGAAAATAATTTATTAATGGACCAATGAGAGAGGTGTATTTATAAATAAAACACCCTCTAGAACAATGAGGGAGAGAGAGTACATGATAACATCTTCTAGTACAATGTTGGAGATGTATGTATCAAAGAGAATCATTCATATATTTATTGATTTAAATGGGGAGAAATATTGAATGGGGAAGAAGTTTAAAAACTTGGCCATACACAAAAGAATGAGAATTTTTCCTCAATGTTAGAGTGTGAACAACTAATGTTGATCCTAAGAGTAAGAAAACATAGATAGAGTAGTGTTCCAATAAGTTTCAAATTTGATTGATGAAGAGCATTTGAAAAGAATAGAATAATAATAGCAATAGAGTTTCATTTGGTATTCTTGGAACTTAGATATTTTTCATCTATGTTGCCATCAATTCCAAAGCAAGAGATTGTTAGTATGAATATTGATGGTATTCCTTTGGGGGAATATTATAAGCATTGGAGATATTTTTTATGATTGATATGTTGCATTCATGATTATATTTTTCATTGGTGTCAACATAGTATTATTTATGTGAAGATTGGTAGAGTAAAAGTTAGAGAACTAGGCTCTATAAACTGTGTATTGATCATTAGGTCAAGACTAGTTAAGGATGTATTTTACACTATGTCCCAATGACATGGATAAGTGTGTGCATAGAAAGAATCAAAGACATGGGAAATTTATTTAAGATTTATAAAAGATAGTAAGAAGATAGAGTATATTTAAGTATTTTTTTGTGATTGATTTGTATCTCTTAACTGAGAAAAAATCATGATGAGAACAATAAGACAATAATAGTAGACATCCTGATGATGACATCAACAAGTGCACAAGGTTCGAGGTTTGCAATGTGTTGAAAGTTGTAAAGGCTATGAGTCGATAATGATTTTTAATTATGAAAAGATGTAAATTTTTGTAATATCTTATTGAGGTCCTATTATAATTAATTGGGAAAGCCTCGAGGCTAACTCAAGTAATTATTTTGAAGATATGGTATAAAGGAAGGTTATTTTCCTTATAGTGAAAAATGTGATTTGATGTATGAAGTGTAAATTGTGCATGTAACATGTGAAGTTAGTAAATGTCTGTAAGAAATCCAAGGCATTATTTGGATGCAAGATTGGTGATCTCACATTGAGATCATAAGAGGATATGTTCAGTCAAGAGGAAAGAGGAGTGTAAGTTATTCCATTTCTATTATTCTGCATGGAATAATACAAAGACTAATTGGATAGTGAATTTGATGATCTTACCCATGAAGTTGTTTGGACAATGGGTCATTTTCCTTCTACAACTTCTAATAGGGTTGGAATATCCTGACATGGATTCAAAGTCTCCTAACATGGATTGATATGTATTGAATTTATTTCATTGTCTTTGAATAGATTCATCCTCCTACAAGGAACTTGTATTGTAGTACATCATTTTGTGGGTATCATCCCCACTAGGGTTTTCCATCTGATCAAGGGTTTCCCTAGTTAACATATATAGTGGTATTATGTATGTATATATTCTTATAGTTTTTCATTATATTGTTCACATGCTTGAGGATTAAGCATACAAAAAATATATTGGAAGGATGATTATACAAAAACAAACATGACATTTGAATTCATGAAATTACAAGGAAACAAAGTTATAAACATGTGCTAGTTTCATCAAATGTCATGATAACATAAAATAAAATAGATTTCAAAAGAATACCAAAAATTATATTGAAGTTCAACTTCATAAATGAAAGAAAAAATAATATAAATTATAAATAATATTAATAAAATTAATATTGTCAAAATATATTGAGGCTCCACCTCATAAACAAAAGCACAATTGATATAAATTATAACTAAGATTAGAAAAATTGATATTACCAAAATATATCAAAGCTCAACTTTTTAAATTGGCCCTCATGTCCACAACAAAAGGGAGTATAATGAGTAAGAAGATATAAATATTTTAACAAAAAATTAATTTTGCTATGTAACTTTTCTTGTCTATGCTTGGAAAGGCATGTGTGGAAACACCTTGCTAATGCCAATTTACAAGGGAAATAAGAAATATTTCAAAGCCACTTCATCAACATTGAGATGTTGTGCAAGAAAAAGAAAAACATTAAAAATATGATAGACACAAGATAAATATAGGAGACTAGTTTTAATGTGAGAAACCCTTTCAAGAAAAAAATATACCACCCAAAAAACCCTGAGAAACTTTGTATTATAATAATTAATTTACATACACTAAAGTCTAGTTTCTGGCATAGGCTCACAAGCTTAGATTTCCTTTATAGTCAACCTAACTTTCACCATTTTAGCCTATTCAATTCCTAATGAATCCTGTAGACATTCATACACTCTGTAATTCATTATGGAATCTAGACCATTAACTATCATAGAAGAAATCAGTTACTATAAGCCTTGGAACTTATCCATCCAATGGTTAATCATCCATTCAATGATCACTCCTTCAAGTGTAAAATCTCTCCAATCACTTGGATGCCTCCATTCAATCACATGCCTTCACTCAATTGGATACCTTTGGTGATGTAGATGCCTTCATTGACACGGACACCTTTAATGATGCAGATGCCTTTAGTGACATTCCCTTAATCTCGGGACACTCCCTTTTCCTTGTGAATCTTCCTTCACTCAAGAATCTTTCTTTACCTTGGGATATTCCCTTCACCTTGGGACACTCCCTTCATCTCAGGAATATTTCTCCACCTCAAGAAATTCCCTTCATGTCATACAATCCCTTCATATTGGAACAAATCCCTTCCCCTAAAAAATCTTCCTTCACCTCAAGAATCTTACTTTACCATGAGATGTTCCCTTCTCCTTAGGACACTCCCTTTGCCTTGTGAATCTTCCTTCACTATATGGTGCACCTAAAGTTTTCTCATTGTAATATGAGCATTGTATAGTCTAGATCACTCCTAAAAATCTCCCACTTGATGAGGATGTACTCATATCTAGAGGGATACTTAACATCACCACATGTGCAATTCAAACTTAATTATTCTCATTTTGATACCTCCAAGGTATAAAGCATGAATTAATAAGAAAAAACATATACAACTTCTAACTACAGTCTCAAACCTCTATGCGAACTCCAAATACAATATCGCAATATCTTGAATTATCAAGAAAATGATCAATATACTCAATACAAAGAAACTTAAGCTAGGATAAACATGTCAAAGTTCCAACCATGGCCTCAGGAACATAATTATAACAACATGATCTAAACAATCTTGACCAAAGAGATTGGATACTCCATTTAAATATATCATAACATGTTAATTGAAAACACAATCCACACCTTTATGAAAGGCTCTACCGAGAACTCAAGATGTGAATATTTTCAATCATGTGAAGATTAACATCTCTAAACTATACTTTAGTGAATTTGAAAAGATCCTTGTGCAACATCAAAATCTCATGTTTTCAACATCTATAAAACTAATGAAGATTATTCGCTAACCAAATAACCTACATCACTGCCAAAATCTCCCACAAAACTATGGTGTTGAGTTACAAATGGCATCTACATCACTGCCAACAACTCCTACTATATAGTGGTGTTGAGTCATACATGGCATCATGACAAATATCTTTCGCACAAAGATTGAATTAGTCTAACCAATCATCATCAGATGACCAATTAGCCAAATCAACATTGTTGGAAACTTCATCATCACTCTAAGTAGACTCAAAATTGGAAGAAGTCCTCTTTTTATTATTCTTCTTCTTCTCTTTATAATCCTTTTGGATATGACCAATTTACTTACAATTCCAACACTTTTCCTTGGACTTCTTTCTAGAACATTCAAGCTTTATGTCCTTCTTGCATTTTTCCTTCACTCAGTCTTGAATGATGGAAGCTTCCTTAGCCACCTTAGGGTATTTTCTTTGCAACTCCTTCAATAGAATTGTAGCAACCACTTTATCCATTTTAAACTAGGTTTTAGTACTTCCAATGGTCATCACAAGTTGATCTCGTGAATCAGGAAATGAGCATAGTAGTAACATGCAACACTCTTCTTCACTCATAGACACACCAATAGATTTTATTTGAGTAATCACCATATTGAGCATGTTTAAATAACCTTCCATAATCATTCCTAAATCCATATTCAAAGAGTACAAATTATTTCTCAGGAAGAGCTTGTTTACCAAGGATTTCCCTTAGTAAATATCTCCCAACTTCTTCCAAAAAGAATGCACAATTTTCTCCTCATGAACATTAAATAGAAAAAAAATATGTAAGATACAACCTTATTAGTCCTAGAAGCCTCTAATCTACTAGATCTGGATCTTCTTGTTTCAAGCCTTAAGGCTTGTTTCTAGACAGAACAATCTATAAATCTTGATCAACCAATATATCTTCAACTTTAAATTTCCACAACTCAAAGTTTGTGCCATTGAAATTTTCAATGTGAATTATCCCTATATCTACCATCTAAATTCTAGACAAACACTTTTCAAACTCCCACTAGAACCAAATTGACACCAAAATTAACCCTAATAAAAAATGGTAACCTAGGCTTTGATACCATTCTTAGGAAAACTGCATATAAAGAAGCCTTCCTAATGCCAATTTAAAAGGGAAATAAGAAGATTTCAAAGCCATTTCATCAATATTTGGATGTTGCACAAGAAAGACAAGAACATTTAAAATATGATGGACACAAGATAAACATAGGAGACCAATTTTAACATGGGAAACCCTTTCAGGAGAAAACCAACCATCCAAAAAACCCCAAGAAAATTTGAATTACAGTAAAAAATTTACATACAATAAACTCTGGTTTTTGGTACAAGCTTACATGGTCAGATTGCCTTTATAATTAAGCTAAATTTCACCATTTTATTCCACTCTACTCCTAATGATTCTCTCAAACATTTATACACACTATACTTTTTTATGGAATCTAGTGCATTAACTATCATAGAAAAAATTACTTGTCCACAACCTTGGAGCTCATCAATCCAATGATTAATCATCCATTCAACGATCATTCCTTCAGGTACCAGATATCTCTAGTCACTCAAATGTCTCCAATCACTCAGACACATTTGATTACTTGGATATGTTCAATAATACAGATGTCCTCAGTGATGTGGATTCCTTTAGTAATGTGGATGCCTTTGGTGATGTAGATGCCTTCAACGATATTCCCTTTGTCTTGGGACACTCCCTTTTCCTTGAGTTACCTTAGGACATTCCCTTTAGCTTGGTACACTCCCTTCATCTTAGGAATCTTTCTTCACCTCAAGACATTTCCTTTGCCTCGAACACCCTCTTTGCCTTGGGACACTGTAAGGAAACTTGTAACAAAGAATATAACTATTTCCACATAACCCATTAATATATATGAAATAAATATGTAATTAATATCCACATGCAAGAGAATAGACAACATACCCACAAAAAATTATGACACAAGGTATACTTTGAGAAACCCTTATTGAGGGAAAAAAAACCGAGCCTCCAAAAATATCCATCACCATGCATTATTTAGCAAAAATAACATTGCAATACAACCATGGAAGCCTTCAAAACCATAAACACAACCAAGCAATCTATGTGAACAAGCATGAATGCACACATCCCATGCCATGATTCCAACCTTCACAAATGCTCCCTTAGCTAACCTATCAATCCTTGTCCCACTCAACTATTTCCCTTTTGTCTTCTCTCTAGTTCTCTCACCAACAACTACCCTTGTGGCTGCTTATATAGTAGCAAGTCCCACAAAAGCACCAAGTGGTACTACATAAACCATGTGCTACCTAACCCCTTGACACCACATTTTATATTGGACATTTAATTTCTTTCCCCAATATTAAATAATTACATGAAATATTATCATAATGCTACAATACAACTCATCGAGTATATCCTACGGGAATCATTACATGTCACACATCCATCTAGGTACTCCTAGATACAACATTACATAATAAAATAATACAATATAACAATATTATGCAATGTGTGCAACACCCATTATCTCAACAAACATGCCCTTCACCTCATGGATCTTCCTTTTCCTTAGGAGTCTTTCTTTACCTTGGGACATTCTATTTGCCTCAAAACACTTCCTTCAACACAATAATATTTCTTCACCATACCTCACCACTATGAGCATTGTACAGTTTGATTCATTCCTAATAGTCTATACATTGTGTTAAATTTTTATTTATTCTTCATTTTGAAACTAAGGAGGGATTGTGAGTAGTGACCCTTGCTATGTTGAGAGGCAATATCCAATATAGCCATATATGTAAACTTGACACTTTAAATGCTTTGGTAGCAATTGTAAACAATAGTAGTATGTAGAGTAATCTGTCTCTATGCTTGAATGATACGATCATGTCAAGAGTGTTCAATACTAATTGCATTAATTTTCTTTTGAATGGTATGTTAGAAGAAAAATTTTCCTTTTCGTCTACTCACTTTCTTTCTCTAGAAAAAGCTCATTGTTATTGTCCTATGACATATCAAACTGTTATCTAAGATTTGCATCATATTTAGCGTCTTTAGAAACATAAATTTTAGCAATTTTAAATAAAAATTATTTTGATCTCAACACCTACAATTGAGTGCTAAATGAGTATGAATGGAAAAAATTTCATGTACCATGTATGTTCATCTTAGTAAAATAATAACAATAGCTCCATAAAAATGATTTGCTGATATGGTAATAGCATTTTTACAAATGAGTTTGGCTCTAAACTTTTTAATAAAAAATAGTTGTACACAATGATTAGCCATTTGGTTTAACTCTAAATATCACCTATAAAATTTAAGACAACTAGGTTAATCGATAAGATTTTTTGTTTGCTTTTGATTTAGATTTGTCAATCAATCCTTGCAATATCTTATTGTCATGTGAGTTATTCATGAAAAGGTAATATTCAATATTATATTCCCTATTTCATCTTTTAGAAGATTTCTAATTCTAAAAGTAATATTCTAGAGTTTCTTAAAAGTATATTTCTAACGCTATATTCTCCTTGTTTTAAATTTTTGAATATTTTTAGTTCTAAAATTAATATTCCTAAGAGTGTGATAGTACTTTACTGAATTTTATATTATCATGGAAATGTTAGCTCAATGGAAAATATAACTTCTATGGTCTCTAGGAAATAGGCAGAGGAATACATAATTTTTATAAGTTCACAAAAATTATTGAATGTCAGTTATAGAGTAAAGATATTGTTACAAGGGTACAAGAGTACATAGGTGAAATGCTCCAATAGTAGTCAGTGATATTATTGTAATCCACATTACATTTAAGTAGTATAGTCATAATACTATAGCTAAAACTTTCCTTACTTGGTTGTCGTATAGCTGAAACTTATGTTGCATTAATGTATATTTCAAAAACAAAAAAATCATTTCCTAATATTTTAGATCATTATTTGATTGCAAATAAGAAATGATAAATAATGAACAAATAATCTGAAATTTATTTTCAAAAAATTATAAGCTATCTCTACAACATGTATAAATTGTTGAAAGGTCCAATTCTTATATGAAAGAACAAAAAAATCATAAGAAGTCAAAATAATTCTATTTAAAAATAATTTATTTTTCCAACAAATCATGTATATTGTGCTGATATTTATTTCATGACATGGAATTATTACACCAATATATTATATATTCATGAGAGTGAAGAACTATTTAAAGATGACTTTGATGTCCTAAAGACAACTTAAAAAAAAAAGGTAATCTACTACGCTTGAATAAGATTGAAATCCTAACTAACAATCAAAGAAAATAATCACACTCTATTAGGGGAAAAAGAGTTTTACAATGAAAATAATCTATACAAAGTTTGCCTTATTATTAGGATTCACAAAAAAATTCAAAAAGAAATCAGAAGAAAATCTTTTAAATGCGGCTTCCCCTAAGAATTAGATGTATAGGTTTTGATTCCCATCAAACTTTATGATTTTTTCAAAATTATGATGAACATTTTAATTAAAGAAATGTAAACTTCAAGGGATTGTGTTAGTTTGTTAGCTTTGGAAAACTACTTGTCCACATGCTATTATTTAGTAAATAATAGTTTTCCTAACTAACTAGTTAAAGTAGGGACAATTATTTATTGAATAATTGACTCATTTTAGAAGAAACTATAAACCAACTTGGTTAGCCTATTTGTTAAGTTATTTTTAGTCTTGACCGTCAATCTTAACCATCAATTGAGAATCAATCTACCTTGTTGGTTTTCCATTAGGAGTAGTATAAAGGGGGTCAGGGGGTAGTTGGAGGACACAAGTTGGAGAAGCATTTTACACTATTAGAAAAATGAATTTGAAGTGATAGAAGATATTCTTGTAGTGTTAGAAAGGGCACATTGATAGCACTAAGGATAGCAATGGGAAATATCAATGAAAGAAATTCAGAGGTTGTCAGAATTACGTCAGTAAGAGGCAAGGAATTTTGTATCTCTTTATTTTCTAAAGTTAATATAATTCCTCATCTGTAGAACTAGATTTCCCTTAGGGGTTTTTCCATGTATTATTTGTCCAAAAATATTGTGTTCATTGTGTTGCTTATTTCCTTCTATATTTTATTGGTGAAGTTGTAGTTTTGTTATTGTAAGATATAAAAATCTAGTGCTAATAGGATTTAGATTAATGCACATAAAAGAGACCTTAAACCTAAATTTTTATACATACATATGAATTCTAATGGGATGGAATGTAAATATGGAAATTCTAATATTGAAATAAATAAATGAAAGTACTTACCTCCTCAAAAGAACTTGTTGAAAACCCTATCAAACAGTCTCAGAAACTATTGTATTTTGTGAGCCTAAACCAAAACTGTGAAATCTACAAAACCCAAAAATATTGTTCTTTTCTAAATTAGGTCAACCTTGACCCAAAGTTGGGGTAAGATCTTACCCTGAGGTACAATCTTACCTGAACAAGTTAATCTTGACCTACACTGGTCCAATGGAAATTTTGTTCATGGATGTTGAAAGTTCGTCGAAAGTGGTATCCATATCTACATTGTTATTCGATGTCCCATACCTATTCCTAAAAAAAAGGGTTTTGTTGTTTAGATGAGGGGTTTTTCTTGCTCAATCCCTATTTTGCAATCAACCTTAATAATTGAATTGAAATAGAGAATGTTAGCAAGCAGTGGAAGTAGATCTAATAATGAAGCTATGATATTCGATAGATATGCAATTGTATTTGAAATGTAAACAAGTATATTGATATGAAAGCATGGACTCAATTATGTAAATAGAAACCATAAATTTAAATTAAAACCTCCATGATTATATGCTTTAAATTCACCTCGAGGGAAGAATGAAAAGATCTTGAAGATGAACACAGGATCTTGAAGGAAGATCACACCACCATGATGGATAGATCTAGGGTTTGAATGCTTGAAAAAAATAGCTTCAAAGGCTTGAATGCTTGAATCCTTGAACTTCAATGGAGAACTTGAATGCTTTAATGGGTGATTACTTTCTCACTTGATTTTCACTTATGCTCAAATTCAATGGAAGGTAGATGCTTATCATGAAAATTGGATGTTTGATCATGAAAACTAGATGTGAGAATGAGAGAGGAAAGCTTCCTTTTATACTAGTCTAGGGCACAAACCTCTTGAGAGGTTGACATAGGAGAATTAAATTCCAGTTAATCCTTAACCCCAAGAAATGGATCTAGATTACATACAATTTAAGAGTTTACCATTCTGAAACCCAAAGCAACTAACCTAGAAGAGGGAAAATAAACTTTTGAACTTCCCCCTACATCATGCAATCTTTTCGATGAGAAAGGGGGACCTAGGTCAAGGTAAAGGTCAAATTGGACCTAGGTCAAGGTCAAGGTTATCTTTGACCTAGATCAGGGTCGGGATCAACTTTGACCCAGGGGTTTAGGACCCCTAGAAATTGAGCTAGAAGGGGAAAATAGTACCTGGGGAGGCCCAAATAGAGCCCTAAATAGGCATAGAAGATGGGAAGGGGAAAAAAATAAGGGACAACTTGGTGAAGGCCCAAAACACCCACTAAAGAGAGCTAAACATTCTTTACATTTAAGTTCTTCCATTTTAAGACAATACATTAAGCCCCAACTTTGGCAGTAGAATGGAAATTGAACATGCTCATGGTAAAGGAGAAGAAAGATCCAAGTGGATTCATAATGAGATATAATAAAACTTAGTTAAGGACATGAGTCCTCAAGCCAAGGATCCTAACTCAACATACACGAATGAGGGTGTAAAAACAAACAAAAACAAAAACAAAGCTAAAAGACACAAAAAAAAGGGTTAGTAGTAAAACAAACCCAAATCAACTAGTAAAGGAAACCTTGCTAGGAAATGTTTCCTATACTAATATCATATTTGGAAAGCTATCATAAAAGCATAAATGATTACATAAGAAAGATAAGAGAAACACTATAAATAACATAGCTTCATGATCCAATCCTACTAGCATGAAAGCGAAAAGAGAAAAAGAAAGAAAGTGATTACCTCACTCAGTAAGATGCCCACCTTACCATGAATCACCAAGGAGGGAGAGCCCAATAGGTGGCCAAACCCAATAGTTCACCCAGAAACTATGCTTTGCAATTGTAATGCATCTTCTGATGACTTCTAAAACACCCACATATCCACCTTCTTGTATCACCATGGAATATAAAATGTGTGTCCCTTTAGGATTTAGAAACTTATGTGCATTACCTTCTGCAAATTTAGCATATTGAAAAATTGAAAAATGTGTGTCTCTTCAGGATTTAGTAACTTATGTACATTACCTTCAGAGTATTTAGCATATTGAAAAATTGAAAAATGCATCTCTTTAGGATTTAGCAACTTATGTGCATTACCTTCAAAGGATTTAGCATATTGAAAAATTGAAAAATGTGTGTCTCTTCAAGATTTAGCAACTTATGTGCATTACCTTCAAAGGATTTAACATATTGAAAATTTGAAAAATTCATGTCTCTATAGGATTTAGCATATAAATAAAAGACTATAGAACAAGGAAGACCACCATGCACACACCCTATGGTAAAGATAAATTGAAGAAGTTGTAGAGGAAGATGAAATAGGAATAGGATCAATGGAGATCTCATTCAAGCAATTTTCATCATCACTTCCACGTACCTCATTAAGGGATCTATCCTTGTTTGTAATAAAAGCCTCATTAAAGTATTAAAAAAAAACATACATGTTGAACACAAAATAACACTAAAAGCATGAAAAAATAAAATATTTTTGTATTTTTAAAGAAATTTTGCAGTTTTTTTAATAGTTTTGAAACTTAAACATAAATATGCCAGATCTAACCAAGATACAAATCTAACAAAAAAATGAACGAGTTGTCATAAACGAGTTCACCAAAATGTAAGATATAAAAATATGGATGAATAGGGTTTAGAATAATGCACATGAAAGAGACCTTGAACCTATATGTTTATAAATACATGTTAATTGTAAGGGGATGGATTATAAATTTAAAAATTCTAATATTGAGATGAAGAAATGAAAGTACTTAACTCTGCAAAAGAACCTACTAAAAACCTTGTCAAATACCTCTGCAAAAAGAACCTACTGAAAACCTTGTCAAATAGTCTCAGAAACTTTTGATTTCCATGTACCTGAACTAAAACTGTGAGATCTTACAAACCTAGAAATATTTTTCTTTTCTAAGTAGGTCAACCTTGACCCAAAGTAAATTCTTACCCTAATGTAAAATCTTACCCCAAAAAGTTGACCTTGACTTGCACTACTCCAACAAAAATTGTATTTGTGGATCTTGAAATTTTAGTGAAAAGGGTATCCAGATTTGCACTGATATTCATTGTCCCACGCCTATTCCTTTAAAAAAATGGATTTTTCATTTTCATGAGGGGTTTTCCTTAGTAAATCCAGTTTGGAATAAACCTCAATAATGGAATTTTAAAATAGAGAATACTAGCAAGTAGTAGAAGTAGATCTAACAATGAAGCTATGATATTCAATAGATATGCAATTGTATTTGAAATGTAAATAAGTATATTTATATGAAATCTTGGACTCAATAACGTAAATAAAAACCATAAATGTAAATCTAAACCTCCATGATTGTATTCTTGAAATCCACCTTGAGGGAGGAATGAATAGATCTTGAAGATGAACAAAGGATCTTGAAGGAAGATTACACCACCATGATGGATAGATCTAGGGTTTGAATGATGAATCTCGAATGCTTGAACCAAATCCATTCAAAGGATTGAATTCTTGAATCCTTGATCTTGAATGGAGAACTTGAATGCTTGAATGGGTGCTTGCTTGCTCACATGATTTCCACTTATGATTGAATTCAATGGAAGGCGGATGCTTGATCATGAAAAGTGGATGTGAAAATGAGAGAGGAAAGCTTCCTTTTATTCTAGTCTATGGCACAAACTTCTAGAGAGGCTGAAATAGGAGAATTAAATTCCAATTAAGTCTTTGCCCCTATAAATTGACCTAGATTAAATACAATTTAAGAGTTTACCATTCTGAAACTTGAAATAGTCGACTTGGAAGAAGGAAAAAAAAAATTTGAACTTCCCTCCACATCCGAAAAACTTTTTGATGAAAAAGGGGGACCTGGGTCAAGGTCAAGGTCGAGGTTGACCTTGACCTAGAGGTTTAGGACCCCATGAAAATAACCCAAAAGGGAAAAACAGTGTCCAAGGAGGCCCAAATAGAGCCCTAAATAGGCACAGAAGATGAAGGGGTCAAAAAATAGGAGACAACTTAATGAAGGCCCAAAACACCCCCTAAGGAGGGCTAAATGTTCTTAACATGGAAGTTCTTCCATTTTAATAAAATGAAATTATTTTTTGATATTAGTTGTAAAATTATTTTCAACAATTATATAATCATTTAAGATGGGATATTAATCATCAATGACTGCAATAGGAATCTTCACATGGTACCTAAGTAGTGTTCAGGGTAGAAATTTTTATCCTTGAAAAATAAATTTAGGTTTTATAAAACCTAGGTTAATCTCTTTAGATTTATTATTTCTTTAATCCCTTAAGATGGCTTCATTTGGTTTGAGAGATTAGGATAGATTGGATGGTGCTTCGGATTTTTGTGTCTGGAAGGCAATACTTTCTTTATTGTTGGAAGAGAATGTTATCAAGTATTATGTTACAAATGTTGTAGTTGTACCTACAAATATGACACATCTTGCAACATACAAGAAGGATGATAACAAGGAAAGGAGGATAATCCTTGATGGTCTCAAGATTTAGATTGATCACATATCTCAGAGCTAGACACGGTGATGAAGATGTGGCATGTCATTTTGAATCTATATCAGAATGCTACCACCAACATGAAGATGATTCCTAGAGTGAATTTAAAGAATACCAAGATGAATCAAGGACAAGAGATCACAAGTTACCTCACTAGACATAGACTTGTCAAGAATGAGTGAAAAGTTGTTAGTGATAGCCGTAGTGATGACAAGCTAGTACAAATAGCCCTAAATGGGTTTACTAAGACATGGAGTGTGTTTGTTCAAGTTTTCAGTGGATGAGACACCTTATTGAGTTGGGATTGATTATGGAGTGATTTCACTCAGCAGGAGTTTAGACTAAGTCTTGTCAATAAGGCCAAGAAGAGTAGAAAATTGAGGTGAAATAGGAGAATGTTTCCCTAGCGAGAAAAGGGAAAGAAAAGAATGGGTCTAGAAAAGGATTGAATTCACAAAGTCAGAAGAATACAAAGAAGGATGTGTCTAATATAAAATAATTTGTTTTTTATGAGTGTGGTCACTATGTTAGTGATTTCCCAAAAAGGAGGAAGGGAAAGAAGTAGGTGGGAACTTCAATAAGTGTGGAAGAACTTTCTAGTAGAATATAAGATGAGTTTGAATTCATAGCTTGTATGATTATCTCAAACTCATAGTATGTTTGGTATAAGATAGTGGGGTGTCATTTCATATGATAGGAGTTAGAGAGTGCTTCTCCATTTATAAGGAGGAGAACACCAATATCCAAATTTCCATGGAAAACTTGTTCAAACTCAGCTCAGTTGGGAAAAAGACTATTTAGTTTCAAAGGGAGAATGGGAAGATAATTCCACTTCATGATGTGTTGCATGTACCAAGCTTAGGCATAATGTGATTTCTGTATCATTTTCTTTAGATAAGGGGTATACTATTTAGAGGGACACGTGTTGATCAAGCATAAGGATTAGAAGTCACCCATAACTATTGGAGTGAGGAATGGTT
Organism: Cupressus sempervirens; assembly: GCA_028749045.1. NCBI lineage: Eukaryota > Viridiplantae > Streptophyta > Pinopsida > Cupressales > Cupressaceae > Cupressus > Cupressus sempervirens. The sequence goes on along the minus strand of CM053786.1, from coordinate 163,395,502 downwards.
ATCCTTATAGGTTATAATTTGATACTCCTAAGGAACTTATAAGAAACATTAATCCTATAGAAATTGGAAAGCTATAGAATAGGAGGATGGGCCATATTCATCATGGAGTACTTAAATTGCTTCATAGAGAGTGATGGGTGTTCCAGAGGTGAGCACAGAGCATTATGATGTATGTAAAGGATGTTTGTTGGATAAGTTTTCAAAAGAATGTTTTCCAAGGAGTGACATGAGATCTAAAAGTTTTCTTGATCTAGTACATTCAAGTGTTTGTGGGCCAATGACAAAAAAATCTCTCAAAGGATATGAGTACTATGCTACCTTATTTAATGATTTCTCCACAAAGACCTAGATATACTTCTTGAAGACTAAGGATGAGGTTTTCACTCACTTCCAAGTGCTCAAGGATATTACGAAGAACTTAAAAAGAAGGAAGATAAAGGTTCTTTGATCAGATAATGGAGGTGAGTACAAAGGAAATGTCTTCCAAGAGTTCTATACTAGGGAAGGAATCAAGAGAGAGTGGAATGCTTCTTACAATCCACAATAGAATGGACTTTCTAAGAGAAAGAACCATTCTATATCAGAGGCAGCAAGGGCTATGCTACATGAATAGGATATTTCCTATTAGTTATGGGTAGAGGCATGTAGTACAATAGTTTACATTCAAAATAGCGTTCCATACATGGTGTTAAGGAAGATGATGCCAAAGAAATATTTCACATGGAAGAAGCTAGATGTTGGTCACTTCAAGATATTTGAGTGTTTGGCATATTGTAAAATTCCAAATGATACATGTATAAAGTTAGATTAGATTGCAGAGAGAGGGTACCTTGTTGAGTATAGTGAAACCTCTAAGGCATATAGGATTTTTATCCTTAGGACCAAAAGAATTATTGTCAGACATGATGTCAAGTTCATGGAGGAAAAGGAATTTAGAAGATCTAGAGAGTTGCTAGTAGATAGCCAAAGTGAGTAGCTAGAAAAATCTCCAAGACCAAGTTATGGGTAGCAAATCTCAAGTACAATTACTAGTACAAGTGTAGTCTTAGGTGGTGAAGATTCATTAAATATGGAGTAATTGGTGCAATAGGAAATGCATCAAGAAGACATAGAGGTTGATATTTCATCCTCTACAATTGGTAGTAGGAACCATGAGGTTCAAGATACACAAAGAGATACTCAGGAGTTTTTGGGTGCTCCTAAGAAGAGTACTAGACATCAAAGACAACCAAGTTCAATGACTGTTTCATTAGTTAGTCATTTGGTAGATAGTGAGCCTTCCAACTATCAAGAGGTTGCAGAGTGTTAGGATCAACCATAGACATAAATAAGAGTTACATGCAAATATAACCAATATCAAAAAATAATAAAGTGCACAAATGAGAACACAAGACACAAAGATTTAACATGGCTCGCCCAATCCCTGGACTATGTACACCAACAACAAGTTCAATATTATTATTTCCAATAATTATAATCTTCATTCCCTTACAACTCAATACCACCACAAGAACCTACAATATCACCATACATTATGAAATCCCTAACCCTAAGCCATTTTATACAAGCTTTTGTTGCTTGCAAAAATAAGGCTAGAATAAGTTGTCAAATAGAAAAAATAGCAGCCGACGCCTTTTACAATATAAGGTCATTTTTGGCTTTGGGGGTGCTGCCTCCAAAAACCCTCACAGGGGCATTGCCGCTTGACCCCACCCTATACTATGAAATGGATAGCACCTAGGGTACTTCCCTAAGACCCTACAAGGGGGCTTCCCCTTGACCCCATCTTGGCGGTGCTACCCCCAAATGCCTGTAGAAATAATATAGGGAGAAACTATGGTGAAGAAACCTCTAAGTTTGATTAGGCTCCATAGAGCATTAGGTATGGTGAGATTCTATGGTTGAGGAATATTCCTCAATAATGTAGAATGATGTGAGGGAGATAGTGCCTAAACCAACAGATAGAGCAGTAGTTGGATAATGGTGGATTTATAAGATAAAGTATGGTATAGATGGTAGCATCGAGAAATACAAGGAAATTTTTATGACAAAAAGGTTCTCTCAGAAGGAGAGAATAGACTATGAGGAGACATTTTCTCCATTGGCCAAGTATACTTAGAACTATATGAGCTATAATCTAATTTGTATCAAAGATGGGATGCCAAATCGATCAAATGGATATCAAGATAACATTCCTTAATGGTGAGTTAAAGGAGGAGATATGCATAGAGAAACCAAAAGGCTTTATCACACACATCAAAGAGACATGTGTAGATTGAAAAGAGCCTTGTACAAACTCAAGCAGGCTCCTAGAGCATGGTATGAGCACATTGATACATACTTCCAAGAAATGGGCTTTGTGAAGAGTGAAGTAGATGCTAACCTCTACTGCTAGGTGGTTGGGGGTGAAGTTCTCATCCTTGTTTTTTATGTGGATGACTTGTTTCTTATAGGTTCGCTAGGGCTCATAGAGGATTGCAAGAGGGATCTTGTAGAAGAGCTCAAGATGAAGGATTTGGCACTTATGCACTACTTTCTAGGCATGGAGGTGTGGGAAAAAAATGGAGAGATTTTCCTTGGTCAAAAGAAATATTGTATTGAGATCTTGAAGAGATTTAGGAGGAAGGATTGCAAAGCCATGTCTACACATATGATCACAAATTAAAGGAAGGTAGATACATTCAGGAAAAATGATGTAGATCTCATCTTATGTAGTTAGTTGATTGGTTCACTTATGTATTTGGTCAACACCAGGCTAGATATATCATTTGCAGTAAACTCTCTTAGTCATTTCATGGTTGAACCAAATAGAATGCATTGAACAATGACTAACCATGTTCTATGTTACTTACATGATAAAATTGAGTATGGGATTAGATATGGTGAAGGTATCAGATTGATATGCTATACTGATGCCAATTGGGAAGGAAGTACAATGGACAAAAGGAGCACTTCAGAGTGTTGTTTCAATTTAGGATGAGGAGTTGTATCTTGGTCCAATAGGAAGCAAATGTTTGTGGCTTTGGGTTTAGCAGAAGCAAAATACATAGCAACTAGTATGTTGACATGTGAATCTATATGTATTTGAAAGCTATAAGAGGTCTTATTTGGTTAGAAGGTTGAGACTACTGTGATACAATGTGTCAATCAGAATTGCATCAAGTTGCCTAAGAATACAGTGTTTCATGATAGGTCTAAACATATAGACATTAGATATCACTTCATCAGAGATTGTATACAACATGGGATTTTTTTAGCTATAGTACATACCTACAGAGGAGTAGGTAGTAGACATTCAAATGAAGGCATTGGGGAAGGATAAGTTCATCTTCTTTAGAGATAAGTTGCCTGTTATGCAGAACAGCTTCCTTGCTAAGAAGGAGTGTGTGTTTGTTAGCTTTGGACAATTGTTTGTACACATGCTATTATTTAGTAAATAATAGTTTTCCTAACTAATTAATTAGAGTATAAATAATTGACTCCTTTTAGAAGAAACTAGAAACCAACTTAGCTAGGGTTGTTAAGTTGTTTTTAATCTTGACTGTTAATTGAGAATCAATCTCGACTGTTGGTTTTGCAACGTGAGTAGTATAAAAGGGGGTCAAGGGGAATTTGGAGAATACAAGTTGGAGAAGCATTTTGCAGTGCTAGAAAATGAATTTGGAGTGATAGAAAATAGTCTTGTAGTGTTTTGCAAGGGCACAGTGACAGCATTGGGGATAGTAGTGTGGTATACCAGCAAGAGAAATTGAGAGGTTTTCAGGCAAGGCGCTGTGTATCTCTTGATTTGTTGAAGTTAATATTATTCCCCATTTGTAGAATGGTTTTCCTTGAGGTGTTTTTCCAAGGACGATTTATCTAAAAATATTGTGTTCATTGTGTTGCTTATTTCTTTCCATATTTTTGGTGAAGTTGCAGTTGTGTTTTTTTGGGTATTATCTATGAATTTATTTTGGAAATTAAATAATTGTTTAAGATGGGAGATTAATAATCAATGGTTGCAATAAGATTTTTCACAAACTGAAACTTGTAGTATAAACCTTTCTATGGTGGAAGCTATGATGAGATGGCGGTGGTGATCTACACAACAAAGATGCAGTGCCCAAGTATTAAAGGAACATTTTTTGGCTTGGCCTAAACTTCAACTCGTGAAGAGAAATTGGCATGCCATTTCAAATCTATGATTTAGAAGCCCCAATAGTAACAATAATAGTCAAGTAAAGGTGAGCAATATACATCAAAAAAGCCTTGTTTTGCAACAAGGCAAAATTGCAAGCTCAACTCATATTACCCAATTAAGCCAAAGAAATAAATCCATTCATATATTATAGAAAATAAATATTAAAAGTAACATAACAATCATGGAAGGCAAGAGCCTACAACACAACAGTAAATTGTGAGCCTCTTATCCGAGAGGTCTTAGGTTCACCTCTACACAAACTAATTGAAATAAAAAATAATAATTAATCACACATAATAATAATGAATCTTGGCTTCGACTCTTACCTAATTTGATTCTAACACAATATTAAGATGGAAAGTAGAATGTCGAAGAAAGACGAGCATTGCAAGGACACATTCACTTGCAGTAATAAGGAAACACAAGCCATGCTTCCATCGTGTCTTCTACACATTATAGATACTGCAACGTGTTTTGCGTGCATAACAATACCAAAATGCTTCTTTGGAGCCATTTTGGATTGATTTACCCTTTTCAGGAATGAGGCACGATTTAATGGTAGAGTTCAGGCGAAATTAATTATTTAGAGTAGCTATTATCTACGTTTCTTGGCAACCTCCAGATGATGGTATCGAAATGGCTATCCAGCCGTGAGAATGCTTGTTTTCTAATATTTATTAATAATTTAAATATTATAAAATAGTTTTATTATTATTTTTAAATTAATATTAAATAGTAAGCAAACATATGGTATATGGTGGGGATAAGAAGACTGCAATGCGTTGGCAGGCTTGTTCAGATTTTGTATAAAAATAAATAACAAAGCAAAAGGTGGAGGGAAAGGGAATACAAATGAATAGTATAATGGGAAAATGGATTTTTGAATTTATAAGAAGACTTGCAACATATCTAGTTTTTGAGCATAGTGTGGTTAGTTTAGAGAGAGAAAATTAAAGAGGGTAAAAGAAAATAGAGTAATGTTGTGGTTGTATGACATAATTGGCAAGACATAATAATTGTTTTTACTTTGGGATATTTGACATACTGAATTTTCCTTTCCCCGTCAATGAGAAGGATGCCATGTACGACAGTGATATAAAAGAAAATAGTTTATGGGAGCATCAAAATCTAGAGTCTGTTATGACCTTCATTAAGTTGTTCTGCAGGCGTCAAGCTTTTCAAAGAAATTTATAGAAATAATTAAAATCTTAAATTTGTTGAAAGTTTTAAAAAAATAGAAACTTACATGAGAACAATTAAGAAGAAATTGGAGAAATTTTACATTACGGATAGTTTTAAATGGTATGAATGAACTAAGAGATCCGAGGGTGTCAAATAGCAATTTGGCTTGTGATTATGCTAAAATAGATTTTTGAATGTGAAAGAATTCAAGGGTGTAGTAAGTCCCATGTACATCAAAGGCATACAAGAGTTTGAATGTTATCAAATTTCTAATAATAAAAAGATTAAGAGAAATGTTGTAATAATAGTTTGCAACCATCATTTGAACTTTCACTTGTTCCTCCCCATGCATTTCTCATTTCTAAGATTTTCTTTAATTTCTCAGTAGAGAAAATAAAATTGCTATTAGGAAAAATAAGCGTAATCAATCAAAAAATAGAAATTAAATAATCAAAATTTGATTTAATAAGAAAATAAAAAAGAAGCTTAGGCTAAATGCTTTTTACACAATTCTCAAAATCTAAATTTACATAAAATGCAATTGAAAATTTTAGTCTGCTAAAGATTAATAAAACTACTAAATATATATTTGAAATAAATGAAATTTTAAACTTACAATAATACACACTATATAATTTATGAAAATTATTCTATATTTTACAATGGGAAGGTAGGGATGGAGAAGGGCATCAACAAGGTAAAAATTACAAAATGCATACTATAACATTTTCTTTCATTATTGTCTTATTAGCTATAGTGGGCCCAAATCCTATCTCTACTGCTGGAGAGGATCTAACTTCTTTTTTGTAACTAAGTATATTATTTATTAATAAAAAAGGACTATTCATTCAATAAAATAAAAATAAAAATTGATCAATAATACATTATTTTTATTTTTTATTTTTAAAAGTGTTACATTCCCAACTCTATAATTTATTTCTATGTTCATTTGGGTAAATAATACAAATGTTTGGAACCTTCTGAATTGTTGGCAGTGGAAAAATTCAACACAGCAAAAAGTAGCCATCTTTGATACCTATTCCATGCTTTCCTTGGGCCTTCCATAAATGCTCATTCAACATTAGTGGCTAAACTACATTCACACCCAATCAATAAAGATTTTGCTCTTTGGCATGTGTACCTTGCTCTGGAAGCTTCCTCTCGTTATAAAGTCTTGAGAGTTGTAAGAATGCCATACTTTTATTCCTCATTCTATTCTTGTAATATCAAGAGATCATGAAAATTGGATTTGTGATTGCACTTGCCAAAGGTGTGCTGGGAAATCTTGGCAAGATAACATTGAACGAGGCATCTCTCCTGCTCTACGTCAAACTGACATTGAATGGTTGGAGAAGCAACTGAGCCACATATTTGCTTCTCTACAAGCTGCAGATGAGCTTAGTGGGCGGACTTATCCTGTGAAAAAATGGCTGGCAGAAGTGAGGAATATAGTTTTTGATGTAGAAGATATAATTCATGAGTGCGATTTTGAGCATTTGTACACAAATAAGAGTCAATCATGCATGGGCAATTATAATCATCCAATCTTCAAGCACACGATGGGGAAGAGGGTTAAGGAGCTGAAAGATAGAATTAGATCTACCATTCAAGATGCACAGTGGCTCAAGCTTTTCCAAGATGTGCCCCATCTATGTGAGCCCTCAACCAGTACTTTGACAAAAGGAGGACAAGAGTTGAATATAAGGAATATCTTAGAGAGAGGTGCACCAGCAGTGTGTGGAAATATTTAATGCAATAGGTTTGCCCCTGGAGCCAAATGCCCACCGACCACCTTGAAAGAAACATTGAAAAGAGGGAGAAAATATTTTATTTAGAGACAAAAGGAATGAATTTCATTCATTCAAGAGAGTTGAAGAGTTGAAGAGTTGCATAGCAGAGCAGAAAAGTGAAAAAGCATAGAGCAGAGAAGCAAATTCATCAGCAGATCAAGTTAGAGTTCAAAAGGTAAAAGGGAGCTTCAACACATGTTGAACTCTTTTGTCATTCTGTAAGTTTTTATTGATTCGACCCATGAAGTAGTGATTGCCCCAAGAATTTTTGTATGTAGCCATTACAGCTACAAGTTTTAAGTTTTATCAGTTTTAAGTTTTAGGGTATTCTATTTGAAACCAAATGCTCCTAGATTTTGGAATTGTTTTATCTTATTTGAATAGAAAGCAAGCAAGCATACTAAACTATGTTGTCCCCTTCTTCTATTCATCATTCTATGATATTATTGCATTTGAGAAGTTCATTTTTGAAAGCTTTATCCTTTGGCTCTCTCCGTTTAATGACAGTCTATTATACTGTCCACTAGGTCTAGTCTTTGATCATGCTCTCTCTTTGTTGTTATTGTCTGGCTCGCTTAACATCCTTTACTATCAAGCTCCACCCTGCAGTGGTGATCGTGATCACTAGGCATCCACATTGTCGAGCTCACTTGGTATACTTAGCATACACTATTGCCTAGTTTCCCTTGTGTGTTGAGTTCACTTGGCTTCTTATTGTGTTGGGCTCACTCGACACCCACTACTTATCACTCAACATCCATCGGTGGCACCTTCTTTGAAGGTTGTGATTTATTTTTCACATGGTATCAGATCTTTGAGGCCCCACATCCATAGTGACTTAGGGAAATTATTTTTTCTATAATATTTGATATGGCAGGAGATGTAGGAAAGATATGGCAGTAGCCACCATCCTTTAATGGACAAAATTATGATACATGGGCAAAGAAGATGAAAACTATAATGGTAGCTAATGACTTGTGGGAGTTTGTGGTTAATGGGCTTCAATGATGTGATAGACTCAATTAAGTTTTTTGCCCTAATTAACAATCAAAAGACTCATTTGAAAGAGTCAACTTGGAGAAAGAATGTTAAGGCGTTAAGTCTAATTGAGGTAGCAATAACAAAGATAGTCTTTCCCAAGATTGCAATAGAAAATTATGCAAAGAAAGCATGGGACATCCTTGAGATGAACATCAAGGGGACTGATAATCTATTGCAGAGTTCAGCTCATGAATCTCCACTTTGATAAACCAACTCAAATCAAATGGAGAAGATTATGAAGAGTAGAGGATTGTAGAGAAGATATTGAGGATTTTATCTCAGAAATATAAAAACCTTGTGATGACCATAGAGGAAGAAAAATACCTCACCACATTGACCGTTGATGATTTGATGGGAACTCTTCAAACCCATAAGCACCAAATAAATAAATCAACAACAACTTCCCAAGAGCAGTCATTGAAGGCTCAAGAGAATTCAAGGGATAGGGGGAGTGGTAGAAATGGCTTTGGTAAAGGCTCAAGAAGTAGTGGTCATGGAAGGAATGGTCAAAGGAATGCTGGTGTAGAAAACTCAAAATGAGCAAGCAACCAAGAGGGAGCAAGCACCTCTCAAAACAGCTCTAGAGGAGGTAAGAAGAATTACAACTCCAATAAGAGTAGTGTTGAATGCTACTATTGTTATAAGAATGGGTATTATGTAAGTGAATGTTGGAAGAAATAGGGTGATTAGTCAAAGCATAATGCTAATGTGGCTGATGTGAACATGAGAAATACATACAATCCCATAGCCTTCATCATGTATAATACTTGTGAAAAAGGAAGACTTGAGGTATGGTAGGTGGATAGGGGTTGTAGCAACCACATGAGTGGTAATAAAAGTTTATTTTCTTTCACTGATAAGATTTTTAAGTCTGACTTTAAGATGGAAAATAATGGAACCATTCCCATAGTGGGCAAATGATCTATTATGGTTTGCACCAAGCAAGGAGAGAAGAAGGAGATACAAAATGTGTATTTTGCCCCCAGTATGAAGCACAACTTGATGAGTGTAGGACAACTCATTCAAAAAGGTTATAAGGCACTGATGGAAAATGATAAGTGTGTCATTCGTGAGAAGGATGGGAGTAATAGATTACTTGTAGCAGCCCAAATAATAAAGAACAAGATATTCTCATTAATGATAGAGACATGTTTCTCTTCTCAAGTCAGTGTTGCACCTCCCAAGTATGCAAGTACAATAGTACATCAGCAATTAGCTCTTAGGAGCGTGATTGAAGACCCCTCCAACCTTTTGCATCTCAGGTAAGGACATCTTGGCTTTGTTAGTTTAAATTTATTGCCCAAGAAAAGAATGGTAGATGGTTTTCCAAGCATAGTAGATTCCTATGACAAGTGTGAGGCTTTTATTTTGGGTAAGCAACATAGGCTTCCCTTTAATTTTGGAAATTCTAGAAGGGCTAGATCACCATTAGAATTGGTACATTCTGATTTGGTAGGCCCTATGCAAACTAGTTCTATTGGAGGGAGTACTTATTTTATGACATTCATAGATGATTTCAGCCATAGGACATGGGCGTATCTTTTGAAGAACAAATCTAAAAAAATTTGATAAATTTGTTGAATTCAAAGCCCTGGCTGAAAAAGAATGTGGACACTATGTTAAGATCCTTAGATCAGATAGAGGAGGGGAGTATACTTCTAATATGTTTGTAAACTTTTGCAGGCATAATGGCATCAAGAAAGAAATGACAACCAACTATACTCTGTAGCAAAATGAAGTGGAATAGATGGATAGTTGAACACTTGAGAGTTTTTGGATGTGTAACATATGCACATGTTCCCAAAAGAACGAAGGAAAAGGCTAGATGACAAAGGTGTGAAATGCATTTTCACAGGGTATAGGTCAAAATCAAAGGCTTATAGGCTATATGATCCAATTGACAAGAAGATCATCATTTCAAAAGAGATGGAGATTCTTGAAAATCAGTCATGGGATGGATTAGTAGATGAATCCTCAAGCACTTCAAGTAAAGAGTCTACTATTGAAGAGGAAGAAGATGACATTGGTGATCAGCAAGATGATGGAGCAATAAACATAGATTGCAGACAAAGGCAAAAAGGGAAGTAGCCATTAACATGTTGAGCAATAGCTCCAAGCACTTCAAGACAACCTTGAGTGACTATCCCAAACAGTACAAGCAGTAATACTAAAAATTCAAATCAGAGATTACTTTAGTGGCAAATCTTCGCCTTTTGTCAATCCCGTCTAATGGGTCAATCATCATTTGGCAAATAACGCATGTAATGTAGGTCAACCATGTCGTCGAATATTTATCAAATTTGGGTCCAACATTGGGTGTAGTCACCCATTCGTTATCACATGATTGGTCAAAAATATTAGTGCAGTCGCCAATGCAATATACAGTTTGGATACATTTGTTTTAAACATATCACCAGCCTTTGCATGTTGTTTCTTATTGGCCAACATTCTTTCGCCATTACTACAACCAAATAATTTTCCCTTGGGTTGGGTATCGGCAACCATTTTACCGATGTGTATTGACCACCAGCCCCATTTAGCCAACTGTTTCCTACTGTGGGCTTGCATAGGAAGGTGCATTTCACCTACATTTGACATTCCCACTTGTTAATCCCACCTAATTTTCCAACCTAGATTGGACTATAATATATCATTATTCTACACAATTTTCTATTTTATGGTCTAGAGACTAGCATTTCTTATTGCTGCCAAAATTTGAGAGTGCTGAGTGCATTGGCCATTGACTCATGGACCCTAGTTTTTGTAAAAGGAAAGTGATTTTTAATTTATTTTTTATGTCAACAATGGTACTGGACCACTGGTACTAGTTATTTTTATAGTTTTACTATCCAACATCTACTGGTGACTGAACATCTCACATACTAAGATAGCCTATAGGTTTGGGAATTATATTGGATAGTACCGTAGATTGTAGTATTGTAGTAGTAGTACCCTTTTTTTGAGAATGAATCATATTATTGTTATTATATTTAGTCTAAGTAGTTGAGTCTTTTGTTGAACAAATAATTTTTATTTTTTTTGCAGCCTTTATCAGTTTTCCATGTCAAACAAGAGGGGTGACAGGGGTTCTGGTAGGGTCCCTGAAAGCCAAGAGAGGCCACCATAACCAAAACATAGAACCATAGCAGCATATTTTGGTGCTGAAAATATTGGCAACCTACAAGATTCGCAAGTTAGATCTCTAGTAGTTATTGAAAAAGGAGATTCATCACAAGTTGGACCCTCAAACTATATTGAAGTTCAACTTGGTGAATCTAATATTTCAGTCGAGGAGGGAGTCATAAACTAAGATTATAGAGTTGGAGTCAGTCTCGGACCAGTCAGGTGAGAAAACCAAAACTAATTCCATAAATCATGTTCATGCACAAAAGGGGAAAAGAAAATTAGAATCAAAGAAAGATTGATCTCCCTGAGATCTGTCCAAAACGAATTTTCATTTAGAATGGGTGTAAAAGTACTAGTTCATTGAACCAGTGCCGAATCCAAATGATGGTGAGCCTCTTGTAGAATGCAGATGTAAGATTTGCACAGGGATAACAAAGAAGGAGAAGAGGCTGCAACTTAAAATTGATATCATAGAAAAGCATGCTAGTAAAGTTTACAAGAAGGAAACTATAGATGGAGTTGAAAAAATTCTACTAACTTGGAAAACAAAAGACAACTATCTACATATTAGGAATGCTGAAATATATGAGCTACACCAGCAAATATGAGAGAAGCATTTTGCAGTAAAAGGTTCCATTGAAGATTTCATTGGAAAAGCAATGAAAGTGCAAAATATGGAAAAAGTAGTTCAATTAAGTGTGGTCTTTTACATATTGAGTAGAGGATGCCCTATGATGTACTACCCTCTAATTACTACCTTATTGCAATTTTTGAAAACTCAAAACTATCCAAACAGTCACTAGTTAGTAAACAACGGGTAGAAATGGGCTAGATGTCTTGCACAGGTTCAAAAAGAAGATATGAAGGAATCTATAAAAGAATCAAATTTCATTGCATTGTCTCTAGATGAAGTTACAACAATTGATAATAATTCCTAGGTGTGCATGCATTTTTATAATATAAACAATCTTTGCCAACAACCATTTCTACTATATGTTGCTAAATTGAATCATAGTGCGACAACTAAAAATTTATTTGAATTATTAAAGACTATGCTAATTGAATCTAGAGGTTTGGATAGCATGAAGATTGCCAAAAAGTTGGTGTGTGTTGGAGCAGATAAAGCTTTGGTTATGCAAAGTCATAAAGGTGATCTTTGCAAAAAGATCAAGAATGATTTGGCACCCTATGCTATTCCCATTTATTGCATGGCCCATCAAATGAATCTAGCTTTTGGAATTGTTAGCAATTTTGGTTGTGTAAGTAGAGTGGAATCTCTAATCAAAGTGATTTACCAATACTTCTATCGAAGTCCAAAATGAGTCTAGAAATTTCAACACTTTGCTGAAGGACTTACTGATGGGAGGAAGCTTCTTAAAGACAATGATACCAGATAGATCTCTTTGGATAGACTAGCACATCGAGTAATGTCTAAATACATGTCATTGATTGGACTAATCCACTCTATGTGAGACAGATTCCCTCAGCTATATTCAAGCTTAACTAATGTTAAGGTACTCTTAACTTTAGTAGCTATTATCCCCTACTACTAGACATGAGAAATATTATTAAAAAAAGTTCAACAAAGAGCTATGTACATTGTAGAATATAATAAGTTGCATAAAATGACATGTAGTAGCCTGGATACTTTATACTGATTAATACCATTAGATGAAACAAAGTTTGCAAAGTGGTATAAATGATGAGGTATATGCCAAGGAATGTGAAGTTGGCATACCAATGTAGTAATATGCCTACATCAACCCCAACTTCAACCCCAATGAAGTAGGAAGCAAAGTTGAATCAAAACCAAAGAAGGTACTTTCACGTGTTACAAGTGAAGATTTCAACGAGATCAAAGACTATGTGCTTCACTCTGTCAAGTGAGTTTTCTATAATATTTTATCAAAAATCAGATTCAGATTCCCTCCAGAGGAACTACGCGAAGCAATCTCAATTGTTTTTCCACAATATTTGTCTCTAGACTGTCTGACTTATTATCAAAGAAGGATGATGACTTTGATTCAACATTTTTGAAAACTAAAGTAATCAATGGAGTCACAATAAATAGAATTTTAGATGAATCTTGACTAAGAGATCAATCATATTCTTTTGCAAACATAATGAGGGAACAATATGCTCTTATGGAGAACCCAAATGAAGAGGGAGGGGTAACAAAGCTTTGAAAAAACCTTGGTGAGAGCAATCACTTGAGAGAGGCAATACCAAAATATTTCAAGCTTACCGATTTATGTTTGACAATGATATTGGGTTCAATGGAGGATGAGAGAGTTTTCAGTACTTTGGGCTTCCTAAAGTCAAAGGTTAGAAACAAATTAGAATTTTTATGGGATAATTGTATGAGGCTCTATAATTCTAGGTATGAGGTAGAAAGTTTCCCTTATGATAGAGCTGCCAACATTTGGAGAAACCAATGTCAAAGAAGAGGGATTGCCAACATTTCAAACCCAAGTGGCAATGGCAGTGGTAGTGGCAGTGGCAATGGTAGTGGCAATGGTGGTGGCAGTGGTTGATATCCTGATATTGAAAGCAATGAAGATGATGTTGACTTTGGCATGCATAGTGAGTCTAATGCTAACAATGAATCTAAAGAAAACACAATGAACAATGAAATATTATATACAATAAATGAGGAGGATTTTGATGATAGTGATGTTGAGCCGATCTAGGTGGAATGACAACTATAGTAGCTTCTCAACCTCAAGTTCTAACTTCTGCATGAGTCAAGTAGTAGGCTAGTAGCTCTGATCTAAGACTCTACCTACTAATTAATTATGTAACATGTTTGTAGAAGTTAATTTATAGCCTTCATTTACTATCCCTTTATAGATGCTTAAATTAATTTTTTTGTTGTTGATGTTACAAACTTAAATGTGGATATTTTCATTGATTTTATTATTTTAACATGTTGAGATTTTCATTGATTCTAGTTTCTTTAAGAAATTATAACATAATTAATTTAATAGAATAAACTCAATTTAAAAATAATTGTATTATAATTTATAATTATAAATCAGCCTGTAACATAATATATTTAATAACTGACAACTATAAACAATTACAACCCTTTGCAAATGAATCAATATCAAATTGAAATGACCTTGAATTCCCTTTTATAGATACATGAGAGCAACAATAGTTGTAGGTCAGTTTGTAATTGTATATATAATTAGATTATTACTACATAATATATTATATATGTGTCCAATCACATTGCCACTTTGTCACATTGCCAATTGTACATTTTTTCAAGTAGTAGAGAAATTTTTTCCATTTGCTCTATGTAGTAATAGTATGCCAGTGCCTAGCTACCAAACTATCCTGATATGTTGGCTCTTGATTCCTGTAACAATTAACATTAAACAAAGCTGAAATTAAATCCAAAATTTGAAATTAAAGAGCAACAAGTAACGAAATGATTATAGTACTATCACTTACTAAGATGTTACTTCTTAGTACTATCAACTATGACTGCCACTGATAGCAACAATAACAGTCTCAGTTTGAGAAGATGACATAGCTTTAATGAATTCCTTTAGGGCGCTCCATTCTACATCATTTAAAAGCGCTATTTGTTTGAGGTTGTAGCTAAATAGTTATAACCTCACCAACAATAAATATTTCTAAGAGATAGTTTTACATGAATTGAGGAATTTATCTATAACTTCACTCATTGTTGATAGTGGTTTGATGCAACTTGCAATTCTTTCTAGAGTGGTTTCCTCAGGAAAGTTCCTTAGATCAGAATTCATAATGTCTTGCAGCTTTTCCATGTAATTTTCTTTACCAATGAATCTGTCATTTGAGTTAGCTGGATTTGGTAATCCAATAGTTAGCAAGTTTAGTATGATGTTATTCATCTTCATCAAGTCTTTGGAAGCAGAATTGAGAGCTTCAACTATTTCTATTACTTTTTGACAATGGTGACAGACTTCAATGGTCATTACAGAGGCATTCAAGCGGTTTTTTATTCCATGGTTTGCCAAATCCCTATGACTAGATCTCTTTACTTTATTCAAAATTCGCTCAAAAATATATTTTAAGGAATTGGTGAAGATTTGTATTTTACCCACAATATCATTTTTTACATTTTCAAAGACAAGTATGAGATTGCTATTTAAATCAAGCCATTCAAACAAACCATCACTATTCTTTATTATTTTGTCTCAATTTTCTTGTTTGATAAGCTTAACCGTGTTTATTAGAGTATACTTCACATGATGGTCTTCAAAAGAGGTTGTTCTATTTTTTGCCATTATATTCTCCATCTTTTTCTTTATTTCAGACATCTCTTTTTCACTCTTTTTTTGTATTTCCTCTAGTTTCCTTTACCAATTAGTTGCCCTCTTCCTCTCATCCTCCAATTTCTTCTTCAAATCTTAGACTGTATTTACAGTATTTACCTATTTTTTCTTCTCATCCTCGAGATCCCTTTTCAAATCATGGATTGTTTTTGCAGTGGACTCCTCCTTTTTCTTTGCATTTTCCAATTCCTTCTTCAAATCATACAGTCTTTGAATAGATTCCTCTTTCTTCGTATTCTCTAATTCCTTTCTCAAATCAAGAATTTTCTTTGTAACTAACTCCTCTTTTTTCTTTGCATTCTCCAATTCCCTCCTCATATGGTGGATTGTGTTAGTGCTTGTAGTAGAATTAGACTCCATTTTCTTCACATTCTCATTTTCCTTTACAAATCACTGATAGTTTTTGTAGTTAACTCTTCTTTTTGTTTCATATTCTCCAATTGCTTATTCAAAATTGTGGATTGTGTTTGCACTAGACTCATCTTTTTTCTTCTAATTCCCCAATTCCTTTTACAAATTAAAAATCATCCTTTCCCTAGACTCTAAATTTTTCTTTTCATTGTCCAATTCAATCTTTAAATTATTATTTTCCTTGATAGTAGAGTCCAAGTTAATTTTCAATTTATTGTTGACCTATGCACTACTCTCTGCAGGCTTGAACAACTGTGCATTAGAGACTTGTTCATGCTGAAGTCTTTTTTAGCACCCATCCAATTCTTTAGTCAATTTTTGCACTTGTTCATTCATCTTTTCTTGCTAGAAAATTGCTTCTATAGGAGAAGATTTTTTTATCCTATTTTGCAATTCTTTGAACCTATTATCTACTCCTTTCTCCTTCACCTTCACATTATTAAGGTCTTTCTATAACTTTTCTATTTTCTTTGTAAGTATTTTTTTGTTGCTCTCTTTTGATATATTAATTTTGTCAATATTTTTCACTTTTGACAAATCCATTTGTAGACTCGTAACTTTTATATTGTTACGATTTATTACATTTTGTGGTGGATTATTATCTGTACCCAGGGGCATTGTAGTCATGAACTTCATCATTTCATTGTTTGGATCATATGTTGGAAATATTCTATTAGTAGATCCCTAACATTTGGCAACTGTATCACTTTTCAAAGTCTTCATATTTGCATATTTCTTTCGCTTGTTTGTTCAAACTTTGATGCAAACTCATTTAAACTAAACTCTGAGTTTTTTGAAACAATTGAGTGTTTGAAAGGTGAATTATCAACTATAGCATTGTATGCTGATGCTCCTCCATCTCTAGTTAAACTTACTCCACCTATAATTGTATTTTGAGGATTGCCAACATACTAAAGATGGCCCATTCCAAATCTTGGCATTTTAGGACTATTTTTAGGGTTTTGTACAGAAGCTATTGGTGCATACATTGCTAAAGTAACCACTAACATTACTTGCAATGTAATTGTCATAATTTTTTCCTTTTTTGCATAATATTCATCCATGCTAGTGCCTATGTTAGTGCTAGTGCCAGTAGAATCAACTACAACTAGATTTGAAGATTTAACATATAATGTGTTGGGACGACCTTCAGAAGTAAAGTATAATATTTTTTACCCTTTTTAGATGAATCATCTTCAATCTTAGAGCATCCAATTATTGGTTTACTTCATCTTTTGGGTGGGTTTGGTACTGGAACTAGATTCCAAATCCCTTCACCACTTGCACCAATAGGTATTTTACCTGCATAACCCATTTTTTGTATCATAGTCGCTCCTTTACTATATGTTTGTTTAATAGAATCACTCATTTGAAGTTTAATATTATCTCTGCCCCTGGTTGATCCAAAATCCTCAATACCTTGAATGTCAGCATCATAATTGAGGTCCTTCTGTCTTTGAATATCATTGTCACTACAACTGCCAAGTTCATATAGTACAATTGGATGCTCTTTATCCCAATAATTGCTTAAAAGTTCATCCTCGTCAATTTTCTCAAAATTTGTTGATGTCTTTGGTTCACCCAAATTTTGCCTCATTTTTCAAAAATTAGTCATCTTGGTTTGACACCACATTTCAGATGCCCATACGTCTTTAATTTCTTTCAGCATAGACTTCTTAAAAGGTTCAGATGCTTTCTCGTAGAAATTTAAGTATGTTAGAGGCTCTAATTTGTGTAACTCTGATATGTGCAATGTCATAATTTGGGATGACAGTTCTTGCATTGAAATATTATTCTCTATTGCATGTTTCTCCATCTCTTTCTTAACCTCATGCCACGAATCCTTGTTTTTTAACTTTTCTATCAATGGCATCTCCTGGTGTTGATAGTTTATTGCAAAGTTCCCATTGGCAATAAGTCTTTTTTTTTTATGTTCAATGGATCATAATTCCAGTGACTGAAAAAATGAAAGAAAAAAATATTTTACCAATTCATTTGCCACTTTGAAAGCCTTTCTCTCAAATGTGAGGCCCCCAATTGTGAAAGGAAAGGAAGGAAATATCATTTTCTTTTGTTGTCTACTGAAAAGTTCATTTGCGCTCTCCATCTGCTTTACATTTTTTATTGCAAAAGTCATTTCTATAACATGCATTGGAATTTTGTAGGGTTCAATCACTGAACTGTAAAACCTTAAGACAATGTACTCTTCCATGAAGAACTAGTCACCCAATTGAATCTAACTTCCCAATTGAATGCAATCTTTAAAAGACATAGGCAATCTAGGCATTGTAGTGCCTATGATTTTTTGGTAAATAGGTGCCAAAAAGAAGTCTACAAAATGGTTGTAATTTTTATTTTTAGTATTCATCCTCATCTTATGTGTCCACTCATATACTGGACTTGAAGTCTCTGATTTCTTTTGAGTTTTCTCATCAAACTTATAGACCTCAATATCAAGCTTGTTGTTCTCTGTCTCAAATATTGGGCAATGCTTTGCTAAAAGAAGATAGCACAAGTAACTTGTGAACCTAAATGTCTTCATCTTGCCTGTAGTTTTACTTTGTTTAATTATTAGTAATTGTTGTTGCATAGATTCAATAATGCACTAAATAAAATTATATCTTACATCTACCTTCTCAATTGACTGACCTCGACAATGGATACTATAAATTATTTCAAGAACACTAGCCCCCACTTCCTTGTCACTGTCTAATCTTGGACAAAATGATAACAAAGAAATAATATTCTAAACCCATGACACAAAAATATCATTCTAATAAGGAGGCTTATGGTCTATGTCTAGTGTAACACTAGTAGAGGACTCTGAGGGTATTAAACCCTTAATATATGAATCTTGAAAATCTCTTTCCAACTTGTTATAAGCCTAAGCTAGTTTCTCCAATTCAATGTGTTGTTAAAGCTTTTTGTTTTAAACCCTAACCCTAGGTCTAATAGAGTGAAAAATTCACCCTTATTTATTGATAAAATTTCCCCCTCAGTGTTTTGGTTTACAATTTCCTTTCTATTTTCATCATAATTCTGAGTGCGTAGCATTACAATTTCAGCGCACGAGAATACTTCAGGTACAACAAAGTTTGCCAATCTAGTAACCAAAGAAGCTAGTTTATTTGTATGTGCACCAATATTGTTATTATATTTGTAAAAATTTATCCGTTTATGTGGATCTTTCCACTTATTAAATAATGAATGTCTAATTCCCATGATTCCAAAATCTCCATGTATAATAAGATAAAAAATATCATGAAATTCATTGATGAAACATGGAACCAACCAAATGCATCTATAGAGGCCCTAGGACCCCTAGGTACATAGGATGTCATGAAATGCATCGAGACCTATGACCTCTCTCAATGCATTATAACAAACCAAATGCATCCCTAAGGGTCCTAGGGCCCCTAGGGACATACATTGTCATAAAATGCATCAAGAGGGGTCATAGGTTAATCTATAAACCCTCTCAATGCATTATAACAAACCAAATGTGTCTATGGGGGTCCTAGGGCCCCTAGAAACATACTTTATCATGACATGTGTCAATCAAGGTCATAGGTTAACCTACGACCCCTCTAGATGCATTGGAACCAATCAAATGCATCCCTACATGCCCTAAGACCCCTAGGGACATAGGTTGTCATGAAATGTTTTGAGAGTGGTCATAAGTTAAACTAGGACCCCTCTCGATGCATTATAATCACCCAAATGCATCCCTAGGGACCCTATGACCCCTAGGGACATATGTTATCATGAAATGCGTCGAGAGGGGTCATAAGTTAATCGATGCATTTCATGATAATGTGATAAAAACCAACTGAATCCCTAGGGGTCCTAGGATCCCTAGGGACATATGTTATCATGAAATACATCGATCAGGGTCATAGGTTAACTTAGGACCCCTCTAGATGCATTGGAACCAACCAAATGCATCCCTAGGGACATAGGTTTTCATGAAATGTGTTGAGAGGGGTCATATGTTAACCCATGACCCCTCTCGATGCATTATAACCAACCAAATGCATCCCTTGGGCCCTATGACTCCTAGGGGCATACATTATCATGAAATATGTCAAGAGGGGTCATAGGTTAACCTATGACCCCTCTTGACACATTGAAACCAACCAAATGTGTCACTAGGGTTCGTAGGACCCGTACGAACATTAGTTGTCATGAAATGCATCAAGATAATTCATAGGTTAACTTATGACCCCTCTTGATGCATTAGAACCAACCAAATGCATCCCTAGGGGTCCTAGGGCCCCTAGGGACATATGTTGTCATCAAATGTGTCGATTGAAATCATAGGTTAACGTATAATCCCTCTCAATGCATTATAACCAACCAAATGTGTCTCTAGGGTTCCTAGGGCCCCTAGGGACATACATTATCATGAAATGCATTGATTAGGGTCATAGGTTAACCTATGACCCCTCTAGATACATTGAAACCAACCAAATGCATCCCTAGGGGTCGTAGGACCACTAGGGACATAAGTTGTCATGAAATGTGTCGAGAGGGATCATAGGTTAGCCTGTGACCCCTGTTGATCCATTATAACCAACCAAATGTGTCCCCAGGGGTCGTAGAGCCCCTAAGGACATACGTTATCATTAAATGCATTGATCAGGGTCATGGATTAACCCATGACCCCTTTAGACACATTGGAACCAGCCAAATGCATTATCATGAAATTTGTTGAGACCTATGACCCCTCTTGATGCATTATAACTAACCAAATGCATCCCTAGGGGTCCTAGAGCTCCTAGGGACATATGTAATCATGAAATGCATTGATTAGGATCATAGGTTAACCTATGACCCCTCTCAATGCATTAGAACAAACCAAATGAGTCCCTTGGGGTCTGAGGTTCCCTAGGGACACATGTTATCATGAAATGCATCGAGAGGGGTCATGGGTTAACCTATGATCCTGATCAATGCATTTTATTATAATGTGTGTCAACCTATGACCCTTCTCAATGCATTTCATGATAATGTGTGTCTCTAGGGGCCCTAAAACCCCTAGGGATTCATTTGGTTGGTTATAATGCATTGAGAGGGATCATAGGTTAAATTTGGTTGCTTATAATGCATCAAGAGGGGTCATAGATTGGTTGGTTATAATGCATTGAAAGGGGTCATAGGTTAACCTATGACCCCTCTCGATGCATTATAACCAACCAAATGCATCCCTATGGGTCCTAGG
Organism: Cupressus sempervirens; assembly: GCA_028749045.1. Classification (NCBI taxonomy): domain Eukaryota; kingdom Viridiplantae; phylum Streptophyta; class Pinopsida; order Cupressales; family Cupressaceae; genus Cupressus; species Cupressus sempervirens. The sequence continues at coordinate 163,374,226 of CM053786.1, read as the reverse complement.
GGCCATGTATGTTGTCATGAAATGCATTTATTAGGGTCATATGTTAACCTATGACCTATTGGAAATGATTGAAATGATCATAAGAAAAGTTGTTGGCATAATATATGGAACTGGTAAAGAATGTCCTCAATCATTGTTTTTTCATTGATGTCAAACTTGCTACTTGCAGGAATGACAATTGCTTTAGTGATTCAAATACTATCAATTAGTTGATTGTCAAGGAGGAAGCAATCAATAAGATGTAACTAGAACACCTAGAGAAAGGTTGAAGTTATGATGTTGTAATGAAGTACAAGGATCAGCTAAGCCATTGATGAAAAAGTGTATTTGATGACATATTTAAAAGAATGGGCACACTGAAACATATCAAAGATTTAAGGTTTTAGCTAAGTCTTTTTTAAAGCTCAAACTAAGCTCATTAGAGAGAAGGAGTCGAGCAAGCTAGTAAGAGCCGAGCAAATTCCTAGTTAATACCAAGTGGAACCAAGTGTCAAGTATTAACAAGTGCCGAGTGTAACAAGTGCCGAGTATTAACAAGTGCAGAGTATTAACAAGTGCCGAGTATTATCAAGTACCAAGAAAAATCAAGTGCTGAGCAGAACCAAGTGCCGAGCAGAACCAAGTACCAAGCAGAACCAAGTACCGAGCAGAATCAAGTGTTGAGCAGAACCAAGTGTTGAGCAGAACCAAGTGTTAAGCAGAACCAAGTGCCGACCAGAACCAAGTATCGAGTAGAATCAAGTGTCGAGCAGAACCAAGTACTGAGCAGGTATAGGTGCTGAGTAACATAGAGGTGTCGAGCACCAGTAACTCAATAATGCCGAGTTGCTGCATTATTTTGGAAATTGAAGATTCGCCAGATCTAAGCTGACAAGGTTGTTATCTAGAAGTTTGTGAATTAAAAGGAAGATAAGAATGATGAGTTGGTGGCACAGAACACCATGTAGAACTTTTTTCTTTTAGAGAAACAACTAACAAAGATTCTAGAAGAAAACAATATATGGGGTAGATACATTGTATCCTACCTAATCCATCTTGAAACCCTAAAATTGGAAAGGGAGAATTGAGTAGGAAAAGGAAAATCAGACTTCTATATAAGAAGACATAAATTAATGAAGAAGTAGAGCAAAAACAGGAATAAGGAGAGCGAGGTGGTCAAGCATAAAAGCATGAAGTGTTGTAGAATGTGCTAAGGAGAAGAAAGCACATGAACTCTGTTTGAATAGACGACCACAAGAATGATTGCATTGGCAGAATGAGTAAGAAGACTCAAGGAGACAAAGCTTGAAAGGGAGACAAGCAGTCAGAGCTGAAGTAATTGAAGCCAAGCATAAGGATTGAATTGAAAGTGTGATCTGAAATCTGCAAACTATGTTGTAAGTTATATCAGATCAAAAGACTATTATCGTTACTTTCTAGCAATTGTAATAGTAAGTCTAAATCCTATGGACTTAGGTTGGTTTAATAGCCAAAAGATAAATTCTTTAGCAGGGTGACATTCCAAGTGAATGTTCTAAAGACCTTTTACCAGGCCTATTCCTAACAGTTTGGTAAAAACCTCTAACAGGGTCACATTTAACAGTGTGTTGTAAGCCTTTAACAGGGTAGGCTTTTAACAGGGCATCACTTCAGAAGAGTGAAAATCAAGTAGCGTGTTACTGGTGGTTTTTCCCAAATTGGGTTTCCATGTAAATCATTGTGTCATGTGTTGATTTTGGATGTTTTGTCATTGCATATTGATTTACTGTAACTTGCTTATATGATTGATTTAAGTATTGGATGGATGAAAAGTATACGAATTCATTAGAAGTAGTAAAAAGGTATTAATAGAGCATTTTGGACTTTGAATAATTGATTCACCCCCCCTCTCAGTTATCCTAAAGAATTCTAACAATTGGTATCAGAGCCAACTGCTGATTCAGTTTAAAGGGACTTCAAGCAGAAAAGATCAAAATGGCAAAGAGAGAAGTTCCCAAGCTCAACAAAGACAACTTTGTTGCATGGAAAAGTTTGATGAAGCTACATCTTGCATCCATAGGAGATTATGCCCAAAATTCAATTGTCACTGAACATGTAGATCCAATAGGTGCTCCTACTACAGAAGACATGAAAAACAAGCAAGAACACAACCAAACAATGTTGGAAATTGCCTCCGCACTCAGCTATGCTGAATTTGATGATATTAAAGGATGTGACACTGCATACAAAATGTGGAAAGCCTTATCAGACATCTATGGAGGATATCATAATGTACAAAGAGAAAAAAGAGAAAGTCTCAGAGGAAAGTTTGATAACATGAAAATGGAAGAAAATGAGAATGTTGCTCAGTATGGTGCAAGAATAAAGGAAGTGGTAAGTGCAATAAGATGCTTGAGTGGTCAACTAGATGAAGATACTATTAATAGTAAGTTCTTAAGAACCTTGCTCCCTATCTATGCTATTAGAGTATTAGCAATACAAGAGCTAAGATGTATACCAGAAAATAATCTAAACTTTGAAGGTATAATAGGTAGACTCACTACATTTGAATTATCTAACTTTGACAACTACAAACCTAAAAATGCTGAATCCACTTTTAAGGCCAAGTTATCACTGAAAGATGTCGAACAGATGAAATCAAAGAAAGGAAGAAAAATGAAGTATGGATCTAGTGACAATAGCACTGATGAGGAAGATGTGGAACAATTGGAAGCATTGCTCGCTAGAAGATTTCACAGGGGCAAAGGAAAATTCAAAGGTAAGATTCCTATAATTTGTTTCAATTGCAATGAAGTAGGTCATATTGCTGCAAGATGAGAAAAAGGATTCCAAGGAAGGCAAAGAATACAAGAACAGAAGAGATGATGACAAGAGAGATTACAAAGAAAAAGTTAAGAAGTGTTATATTATTGAAGAAAATTTTGATGACAATGATGATGAAGTTGTTTATGTAGCCATGAAGGACCAATCCGATGAAGAAGAAGCCACAGCACTGGTAACATGCATAAACAAGAATGACAGATGGATCATAGCTAGTGGATGCTCACATCATATGATAGGAGACAAAAGTAAGTTTGTTAACTTTACTCAGTATGATGGAAATAGTGTTAGATTTGGTAATGATGCTCCATGTCAAATCAAAGAAAAAAGTTCCATTAAGCTCACAGAACAAATTTCATGTGATAATGCATACTATGTTGAAGGATTAAACTACAATTTACTGAGTGTCTCACAGTTAGGCAATATAGGCTACAAAGTAGAATTTGGAAACAAAACTGCAAAAATCTATGACAATGATGGTAAACTGATAGGAAAAGGAGATCAAACGAAGATTAATTTGTTTTACCTTGATATGGATGATGTTTCTTGTCTATTTGCAAAATTTGATGATGAATGGTTATGGCATAGAAGATTATGTCATGTCAACTTTGACAATCTAGTCAACATCAGTAAAATGAAGAAAGTCAGAGGTCTACCAAAATTGAAGAAGCCTGATAATATCATGTGCAAACAATGTTAGCTAGGAAAGATGACAAAATCAAGTTTCAAAAGCAAAAACTATACATCTAAAGAGATACTTGAGTTAGTTCACACTGACTTATGTGGTCCAATGGAAATACAAAGCTATAGAGGAGATAAATACATAATGTTATTTGTTGATGACTATTATGTTCTTAAAACAAAAATTTGATACTTTTCAAATGTTTAAGTGGTATGTGGCTAGAGTTGAAAAGGAAATTGGAAAAAGCCTGAAATGCCTAAGATCAGATAGAGGTGGTGAATTTACATCAAATGAATTCGAGATATTCTATAATGACAAAGGGATCAAAAGACAAACATCAGCTCCTAGAACTCTCCCACAGAATGGAATTGTTGAAAGAAGAAACAGATCTATAATTGACTGTGCCAGAACATTAATGATGGAAAAGAATGTAGCTCTAAAATACTGGAGAGAAGTTGTAAGTGTAGTTGTTCATACACTGAACCGAGTACAAGTCAAGAAAGGTACAAATACAACACCTTTTGAATTATGGTATGGTTGCTCACCCAATGTAAAACATTTCAAAGTGTTTGGTTGCAAATGTTTTATCCTTAAAGATGTTAGAAATGAAAAATTTGATGCAAAAAGTGATGAAGGTATATTTCTTGGTTACTCCACTAGAAGTAAGGCATATAAGTGTTTGAATATTAACACTAACAGAATTGTGGAAAGTGCAAATGTAAATTTTGATGAGCACACAGAAGTCCAAGCTGAAATACCAAAGAAAATGGAAGAATACAGAACCTTTGTGTATTCTTATGAAGGAATGATTGATGAGAATGATGTCAATCAAATTGGAAATCAACAACAGGTATCAATTTTAGCTAAATCACAACCAGTAAATGTCGAGTTGCATTCAGAAGCCGAGTTGCAGAATGAAGAAAATGCACAATCTGATTCTGAAGATAGCATACATGATGAAGAACAACCTGACAACGAAGTGCATAGTGATCCTGAATCTGAAAGATCAAACATGGAAACAAGGACAGAGCCAAGGTTATCCAAATATGTAAAAAGACATCACCCTGCTGAACAAATAATTGGTGACAAAGATGCAAGACCAATGACAAGGAACAGACTAAGACATGAATCATGTCTGGTCAGCCAATCTGAACCCAAGACAATACATGGTGCATTACAAGATGATGACTAGTATAAAGCTATGGAAGAAGAAATTGATCAAATAAGAAAAAATAAAACCTAGAGTTTGGTTCCCAAACCAACTGACAAGAATGTGATTGGCACCAAATGGGTATTCAGAAACAAACTAGATGAGAATGGTGAGATTACCAGAAATAGAGCTAGACCAGTATGTAACGGTTATGCTCAAGCAGAAGGAATAGACTATGGAGAAACATTCACTCCTGTTGCTAGAATGGAAGGAGTGAGAACTTTACTTGCATATGTTGCCTACAAAGATTTTAAAGTCTATCAGATGGATGTAAAATCTACTTTCTTAAATGGTATACTAGAAGAAGAAGTCTACATTGAACAACCAAAAGGATTTGTTGATGAAAACAATAGGGATATGGTGTGTAAGTTACATAAAGCACTCTATGGTTTGAAACAAGCACCTAGAGCATGGTATGAGAGACTTCACAAGTATCTAGTGCAAATTGGATTTGAAAGAACTGATGATAACAGCAACATGTACATCAAAGTAGAAGAAGGTAAAGACATTATTGTATCTGAAATCTTTGTGGATGACATAGTGTTTGGAGGTAAGGAAGTACTTTCCAAAGGCTTTGCTGACAAAATGAAACATGAATTTGAGATGTCTATGTTTGGAGAAATCAAACTTTTTGGATTGCAAGTATATCAACTCAAACATGGAATATTTGTTACTCAATCAAAGTACATCAAAGAAATTCTTAACACATTCGGATTGGAGGAATCCAAACCAGTCAGCACACCAATGGCCACAGGAAATAAGCTATCCAAAAATGATGAGTCAACTAAAGTCAATCAAACAATGTACAGATCCATGATTGGAAAACTACAATATGTTGTGCATAGTATACCAGACATAGCATTAGCAGTTGGAATAGTGGCTAGGTTCTCTACTAATCCTAAAGAAAATCATCTCATAGCAATAAAAAGAATAATGAGATATCTCAAAGGGACTGATGACTTTGGTCTATACTACAAAAAGAATGGAAAATTTGAGCTCAATGCATATACAGATGCAGACTAGGGAGGAAACATTGATGATAGAAAAAGCAAAAGTGGAGGTGCATTATTTCTAGGCAGAAGGCTAGTTACCTAGACTAGCAAGAAACAAACATATATATCCCAGTCCACTGTAGAATCAGAATATGTGGTAGCTGCAGTCAATTGCACAAACATTGTATGGCTCACACATCTATTGAATGGAATGAAAGAAGAAGTAACAAAACTTGTGATATTTTATTGTGATAATACAAGTGCTATAAACATATCCAAAAATCCAGTGATGCATGCAAAAACCAAGCATATTGCAATCAAGTATCATTATGCCAGAGAATTGGTAGAAGACAAACAAGTGAAGTTGGAATAGATTCACACAAAGGAACAAACTACGGATATCTTCACCAAACCATTTCCCAAGGATGCCTATGAATATCTTAAAGACAAGTTGGGGGTCATACCCCTAACTCAAGCTGCTTAAGGCAACAAGAAAGCTGCCTTGCATCAATAGGAATAAATCATTGTAATATTAATAGGTCGATGCAAAGGATGACAGCAGAAACAGAAACTCCAAATCAGTCACAAGCATGGTGACAGAGGGAGAAAATCAACTAGAAGCCAATGCTTATTTTCTACATGATAAAGATGCTACATCTTTGGCATTTATGTCAAAGAGGGAGAAATATGCAGAAAACTGATCAATACAAAGAAAGAGGGAGACATATGAGATCAGTAGTGAAATGCAACAAGCTAACGTATACAATCTTGGTGGTAACTGAATTGATTACTTGATCAGTTTGGTTTGCCATCAATGCCAAAGAGGGAGATTGTTGGAAATGATTGAAATGATCATAAGAAAAGTTGTTGGAATAATATATGGAATTGGTAAAGAATGTCCTCAATCATTGTTTTGTTATTGATGTCAAACTTGCTACTTACAGGAATGACAATTGCTTTAGTGATCCAAATCCTATGGACTTAGGTTGGTTTAATAGCCATAAGATAAATCCTTTAATAGGGTGACATTCCAAGTGAATGTTCTAAAGACCTTTTACCAGGCCCATTCCTAACAGTTTGGTGAAATCCTCTAACAGGGTCACATTTAACAGTGTGTTGTAAGCCTTTAACAGGGCATCACTTTAGAAGAGTGAAAATCAAGTAGCATGTTACTGGTGGTTTTTTCCAAATTGGGTTTCCACGTAAATCATTGTGTCATGTGTTGATTTTGGATGTTTTTTCATTGCATATTGATTTACTGTAACTTGCTTATATGATTGATTTAAGTATTGGATGGATGAAAAGTATATGGATTCATTAAAAGTAGTAAAAAGGTATTAATAGGAAATTTTGGACTTTGAATAACTGATTCACCCCCCTCTCATTTATCCTAAAAAATTCTAACATGACACCTCTCGATGCATTATAACAAACCAAATGTGTCCCTAGGTGTTCTAGGGCCCTTAGGGACATACGTTGTCATGAAATGCACAAAGAGGAACCTATGACCCCTCTCGATGCATTAGAATGAACCAAATGCATCCCTAGGGGTCCTACTACTCCTAGGGACATGCGTTGTCATGAAATGTGTCGATCGAGGTCATAGGCTAACCTATGACCCCTCTAGATGCATTGGAACCAACCAAATGCATCCCTAGGGGTCCTAGAACCCCTAGGGACATAGGTTGTCATTAAATTCATCGAGAGGGGTCATAGGTTAACCTGTGACCCCTCTCGACATATTATAACCAACCAAATGTGTCCCTAGGGGTCCTAGAGCCCTTGGGGACATACGTTGTCATGAAATGTGTTGATCGAGGTCATAGTTTAACCTATGAACACTCTCAATGCATTATAACCAACCAAATGCATCCCTAGAAGTCCTAAATCCCCTAGGGACATCAGTTGTCATGAAATGTGTCGATTGGAACCAACTAAATGTTCCTAAGAACCTATGACCCCTCTAGACACATTGGAACCAATCAAATGCATCCCTGGGGTTCCTAGCATCCCTAGGGACATAGGTTGTCATCAAATGCATCAAGAGGGGTCATAAGTTAACCTGTGACCTCTCTCGATGCATTATAACCAACCAAATGCATCCCTAGGGGTCTTAGAGCCCCTAAGGACATACATTATCATTAAATGTGTCAATCGGGGTCATAAGTTAACCTATGAACCCTCTTGATGGATTATAACCTACCAAATGCATCCCTAGGGGTCCTAGTGCCCCTAGGGACATACGTTATCATGAAATGTATCGATCACAGTCATAGGTTAACCTATGACCCCTCTAGACACATTGGTATCAACCAAATGCATTCTTAGGGACCCTAGGACCCTTAGGGATATATGTTGTCATGAAATGTGTCGAGAGGGGTCATAGGTTAACCTATGACCCCTCTCGATGCATTATAACAAAAAAAATGTGTCCTTAGGGGGCCTATGACCCCTAGGGACATACGTTATCATAAAAAATATCAAGAGGGGTCATAGGTTAATCTATGACCCCTCTCAATGCATAGAACCAACCAAATGTGTCCCTAGGGATCCTACAACCTGTAGGGACATAGGTTGTCATGAAATGCATTGAGAGGGTTCATAGGTTAACCTATGACCCCTCTAGAGACATTGGAACCTATGACCCCTCTAGACACATTGGACATACGTTATCATGAATTGCATCAAGAGAGGTCATAGGTTAACCTATGACCCCTCTCGATGCATTATAACCAACCAAATGCATCCCTAGGGGTCTTAGGGCCCATAGGGACATACGTTATCATGAAATGCATTGATCGAGGTCATAGGTTAACCTATGACCCCTCTCGATAGATTATAACAAATCAAGTGCGTTCCTATGGGTCCTAGGGCCCCTAGGGACATACGTTATCATGAAATGCATTGATCGAGGTCATAGGTTAACCTACGACCACTCTAGACATATTGAAACCAACCAAATGCATTGTTAGGGGTCCTATGACCTCTAGGGACATAGGTTGTCTAAAATGCATCAAGAGGGATCAGAGGTTAACTTTTGACCCCTCTCAATGCATTATAACCAACCAAATGCATCCTTAAGGGTCCTAGAGGCCCTAAGGACATGTTGTTATTAAATGCATCGATTGGGGTCATAGATTAACCTATGGCCACTCTAGACACACTGGAACACATACGCTCGATGCATTATAACCAACCAAATGTATCCCTAGCCCCTAGGGACTTATGTTATCATGAAATGTGTCGATCAGGGTCATAGGTTAACCTACGACCCCTCTTGATGCATTATAACAAACCAAATGCGTAGGGGTCCTAGAGCCCCTAGGGACATAAGTTTTCATGAAATCCATCGAGAGGGGTCATAGGTTAGTCTATAACCTCGATCGATGCATTTCATGATAACATATGTCCCCAAGGGCCCTAGGACCCCTAGGGACACATTTGGTTGGTTATAATGCGTTGAGAGGGGTCATAGGTTAAATTTGGTTGGTTATAATGCGTCAAGAGGGGTCATAGGTTGGTTGGTTATAATGCATCCCTAGGGGTCCTAAGGCCCCTAGGGACATACGTTATCATGAAATGTGTTGAGAGGGGTCATAGGTTAACCTATGACCCTCTAGATGCATTGAAACCAACCAAATGCGTCCCTAGGGGTCCTAGTACCCCTAGGGACATAGGTTATCATAAAATGCATCTAGCGGGATCATAGGTTAACCTTTGACCCCCTATGACCCCTCATGATGCATTATAACCAACCAAATGTGTCCCTAGGGGTCCTAGGGCCCCTAGGGACATACGTTGTCATGAAATGTGTCGATTGGGGTGATAGGTTAACCTATGACCCCTCTCAACTCATTATAACCAACCAAATGTGTCCCTAGGTGTTCTAAGGCCCCCTAGGGACATACGTTGTCATGAAATGCATTAAAAGGGTTCATTGGTTAACCTATGACCCCTCTAGATGCATTGGAACCAACCAAATGCATCCCTAGGGGTCTTAAGATCCCTAGGGAAATAGGTTGTCATGAAATGCATCGAGAGGGGATATAGGTTAACTTGTTATCCCTCTAGATGCATTACAACCAACCAAATGGATCATAGGTCATAATAATAATAATATTATTATTATTATTATATGTTGTATTTAATAATAATATAGTAAAAATAATAATATAATATAATAATCATATATATATTATATTTATAGATGATAATAATAATAATGGCATATATTATGTTATTATATTTAATAATAATAATATAATATAATAATTTCATATATATTAATATATATTATATATTTATCGATTATAATAACAATAACATGTATTATTATATTTTATAATAATATAATATAATAATACATTATAAGCTAATACATTATTCATAACTCATATATTTTGGTAATTCATAACTCATAACTCGTAACTCATATAATAATATTATAATCTAATACATTATAGTAATTCATTTTTTCCTCTAATATTTTGTTTGCAATATTGGATATCCGATTTCATATCGTATATTTGATTTGAAATTGGGTATTCGATCTAAAATTGAATACCTGATTTTACTGCCATTATTTTTCCAAAATATTCCCTGTGACTACAGACCCGACAACATCACTTTTTGTGGGCCTTTTTCACAAGTTTTAGGAAAATTCACATTTTGGGGCCTAAATAATTGAAAGAAGTTTGATAATATATCCCTAGGTGTCTGATATTGTCATCTGAATGGGGAGCAGCAGTCATCAAAAGGCTAAACACAAAAGGAAGGTATCTAATGAAGACATTGCATCATATAAGGAAAGGGAAAAATTAGAACACCGAAAGAAAAGACAAGATATGTTAAATGTGAATCAAGTTGATGATGAATTAGTTGAAGGTGAAATCATAGAGTCAGATAATGAATATGTGCAGCTGGGGTATGAAAATGTACCAATTGAAAATGATAATACTGGGATTGAAAATTTAGAGAATGAAAATTTGGAGGAAGAAATGCTACTAGGTCATAATGTAAATTGCATGATTGACCATGCTGAACATGACAATGCATAGGAACCTTACATATCTCCTAATTATAATCGACATGAAGGTTATAGAACACCAAAATGGATAATTGAAATTGATGAAATGGTTATTACCAATTTGGAAGGGAAAAAATAAAAAAGAACCATTTGGTTATGGGCTTCAAGACTATATAAGATGTTTTTTGGCAACAAGACAATGGTGGAGCAATGTCAACTTTTAATGCAATTATTAAAGATTCAAAAGATGAGACCTATGCTTTCCAAATTGAAGATTTGTGTCAATAAAAAATTGCAAAGAAATGTCATTATTGTGAAGAATATTTTTAGTGCGCTCAATAGGATTGAGAAAAATAGTAGGGAGAAGAATAAGAGAGTTGCTTGAAGGGTTATTACAACCTCTTTGGTAAGTCATCATTTGAGAAATGGTAGATATATGACACAAGCCTGTATTGACTTGAACATAAATCGTACTACTTTGAGAAGAGCACTTAGTTGATGAGAGAGAATTGATGATCCTCTTTAAAATGAAACATAGGTTTTTGGTGGGAAACTTCCACGTTTTGATAAGAAGCTATTCAATGATGTGAAGGAAGAAATTACACAATTTTGGCACTCTAGCTCCTGAGTATCATCCAATGCTAAAGACATGTTAAAGTTGAGAATTGGCATCAGATACCACACACCACATTCTAAATACTATTTGGAGGTAAGTCAAACTATGTTGTTCAAACAATTTAGAGAGAGTCATCAAAGTCTTCATATATCACAAAGTACTTTTGAATCTTTGAAGCCATTTTCTTGTGTGTCACTTAAAATTTGAAATACATGTTGTTGAAAATGTCATGTCAAGTTTTCTATGCACCATGAACTACTACACTCCATCCATTCTAATTTACATAGTAAAGAAATGTTGGAGAATTGTGGTGCTAGTGGGCTTCCAAAATTATCAAGAGACTTGCTAGATCAATTTTTATGTCATAGAGTTGATGGTTGTTTCTTTTATAGAAATACTTTCTTAAATGACAAGTGTTCAGAATGTGGTGGCTTATCCAAGTTTGAATAATATTTCCATGAGGGGTGCGAACAAGATCTTGGAAAGACTATAGTAAAAAAAAGTAATGAAACAGTGAAATACACATTGAAGAGTGGGGCTGAGGGCTCTAGATGTGAATTGGTTGCAAAATAAATCAGTATGGCTAGTTTTATTTTAGATTTCAAGGCAAATCTTTTCTAGAAGTATGCAAGACATAGTCACAGGTCTCAGTGGTTGGATAAACAATTTAGAATGTGTAAGGAGACTTTTCCCATTGGCACTATTATATCAGTTGTTGATTTTGTTGAGAACTATACATTGCAACCTCAAAATGAGACACAATCTCAGTATTACAACTCCATTCAGATTGCTATTTTTGTCCACATAACATATAGACATGCCCCTGATAGTGTGGAAGATAATCGAAAGATTATTAGAGAGTATCATTTTTATATGAGTGATGATAGATCTCACTCTCACGACTTTGTGCAACATTGTTTCGAGAATTATTTTGATTTCTTATAGGAGCATGCAATTACTATGGATAGACATATCATTTGGTTAGATAACTGTACAGGTCAATTCAAGAATGCTCGCATGTTTTATTAGTTGTGTACGATGCACGTAGAGAGGGAGGTGCCTCATATTTGGAGTTTTTTTTAGTCCAGCCATGGAAAAGGGGAACATGATGGAGCAAGGGCATGTGTGAAGAGAGCTATAGTTAAGGAGCAATTGAAGATTTCAGCAGTAGAGCTTCTTGATGCTCGTAGCATTGTTGATTGGTGTAGTTTAGCATTATCATAGTGGGAGACTCTTGATTCGGTGGTACACAGGTTCTTTTGGTTGGTTGAGAAAGGGTTCATAAATGATAGATGCAAATGTGTTCAAGCTCATAAGCTATTGTAGGTGCCCATGTCCAAATCCAATGATGTTTGACAACATTCCCCCTAAAAAAGAAATAGAGCAAATGTTGCACCTAGAATGTAATGTGATAAGATTAGACATATCATTGAATTGATGATGGATCTCTTAATGTAATATGATGATGATCAAGCCTTGAGACTCTTGTATGGGTGTAGTTGGATACTCATGTTGCATACAATCTTAAGAGTAGAGAGATGTAACAAGTCTAACAAAGTAAGTCCTAATCAAGTTAAACATCAATAACAAAGTATATTGTAGTTAGGTGACACTTACAACATTGCTTCTACAATAGATTACAACAATCATGTAGATATGGAAATTGATGATGCCACAAAAAAATTACCTAGAATAAACCATTGAAGATGTCTCCCATATAGATGTGGCAATATAGAAGGAACAACTAGCCCCTAATGGGTATTGCATGGAAGAAAAGATGTCTAACTAGTATAGGCTTGGTAGGTGGACATTAAAATCTCTGTCCCAAATCTACTAATTGAAATTGTTATCAAAGAATTATTTAAAAGTTCAAAAAAAAAAAAGACATTACTTTTTTTTCCAATGGATTTAGGTCATTGTGCAAAAAACCAAAGTAAAATAAATGCATTATAATTCCAAAACTTCAAAATTCGAAAGTTCAAAAAATTATATTTGGAAATAGAGCTCATATGAGTTTGAACATTGTCTTTGACATTGAGAAAATGTGAATTACTCATTTGTTGAAAGACACCAAGTGTTCAAATTATAAAATTCTTGCCTTATTACAAAAAAGACAAAATTATAGAGAGAAAGGAATGAAACTTTTATAATCTAGAATAATTTTATTAAATTTGAACTTATGAGCTCTTGTTCAAAAACCAAATTCTCCACCTTTTGAAAAACTTAACCTATGAAACTTTCAAAAGATTGGAGATAATTCATCATTCATTAATTCCTTATGAAACTCTCAAAGCTTATATGGAATTAATTCTTTATGAAACTTTGAAACTGTTGATGTTGGCATCGAATCGTCAGTGTCATTAGCTCCAGATGGATAGGTGAACCCTAGTGGCACCCTTGTTCTAGCCACGGAGACACTCCATCATCCGTGGCCACCCCATACTGAGGAGTCTCCAAGATGCTTTAAGTGCATTTTGAGGTAAATCTTTCGAGGGTTGTAACTTGGAGCTCGTGAGGGCTATCGATGAAACGTTGAATTCTACAAGACGGTGATGCTGAGGCCTAAAATAACCTATCTCATTTTTAAGAGATCACATACCATTTGGATTTGGCACACCAATCTCGCTTGATGCCAAAACTCACAGTGTGCTTCAGTTCATAGGTGCACCATAGTGTAACCTTAAAACTGTTGATCTTAGCATCAACTCGTCAGTGTCATTAGCTCTGGATGGGTGGGTGAACCCTAGTGACACCCTTGTTCTAGCCACAGAGACCATCCATCATCCGTAGACACCCCGTACTAAATAGTCTCCAAGGTGCTCTAAGTGCATTTCGAGGTCGATCTTCCGAGGGTTGTAACTCAGAGCTCGTGAGGGCTATCGATGAAATGTCAGATTTTACAGAACACTAATGTTGAGGCCTACATTAACCTATCTAATTTTTGAGAGATCACATTTAGTTTGGATTTGGCACAATGATCTCACTCGATGCCAAAACTCGTAGTGTGCCTTAGTTCATAGGTGCACCACAGTGTAACTTTGAAACTGTTGATCTTGGCATCGGATCATCAACACCATTAGCTCTAGATGGGTGGGTGAACCCTAGTGACATCCTTGTTCTAACCACGGAGACCATCCATTGTCTGCGGCCACCTTGTATAGAGTAGTCTCCAAGGTGCTCTCTAAGTGCATTTCGAGATCGATCTTCTAAGGGTTGTAACTCGAAGCTCGTGAGGGATATTGATGAAATTTCAAATTCTACAAGATGAAAATGTTGAGTCCTAAAATAACTTACCTCATTTTTGAGATATCACATTCTATTTGGATTCAGCACAGTGATCTCGCGCAATTCCAAAACTCGAAGTGTGCCTTAGTTCATAGGTGCACCATAGCGTAACTATGAAACCGTTGATCTTGGCATTAAATCATTAGTGCCATTAGCTCTAGATGGGTAGGTGAACCCTAGTGACACCCTCGTTCTAGCCATGGAGCCCATCCATCTTTCGCAACCACCCTATACCGAGTAGCCTCCAAGGTGCTCTGAGTACATTTCAAGGTCAATCTTCTGAGGGTCGTAACTTGGAGCTCGTGAGGGCTATCAATGAAATGAAAAATTCTATAAGATGGTGATGCCGAGGCCTAAAATAACCTATCTCATTTTCTAGAGATCACATTTCATTTGGATTCGGTACAATAATCTTGCTCAATTCCAAAACTTGCAATGTGTCTCAATTCATAGGTGCACCATAGCATAACTTTGAAACCGCTAATCTTGGCATCGAATCATCAGCACCATTAGCTAAGATGGGCGGGTGAACCCTAGTGACACCCTTGTTCCAGCCAGAGAGACAATCCATCATTCATGGCCACCTCGTACTAAGTAGTCTCCAAGGTGCTCTAAGTGCATTTTGAGGTCAATCTTCTGAGGGTTGTAACTCAGAGCTTGTGAGGGTTATCAATGAAATTTCAAATTATATAGGAAAATGATTTTGAGGCCTAAAATAACCTATCTCATTTTGAGAGATCACATTCCATTTAGATTTGGCACAACGATCTCGCTCAATGCCAAAACTCGTAGTGTGCCTTAGTTCATAGGTGCACCATAGCGTAACTTTGAAACAGCTGATCTTGGCATTGAATTGTCAATGCCATTAGCTCCAAATGGGTGGGTGAACTCTAATGACACCATTTTTCTAGCCACAAAGACCATCCATCATCCACAGCCACTCCATATCGAGTAGTCTCCAAGGTGCTCTAAGTGCATTTTGAGGTCGATCTTCTGAGGGTCGTAACTCAGAGCTCGTGAGGGCTATCGATGAAATGTTGAATTCTATAGGAAAGTGATGTCGAGGCCTAAAATAACCTATCTCATTTTGAATAGATCATATTCCATTTGGATTTCGCACAACAATCTCACTCGATGCCAAAACTCGCAGTGTGCCTCAGTTCATAGGTGCACCACAGTGTAACTTTGAAATCGTTGATCTTGGCATCGAATCGTCAGCTTCATTAGCTCTAGATGGGCGAGTGACCCCTAGTGACACCCTTGTTCTAACCACGGAGACCATCCATTATCTACGGCCACTTCATACTAAGTAGTCTCCAAGGTGCTATAAGTGCATTTCGAGGTCAATCTTCCAAGGGTCATAACTCGAAGCTTGTGGAAGCTATTGATGAAACATCAAATTCTAACAATGCTGATGCCAAGGCCTAAAATAACCTATCTCATTTTGGAGAGATCACATTCTGTTTGGATTCAGCACAACAATCTCACTCGATGCCAAATCTGACAGTGTGCCTTAGTTTATAGGTGCACCATAGCATAACTTTGAAACTATTAAAATTGGCATCAAATCGTTCATGCCATTAGCTCTGGATGGGTAGGTGAACCCTAGTGACACCCTTGTTTTGACCACGGAGACCATCCGTTGTCTGCGGCCACCCCGTACCGAGTAGTCTCCAAGGTGCTCTAAGTGACTTTTGAGGTCGATCTTCCGAGGGTCGTAACTTGAAGCTCATGAGGGCTATCAATGAAATGTCAAATTCTACAAGATGGTAACACCGAGCTCCAAAATAACCTCTCATTTTTGAGAGATCACATTCTATTAGGATTTGGCACAACGATCTTGCTCGATGCCAAAACTTGTAGTGTGCCTTAGTCCATAGGTGCACCACGGCATAACTTTAAAATTGTTGATCTTGGCATCGAATTGTCAGTTCCATTAGCTCTAGATGGGCGGGTGAACCCTAGTGACACCCTTGTTCTAGCCACAGAGACCATCCATCATCCGGGGCCACCCCATACCGAGTTGTCTTCAAGGTGCTCTAAGTGCATTTCAAGGTCAATCTTTCGAGGATCGTAACTCAGAGCTCATAAGGGCTATCGATGAAACATCAAATTCTACAAGACAGTGATGTTAAGGCTTAAAATTGTTAGAATTATTTAGAATAATTGAGAGGGGGGGTGAATTAGTTATTCAAGGTCCAAATGCCCTATTAATACCTTTTTACTACTTTTAATGAATCCATACCCTTTTCATCTATTCAAACTTAAATCAATCATATAAGCAAGTTATAGTAAATCAACATGCAAAGATAAAACATTCAAGATCAACACATGACACAATGATTTACGTAGAAACCCAATTTGGGAAAAACCACCAGTAACATGCTACTTGATTCTCACTCTTCTGAAGTGATGCCCTGTTAAAAGCCTGCCTTGTTAAAGGCTTACAACACACTGTTAAATGTGACCTTGTTAGAGGATTTCACCAAACTGTTAGGAATGGGCCTGGTTAAAGGTCTTTAGAACATTCACTTGGAATGTCACCCTGTTAAAGGATTTTTCTAATGGTTGTTAAACCAACCTAAGTCCATAGGATTTAGACTTATAGTTACAATTGCTAGAAAGTAACAATAATGGTCTTTTGATCTGATATAACTTACAACATACTTTGCAGATTTCATATCACACTTTCAGTTCAATCCTTATGCTTGGCTTTAATCTCTTTAGCTCTGGCTGCTTGTCTTCCTCTCAAACTTTGTCTCCTTGAGTCCTCTAACTCATTCTGCCAATGCAATCATCTTTGTGGTCATCTATACAAATAGAATTTCTGTGCTATCTTCTCCTAGGTACATTCTTCAGCATTTCGTGCTTTTATGCTTGACCACTGTCTCTCTTTCCTTCTATCCCCTCTCGCTCTTTTTTTCTCTTATTAACTTATGTCTTCTTATATAGAAGTTTGATTTTCCTTTACTGCTCAATTCTCCCTCAATTTTAGGGTTTCAAAATTGATTAGGTAGGATACAATGTATCTACCCCATATCTTGTTTTCTTCTTGAAACTTCGCCAGTTGTATCTTAAAAATGTTCTACATGGTGTTCTGTGCCACCAACTCATCATTCTTATCTTCCTTTAAATTGATACTTATACATACAATGGGGCTCTCAGTGTGAATGGAAATGCCTAAGCTGTTAGTGTAGTTTTTTATTTTTTCTATTTTGCTAGGTTTTTCCTACTCTTTTAATAATCTCGCTTAGGTTAATAAAGCATGTCTTATTAGGTGAATGGTTGTGAGGTGTCACCTTCCTACTTGTGAGCATCCATTAGCTATCTTGGGAAGATACTTTGCTATCTTTAGTCCGATAGATGGTTGCTCCTCATTGGTTGGTGTTGCCACCTCCTCCCTCTTTCTAGCCTATATAAGCATGCTACCTGGCTTGTATTTGTATCTCTTGTTTTTGCATCCTCTTAATGCTATTTTGCTTCCAGCATTTGCATTACTCTCTTGGAGACTAACTCTATGATGCTATTTTGATTTTGTATCATTTGCATTCATAGTTTAAATATTTACTCTTTGCACTAGTTTTCTGGGTTATTAATCTTTTCAGATTCTAACATGGTATCAGAGCTTTTCTATGTGCAAGAGTAGATTTTAGTTTCCTTATTTGAGAGATTCGGGGGGGGGCAAATAAAATTTATTCTAGTTTTTTGAAAAATGAAGTATGCTCTTCTCTTGCATCTTTGGATGATCTTGAGAATCAGAAAAGTTTTGACAAAAACAATTTTTCTCTAGGGTTTCAATCTCAAATCTGACAACCAACTTGCATATTTGGAGTTTTCAATCAGTTTTACAGGTTCCAACATGCCATTGATGGACTTGAGAAGCTGATCCAGCATTTGCATGTCAAATTTTGGTTGCTAGGGTCGTTTTCTGATTTTTGGAGCCGTTTTTTTATGTTAAAGGCGTCTGATTTACACTACAGCGACATCTTCTGTTCATCAGCAAAAAAAATGCTTTCTGAATTTTGTTCGCAGCCCCGAAAAACCATCTGGGTATCTTTTAGATTTTGCATGCAAGCTGTATATTTTTTAGAATCGAGCATGCAAAGCTACAGCCATACCCCTCTCCGTTGGCAGCCGCAGATTTGAATGCAGTTTTCAAATGTCTCGTTCTTGCTCATACGGACTCCGATTTTGATGATTCTTGTTATGAACTTGGCTATTTTTTTGTGCTCTATCCACTATTGGAGTTATTTTTTTATTTTCATGCATGAATTCTTCAGAAATTGTAGATTCTCAGCCGTGACTGTGCACAGTTCTTGTTTTGGAAACTTCGGAGGATCATAACTTTCTCATACGACCTCATATCGAGGCGATTCTTTTTTTGAAAGTGTATGATTGTTCGAGTAGATCGCAGTGGTGCTATTCGTTTCCTTGATTATTGTGCCCAAGTTTCACTTTTAACATATGCTCTTCATGAGGGTTTGTAATGCATTGAAATCAAGACCTACTTGTGGTTTTTTGGCCATAACTTTTGCATATGGAGGTATTTTTCCGATCCAAAAGAAGCGTCGAAAAGCTAGTTCTGAGACAGAGATACTGGTATAGGTTTTTTTTGAGTTTTGATACAGTTTGGTTGCCTATTATGGCAATCAAAGTTGGATGTTCTATTTTTCACTCCGGGAGGCGTATCTTGAGCTTCCGATCTCCGATTTTGGACTTCTTTATATTGTTGGAAAGCTCTTTTTGTGCTCTTTCCAATGATGTTGGTTGTTGTTCCAGACACATCCTATTCAGTCTTTTGCATTTTAGCATTCTGGTGGATATTCTGTTTGTTTCAGGTCTGGAGATCGATTTAGTTGCTTCATGTTGGGCTTTACCTTCTCTTGTTTCAGCCTTATATTTTTTCTAATCATTGTTGATATTCACTGTAAGCATCTTTATGCAACGCACTGAGATAAAGTGCCACTCTTGCGATTTGGGATCCTTTTCATCATTGTGATTCGTTGTACTCGCACTATTATATAAAGTGACATGGGGGGGATAGTTGTTTGCCGCTTATAGGCTCTCTTTCTCTAATTCCTCATGCAGTGTCGATGACACATGCCTTTATTTGTGTTTGTACCTCACTCTCGATGAGTTTGGCTCCTGTGTTGTAGGAGATTTTTGGCCCATTTTTTCAGCTGCTTGTCACCTCACCTACCTTAAGGGGAGGTTATATTGTTGTTCTATGCTTCTTTGGTTGATGGTTCATGCCTTCTATTTCCATGGAGGTTCCTTTGGTTGATGGTTCGTGCCTTCTATTTCCATGGAGGTTCCTTTGGTTGATGGTTCGTGCCTTCTATTTCCATGGAGGTTCCTTTGGTTGATGGTTCGTGCCTTCTATTTCCATGGGGGTTCTACAGATCAGCATTTTGACAGAGTTTTGCGGTTCTTCATGCTTCAGTGATGCTGCTTCTTCATGATCACTCCTTGTTCCTATTTTAGGGGACAATTTCCCTAGTGGGAGACTTCTTCAGTTCTTCACTAGGTTCTTACCTCTTTTTGGGGGAGGGTTTTTCCCTTGTGGTTTTCTCTCTTTTCCCACTTTCAGAGGTTGCATCTTCTTGCATTGTACTTGGGTACCTAACATGGCCTCGTTGCCGGGACCCATTTCTACATCCACCTAAGCTTCGCTTATGGGGGGGTGTTAGTGTAGTTTTTTATTTTTTCTATTTTGCTAGGTTTTTCCTACTCTTTTAATAATCTCGCTTAGGTTAATAAAGCATGTCTTATTAGGTGAATGGTTGTGAGGTGTCACCTTCCTACTTGTGAGCATCCATTAGCTATCTTGGGAAGATACTTTGCTATCTTTAGTCCGATAGATGGTTGCTCCTCATTGGTTGGTGTTGCCACCTCCTCCCTCTTTCTAGCCTATATAAGCATGCTACCTGGCTTGTATTTGTATCTCTTGTTTTTGCATCCTCTTAATGCTATTTTGCTTCCAGCATTTGCATTACTCTCTTGGAGACTAACTCTATGATGCTATTTTGATTTTGTATCATTTGCATTCATAGTTTAAATATTTACTCTTTGCACTAGTTTTCTGGGTTATTAATCTTTCCAGATTCTAACATAAGCATGTACAATGCAGAATCTATATGGGCTCATCGCCAGTAGCCATGCCCTATATACAATAAAGAAATTAATTAATTTTCATTACCATAAACATTTTACAAAAATGCATCGATATTTAATCAAATAGAAAGCACCTAATTACCTTTCCTTTGTCAGTGGATGTTGGCTCATCCCCGGGACTTTGTCCCCTAGGGATAGGTGGTACCCACAAGAGCGTGGCATCATAACATGTCTTAGCTCCTCCTCAATCATCAACTAAACATGAATGAAAATCACATACATGTATAAGTCAGTATGGCTTAAAAATTAAAATTACTCTATTATAAAAATTAACTTTAAATCACATATGTCATAACAAAAAAATGTATACACATACCAACACAGAAGGAGTCCATGCCTCTACATTCCCCTCTTCTCTTGCATCAAGGTTTGTAGCCTCTGCACGTGTGTCTAGTGTATCCTTGTCTAATAAAAAATGATACTCAGGAAGATCACCTATGGGACCTAGGCAAATATTCTTGCACGTAAGATAAGTGTGAGGCACAGAAATGTGTGATGAGCTAGCCGATGATGAACTGGTGGTAGCATCACAACACGGGGAGGCAGGATTGACCTAGCTTAAGATATCAATAGGCTACTCAGTCTATGAATGACTCTAATGGTCTACAAGCTAGCCTATGTTATAATATTAGGATGCTACACTTGAGGAGGGGGGGTGGAACATTAGTAGTGGGGACAAAAGTGCTATCTTTCTTCCATTGGGAAGAGGGTCTAGTCTGAGGAGCTCCTAACCCTACACCCATGTTGGGCTTTATGCTCCAATAGTTCACCTTGAGGCCCAACACAAATTTTGCATACAATTTTTTGAGGAAATAAAATGGCACCTCTAAATTGCTATGTGGAGGGATATCAAAAACCATTCACCAATGATCCCAAAAGTTTGCACGTATGGCATCATTTGTGCACCATTTAATTGATAGTTTGAGTTTTTTGCGATCAACTTGTATACCAGTTTTTGGGTTCACAAAAATGCTAGCCAAATCATCTTTGGTTATATTGAGGGCCGCAACCTCATCATATTCCAAGCCATCCTCAAACATCTCATGCATTTCATCACACCAAAAAATAGCGTCATTTTGTTCATTGGTAAGGGTTTCAATGTTATCCACTATGGCGTTTAATGTGGATAACATAGGAGCTAATGCAGGTACATTATAATATATTCTTCATAAACCCCTCAATTCGGTGAGATTTTCAATTATCAAATCCTTGATTCGAGGAGGGTTTTGAGGGGGTAAAGTTTAATTTGGTGGATGGTTTTACTAGGCCATTGAATCGTTTGGTGGGGGGTTACAAAGAAGTATTTCTTGCCTCAGTGTCATCATTTTGATTAGCTATTCCTATCAATTTGCAAAACATAATTTATATTAAAATTAATTAATTTTAACAATTTCTATCAAAAAAATCCTAAATTCTAAAAAGTTCAACTAAAACTAACAAATTTATGGTAAAATGTATTAGATTTATATTAAAATTGATAAAAAAAACAAAAAAAACCTACCTTATATTATGTATTCGATATAAAACCTGATATCCGAGCTGCTGAGCATGAAATAAGCCTATGAAAACAACCCATGGGTTGTCTTTTTAATTATTATTATTAACACTGATTGATATCAAGTATTTGATATTATATCAAATATCCAATATCTGTCAATGTTACTAAAAAGAAAAAGACAACCCGTAGGTTGTTCATGAAATAAGACTGTGAAAACAACCTACGGGTTGTCTTTATTTTTATTTTTTATTAACACTGACAGATATCAGGTATCCGATATCAAATTAGATACCCGATAAGGGTTGGGCCTTACTTTCCAGGTTTGGTACCTGAATAGGTGAAAAAAAGTTAGAGCGGATTTTGAAACGCTGTTAGACATTTTCAAACTCTATTTTTTTCACATCATCACTTTTTGGCACACCATGATCCTACATATACCCATATAGAATATCTCTATTGAAATGCTTACATATGCAAACTGTAAGTCTCGAATAAACATGTATGTAGAAAAATATAAAAAGTCATATACATGTGACCATTCAACTACTGAAGTACTAAATAGTCAAATAAATAGTGAAACATGTACATGCCATCGAGGTACCAAAATACACGTGTGTGTAAGTCTCCAAAATATACAAAGTCTCCAATATGTAAATGCATCAATATGTGTGCGTGTGTGTGTGTGTGTGTGTGTCTACACTACTACTACTATTAGAGGGACCCCTTAAGATACATATGAATAGAATGACCCTCTCGTTGAGTCTCCTGTACATCTTGTGCCTAAGGCGCATCAACCAACCCTGCAAATATACACACACACACACACACACATTAGAGCTATATATATACCTAGGTCTCAGGAGATGAAGGATGATCATCAGACTCCATCGTATCATCTATCAATGCACCTCTACTGTCTGAAACATTAGTATTTCCTAATACTCTAGCATCATCTCCTAAAACTCCAACACCTACTGAACCACCCTCAATGCCACAATCTCCAACTGCTAGTAATGATGAGTGGAGTGGAGTGTGTAACTGGTTTAGTAATGGTGTAGAACTAGTGCTGAGTTGGAATAACATGTCCATGTACGATGAAAAACCCATGCTTAGACTAGTATCAATCTTAGATAGCCCTCATAACTGCTCAACAAAATCATCAAGGCCCTCAGCTGTGATCCTAACATCTCCAACTCATATGCCTGAGTCATCTGTAGAGTGTCGTGAGCCTGGTACATAATGTTGTGAGCTATGTTGTGTGGTGACTATCACTGGTGTGGTTTGTGCCTGTGGAACTATGGGGCTCTAATGGTGTTTGATGGCGTACATCACTAAGTGAACTAACATCCCCTGTGTATCAGAAATATAATTGATACTATGCAATTTATCCTCCAAAAAATACATCGCTAAATCCATATGTGTGTGTTGTCTTGAAAGAGCACGAACATTGTCTGGTATTGGTAGTACAGTAGCTCTATATGCCTCATCAGGGGATGTTCTTGAAGTGCTACTGGATGCCTCTGAAGATGATTGACCTAGACGACTCTGTCGAGTGTGAATCTTATATTTTGTAGCATGAATCTTGCTACTATTTACAAAAATGAGCCTAGAAGGATTTGGCAATTTTGCATTACTGTGAAAGAGCATCATAACAACATTAGACATAGCAGGACGAAGTTTTGCATCTGATTGTACACACAAAAGCCCAACACGAATGCATCTGAATGCCTGCTCCTCATTGACTTTTGATGCCATTGAATCTACCAAACCCAAACCACTTCCTCCCATGAATTATTTTCATGCCTGTATCACATGCCATTAAACCACAAGACTCTGGCAAAAAATTTGAAAAGTTAATATTGTGGAAAATAAAGTGCTTACCCAATCTAGAGGCTTTCCATTTGGTATGGAAGAAGAATATTAGTGTTTTTCTTTCTAGTGATGATCTCAAGTACCAGCACTCCAAAACTATAAAAGTCTACTTTAACTAACAGCTGCCCTCGCATTATGTACTCTATGGTCATGTAGCCACTACATTTGAATTGAAATTGTTGACAATAAATTGGCAATAAAGCTTAGTTCAAAAATATTGTGTTGTAGCCCTAAATCAAACAAAATCATTAAAAAATATCAATTAAAAATCTATATTTGCCAAAATTGGGAAAACTATGAACTGAGATGCCTCCTTAAGTCATCACTATTTTTATGGTTGAAAATGAATTTGATGCAGCCACATTCAATATTATATTCTTAAAAATATGGAGGTTTGAAATTCATTAAATAATACTGAAGCAGAAGCTAGAACTTAGGTAGTTAAAGTCATAAGCACTTTATTGTAATTTGAAGTGATCTGAATTATAAAATTTACATAAACGTTAGTCAATAAAACAAAGAAATTGTATGCTATATGTTGGATTGGTTAGCTTTTGCACCCTGGCATTTATATATTTCTGTAGTTGATTTTAAATCTTTGTAATCGTTTTTATTCTTCTGGTATATTTTGTCTTTGTAGTAGTCATTTCTTTTTATGGCTATGTTACTACATTTATTTATATGTATAAGTCAATAGATATAGGGGTGGAAAGAGTTTTGCAAGGAATGGTTCAAAACCAATCAATGTATTGTTCTAGTATGTTGTGATTATCTTTCAGTTGTTATTCTAGTATAATAAATGGAGATGTAGTGCCTCTCATGTTTGTAGTCTGTACCTTGTTTATTTTGATTCAAGAGATACTTATACTCTTATTAGTTCGTACCTTGAGATGACCTAAGGGTCAAATTTGATACTATTGATTTAGTACCATAGATGTTTTATTGATATTCTATTCAGTTTATCACATTTGCATGTTGATGCTATTTTGAGATGACGGTAGATCTATGATGATATATGATTATATGGTTTATTGGACATAATTCTTGATTATGTTATGAGATGGATTTTATGCTATGGTTATTTACTTCATTCTTGTATCTTTATGATTTCTATGAATGTGAGTGATGTAAATGGATTAATTAGGTATTTAATGCATTTTTATTCGCCTATGATATTATATGCAATTGTACTTAATTGTGTATTTTAGTGTCCAAAAATTATATCCCTGGCAGTGGCACATGGAGTTAGTGATTCAACTATTCATATTTTACCAATGTCATCCTTGTATGGTTGAAGTATCCTTATTTTAATTGTTTTAATTAAAACCTTTTGGTGATTAGTAAATCTAAACTCATCTGCATTATGTGATTAGACCAGTGAGTGTATCTATGCATTTAAAGGTTTGCATTGTTGCAAAAGTGTTATTTTCTATGATTTTGGGCTTTTGGGCTTTAAATCTTTTCGGATTCAATTTTTGGCAGCTTTGCCTTAGGCGAATTCTTGTTACAGAGAATAACTTGTTTTCATTTGGGTCGATTCAGAGTCTAATTATTCTAGTTGGCTATTTTCCCTAATTAGCTATTCACTTGAAAAGTGAGTAAGTATTGAAAAAGTGATTTTATTATTCACTTCTCACTTTTTGAAATAGAAAAATTGAGACCTTTTTGAGAATCTTCTTCTGAAGGATTCAAATTCTATTCGTTTTGGGGGCTGTGAGTGTGGGTTTTTCACAAGGTTAGTCTTGTTGGATCCAGCTCAGGGAGTTCTTGCTTTGCTGTCACTTTCAACTGTTTTGGCGAGAAATTTATTTTATTCTACAAATTTCGGTTTCTACCCTTTTTGTTGTCAGGTAGGGCCTTCCTGTTTTGTTATTTTTGCTTCATTTTAGCTTATGTTTCTTGTAGTAGTATGTTAGGAGGCTGAGAACTAGTGTTCTCCTCTGTTATTGTATGCTAGTTTTGCCTGGTTGGTCGGGTATGAACATTTTCCCTATAATTGGGATGGGGTTTTGGTGTTTTGAGCCATTATGCTGGCCATTTTTGCATACGGTGTCCAAACTCATTTATTTTTGAATTTTTGGGATTTTAGTGTAAGGAAACTCAGGTGCGGAAATAGCTTCCTACACTAATCTCATAAGGAAAGTATGATGCAAATCCTATTAAAATCTTCTACACTTACAGATTCAATATCATGTAAACAACAATATTGCAGCCAACCATGCATACAAAAAATAGACAGAGAAAGGAAACCATAACACAAGGATTTGCCGATGGGGAAAAACCTTTCGGTAAAACAACCCCACCCCTTTAGATTCTGCACAATGTATTATCTTCAACACGAGGTTACAATACACTTGCAATGCAAGTTCAACATCAACAACAGAAGACTCCAGTAGCTACTCGCAATACCAACAATACACCTTTTTCGCATCGCATCTCTTCGCAACCCTAAAACCGCTTATATCATGCGCTTCACTTTAGGGCTACTCCCAAAGGTAAACCGTATTAGGGTTTTACCATTCTTTGAGAAGTGTACAGTACTCAAATATCTTAGTTGCCACATGTCTTCACCTGTCATTGAGTCTTCCTAACATAGCTCTTATGTGTCATAGGAATCCATCATAACCGTTTTAGTCATGATCTCCTTACACACAATTCAAGATGTTGACACATCGACATTATTTGCAAGAAATACATTTTACAAAACAAATAATAAGAATAGGAATTATACAAGGTTGAGACACCTTATTACTAACATTTAGTACCAGAAGGTCTAATGGGTTTTGATTTCAATTTTTTCCCAAATTTTGGAGTTTTTACCTCATTTTGCATGTCACCCTGTTTTCTCCGGTTTTCTTGGCATAATGTGGGTCATGGAGTGGATGATTTGTTTGGATGTTAGTCTGACCATTGTGGCACTTTTATGTTGCTTTGGGATGCATGTTGCATCTGTCCTCCTGAATCTATTTTTGGCTAAGTGACTTTCTAGTTTATTTTCTCATCCTATCCTTGTGTTGTGATCTTTGTGATGGTGGTGTGCCACACACAAGTACGTGTGCATACATATTTGTTGAGTGACCTGCAGGGCTCACCCTTTCATGTACTTGCTAGAAGTTATGATCATTGGAGTTGGGTTGGGAATCTGCATCCCTATGGGCACTCATCATTGGATGAGCATGGGTAGGGTAGGGTAGCATATGGAGGGGGCTTCTATCTCGCAGCCTAGTGATCATTGTGTCCAGAGGGTTGGTGAAGGAAGTTTTAATTAAGTGATGACTAAATGAAAATACTCGGTGGTAATAAATAATTTAAGATAATTAAAAAAGGACTATGAGCCTTCTGTTGAGGGAGAGCAGTTGCCAATACTACCTTGGGCTTATCAATGCCAAGCCACTCTCCATGATGTCAGCCCCTAAATAGTAGTCCATTGAGTTGTCTAACTAGAACCTATAGTTTATCCATTGTCTATCTTGGGTTCAGTCATCATATTGTCTGGCATGTGTGTTAGCCATGGATGTTGTTCTGTGTAAGTTTGTGGTTGGATCATTTTCTCCATCAACATGGCAGGTGTGGACCTATGGGTGCCATGTGGTTGGGAGGTGTAGCTACCTGTACCATTGGTAGGGACCGGTGTATAGAGACGGTCTATTGTTCTAACATGACCATGGCTGGATGTTTTCACTTGGTACTTTGGGTTCCAGATTATGCCTTCTTATGATGGATGCTTTCATTGGAATGTTTGTATATCATTTTTAGATGATGTTAGATTTGATGCATTTCCTTCTTATGATGATTAACATGTGATAGGTGAGGTTATCTACTTGTAGGGTTACTTATGCTTTGTTTCTAGCATGTTAGATT
This sequence comes from Cupressus sempervirens, assembly GCA_028749045.1. Lineage (NCBI taxonomy): Eukaryota > Viridiplantae > Streptophyta > Pinopsida > Cupressales > Cupressaceae > Cupressus > Cupressus sempervirens. The sequence goes on along the minus strand of CM053786.1, from coordinate 163,346,211 downwards.
TCCTCATGCTTATGTTGTAACATGCTTAGTAATGACGTCATAATTATGATAGTACTGACGATCTGGTTGGTGGCTTGGGATGTTATGCACGGGGGATGGCTAGGGCCTAAGATGGTCTTATGATGCAATTGATGGTTGGGAGGAACTGTGTACGTAGTGTTTTCTTCATTGCAATGTTATTTCTATTACTGTGATGTTACTTTCAAGTACACTGCAATGTTTCCTTTTGTACTTTTATGTCTTACTGTTTGTTAGATGTTTAGTTATTGTTTTCTATCTTTTAGATATGGTTCGAGTGTTCTTGCCTTGAAATGTGGATCTGGTACTCCCTGGTGTGGAGGTTTTGTTCTCTATTTTACTTGTTTTATTGTCCCTAGTTTTTCCTTATATTTTCTTGGGTGACCATGTGTTAGCATGGTGTGATACAATAAAGTGTTGCATGCCCATTAGAATTGTATTATGTGATCCTTGATTGTGTCGCATGCCTCTTGGAGTTTTCTTGTGCGATGTTTTCCAATATCATGGCCCCTTTGAAGAACTGTCATACGATACCCTTAAAGTATCACACACCTTTGTGAGTGGTATCACCTCATCCCTGAAAATGTCGCCCTACTTCTTTAGAAGTATCACGTGATATTGGAAAGTATTGCCCAATGCTGATTTAAAGTATCGCCTAAAAATTGTGAAAATCTGTGCGAGCGGGCAGCGGGCACTTTTTGGCAAGACCCAAACTTTTCAGGAAGTGTTTCGAGTACCCTCTTCGATGTTCTTCAATCCTATGGTGTCACATTTTGGATTCGAAATGTTTCCATTCGAATTCAGTTCTACGTCTTTCCATTTTTAGTCCTTTGGGGTTTAAGATATATCGATATTATACTCAAGATATATTTTAATATATGCGACGAGTTCTTTGAGATAGATTCCAGACCTCTACCAGCTAAGATAAAGATTCTAGGAAATTTTAGGGCTTCAAAAATTCAGACTCAGCCAAATTTCATGGCTTCAGGATTTTAGACTTAGCAAATTTTTAGGAGTTAGCATTTGTCTTTCAGCTTGGTTGATCTCTTGTGTTTTCTTGTTTACGTTTTAGTCAGTGGTGACGCTTGGAGATCTTTGGTGTTTGGTTGTTGGATAGTCTTCCGTTGTGATCTTTATGATTCATGTATGATAGTTTTCTTGTGCTTTCATACTTGTTTAAAAAAAATAAAAATTATCTTGCTTGTATTTCATCCTTGTTCCAAGGATCTCTAGACAGAGCATTATAGAAGACTAGACTCTTTAAAAAAAAGGAAAACTTTAAAAGCTTGAGTATATAGTAATTTGTTGTCCCTGTTGAGAAAATGTTGCTTGTATAGAATGGCTTGTTTTGTTATTTATGTTGCTCTTTGGTTTGGGGTGATTGATAAGAAGTAATAGAATGGCGAAACAAAGCATGTTGGACAATTTAATCTCATTCTTTACAGCTAGTTTCTTGTTTTGGTATAGTCTTGAGGTTTTCGAGGATACCTATGTGTGGTTTTTTTATCATTGTTAAAGTATAGTTAGAAGAATATTTGATTGTCTGTCGAGTATTAGTTGACAGCCTGTACAAGAAATAAGGGTTTGTATTCCTTGCATGTCTATAGTGTGCTAAGTTGTTTCTAGGAGAAATTCTGGCATTCGAAAAGCTTTTATGTCCTAGATTTTTCTATGCAAAAGCCATTGTAGTACTTTTGATGAATATTATGGGCCTGAGACATTTGAGGTTTCCCTAGTGCATACATGTTTCTTGAAATTTGTTTTGATAAAATTTCTGCACTTTTATTTTTAAAAGTTAGGAAGCATATATCTCGGTCCATCTTAAGGGTAATTTTTCTCTGCACGTCAAGAGTACTTTGAAAATTGAAAAGAATTAGCATCCATACTCCACTAATGTTAAGTTGTGTCCTCTACCTCAGAGATTTGCACTAATTGGGTTTTATTGCTTTTGTTGCTATTTGACAATTGATTGATAGAGATTCATTGCTTATTTATTGCTAATCAAAACCCTGTCTAATGAAAATTAATCATGAATTACTTTCTGGCTTGTATGTGTTTGGATTCAATTTTTTTTTTCTCAATATTTTTTGGAAGGAAATTGGATTTAAAGTTCTATAAATAGATGCTATGCTAGGAAATACTCCACCTGGAGACATTTCAAAACTTTGGGTAATGAAGTTTGTTTGTAGAATTTGGTGAGAAACAAAGGATGTGTTTGATGGGCAATAGTTTGGGTAATTAATGTGAAAAATCAACTATTGCAGTCACTGATTATTAATCTCCTATCACAAACAATTATTAAACTGCTAAAAATAAATTCCCAGCTAATATCAAAAAATAACACAACTGCAACTTCACTTATAAAATACGGAAAGAAATGCGCAACACAATGAACACAATATTTTTGGACAAATTGTCCCTGGGAAAACCCCTAAGGGAAAACCAGTTCTACAGATGAGGAATTATATTAAACTTCAGCAAATCAAGAGATACAAAATTCCTTGCCTCTCACTGGCAGAACTCTGACAACCTCCTAATTTCTCCCACTGATATTCCCCACTGCTATCCCCACGCTAACACTACACCCTTGCTAACACTGCAAGACTGTTTGCTAACACTGCAAACTTTTCTCCAAAACTTCTTAATCCAAATGACCCAATGACCCCTTTTTATACTACTCCTGTTGATAAACCAACGACCGAGATTAAATCAAACCAACATCTGAGATTAAGACAACTCGACAGCCAATAATAGAATTGGTTGCAAGGTGTCCAAAAGGGAATCTCTAAAATTAGTAAATAATAACCATTTACTAATTCTTGGTAAGTGGACAAATAGCTATCCAAACCACCCATAAATACTACTGCTATTCATAGATAAGGACGAATAGCTGTCCAAGCTACCCATAAATACTACTGCTATTTTCGGGTAAAAAATAACAGTTGTCCAACTAACAATAATTAACACTCCCTCTTAGCAAGGAAGCTGTTCTGCAAGACACCCATCTTATCTCTGAAGAAGATAAATTTGGCCTTTCCCAAAGCCTTCGTCAGAATGTCTGCTACCTGCTCATCTATAGGTATGTATTGTAGTCGAACAACTCCCCTTTGTACACAATCTCTGATGAAGTGATATCTAATATCTATATGTTTAGACCTATCATGAAACACTAGATTCTCAGACAACTTGATGCAACTCTAATTGTCACAATGTATCACAGTAGTCTCAACCTTCCGACCAAACAAGGCTACTAACAACTTCTGAAGCCATATAGCTTCACATGTCGCCATGCTAGCTGCTATGTATTCTGCTTCTGCTGAACTTAGAGCCATAGACTTCTGCTTCTTGCTGAACCAAGATACAACTCCTAATCCCAAGCTGAAACAACACCCTGAAGTGCTCATTTTGTCTGTTGTACTTCCTGCCCAATCTGCATCAGTATAGCCTATCAACCTTATACCTTCACCTCGAACATATCTGATCCCATACTCGATTGTACCATGCAAGTAACGTAGCACATGCTTCGCCGATATCCAATGCATTCTCTTTGGTTCAACCATGAACTGACTAAGAGAGTTAACTGCAAATGCTATATCTGGTCTAGTGTTGACCAAATACATAAGCGAACCAATCAACTGTCTATATAAAGTGGGATCTACATCTTTCTCCTTAGATGTATCTACCTTCCTCCAATTCGTGATCATGGGTGTAGACATGGCTTTGCAATCCTCCATCCCGAATTTTTTCAAGATTTCAATGCAATATTTCCTTTGACCAAGGAAAATCTCCCCATCTATCTGCCACACTTCCATGCCTAGAAAGTAGTGCATAAGTCCTAAATCCTTCATCTCGAACTCTTCTGCAAGGTTCCTCTTGCAATCCACTATGAGCCCTAGTGAACCTGTAAGAAATAGATCATCCACATAAAGAACAAGAATGAGAATCTCACCCCTAACCATCAAGTAGTAGAGGTTAGCATCTGCTTCACTCTTTACAAAGCCCATTTTCTGCAAGTATGTATCAATGCGCTCATACCACGCTCTAGGAGCCTGCTTGAGTCCGTATAATGTTTTCTTCAATCTGCACACGTGGGTCTCTTTGTTGTGTGCTACAAAGCCTTTTGGTTGTTCTATGTATACCTCCTCCTTCAACTCACCATTGAGGAATGTTGTCTTGACATCCATTTGATGGATTTGTCATCCCATCTGTGCTGCAAGTGAGATTACAGCTCGTATAGAAGTATACCTGGCAACTGGAGCAAATGTCTCCTCATAGTCTATTCCCTCCTTCTGAGAGAACCCCTTTGCCACAAACCTAGCCTTGTATTTCTCGATGCTACCATCTGCACCGTGCTTTATCTTATAGATCCAACGTGATCCAACTACAGCCCTATCTGTTGGTCTAGGTACTACCTCCTACACATCATTCTGCATTATTGAAGAATATTCCTCAACCATAGCATCTCGCCATACCTGATGTTCTGCAGCTTCCTGATAGCTAGAAGGCTCACTATCTACCAACTGACTAACTAATGCCACAGTCATTGAACTTGGTTAGTTGTCTTCGCTGTCTAGTACTCTTCCTAGGAGCTCCCACAAACTCCTGAGTATCCCTTTGTGTATCTGGAACCAGATGGTTCCTGCTACCAACTGTAGAGGATGAAATGTCAACCTCTAAGTCTTCTAGATGCATTTCCTGTTGCACCTGTTGCTCCATACTCTGTGAATCTTCACTACCTGAGTCTACACTCGTACTGGTAACTGTACTTGAGCTTTGCTGCCCTTGACTTGGTCTTGGAGCTTCTGTTGGCTGCTCACTCTGATCATCTGCTGGAAAATCTCTGGATCTCTTGAATGCCTTGTCCTCCATGAACTTGACATCCTGTCTGACAATAATTCTTATAGTCCCTGGAATGAAAATCACGTATGCCTTTGAGGTCTCACTGTACCCAACAAAGTACCCCCTCCCTGCAGTCTGATCTAACTTTGTACGTGTATCTCTAGGAATATGACAATATGCCAAACTCCCGAATATCCTGAAGTGACTAACATCTGGCTTCTTCCCTGTGAAAGCCTCCTCTGGTGTCATCTTCCCTAGCACCTTGTGTGGAACTCTATTCTGAATGTAGACTGATGTATTACACGCCTCTGCCCATAAGTAACGGGGCATGTCCTGGTCATGTAGCATAGCTCTTGCTGCCTCCGATATAGAACAGTTCTTTCTCTCAGCAACTCCATTCTGTTGTGGATTGTAAGGAACAGTCCATTCTCTCTTGATTCCTTCTCTGGTGCAGAACTCCTGGAAGACATTTCCTTTGTACTCGCCTCCATTGTCTGACCAAAGAACCTTTATCTTCTTTCCTATCGAGTTCTCCACAAGAGCCTTGAACTCTTGGAATCGACTGAAAACCTCATCCTTAGTCTTCAAGAAGTATATCCAGGTCTTTCTAGAGAAATCATCAATAAAAGTAACATAGTACTCATATCCTCTGAGAGATTTCATCAACATTGGTCCACAAACATCTGAATGTACTAGATCAAGAACACCCTTAAATCTGATATCACTCCTTGGAAAAGATGCTTTCGCAAACTTCCCCAACACACATCCCTTACATACATTGTCGTGCTCTGTGGTCACCTTTGGAACACCTGTCACTGTCTCACGAAGCAATCTAAGTGCTCCATGATGAATATGGCCCATCCTCCTATGCCATAGCTCTCCAAGATCTCTAGGATTACTGTTGCTCATAAGTGCCTTAGGAGTATCAAACTGTAATCTATAAAGGCGACCACTCCTAACTCCAATGGTTATGGGTGATTTCCAATCCTTGTGCTTAATCAACACATGTGTCCCTCTAAAGAGTACATTATACCCCCTATCCTGAAGAACAGATACAGAAATCAAATTCATACCTAAGCCTGGCACATATAACACATCATGAAGTGGAATTATCTTTCCATTCTCCCTCTGAAACTGAACAACCCCTTTCCCAACAGGGTTGAGTTTGGACACGTTTCCCATAGAAATCTGGATGTTGGTGTCCTCCTCCTTGTAACTGGAGAAGTACTCTCTAACTCCTATCATATGAAATGACGCCCCACTATCTATATACCAAACACACTGTGAGGTTGAGCTAACCATACAAGCTATGAGTGCAAACTCATCTTCCATTCTACTGGAGATTTCTTCTGCACTTGCTGAAGCTGCCACCTGCTTCTTACCCTTCTTCCTCTCTGGGCAATCACTGACATAGTGGCCAAACTCGTGACATCTAAAGCACTTGACCTTAGAAAGGTCCTTCTTCTTCTTTTCACTTTGTGAATTTGATCCTTTGCTAGATCCCTTCTTTGCTTTCCCTTTACCCACTAGGGCAACGTTCTCTTGTTCCACCTCATTTTTCTGACTCTTGTTGGCCCCATTGACAAGACTTAGTCTAAACTCCTCCTGAGTGAAATCAGTCCATAGTCGATCCCAACTCGATAAAGTATCTTGTCCATTGACAACTTGAACAAAGACACTCCATTTTTTAGTAAACTCATTTAGGGCTATTCTCACTAGCTCATCATCACTAGGGCTATCTCCAACAGCTGCTAACTCATCCTTGACAAGTCTAAGCCTGGTGAGGTAACTTGTGACATCTTCTCCCTGATTCATCCGAGTATTCTTTAGCTTCTCTCTGAGAATCAACTCCCTGTTGGTGGTAGCATTCTGGTACAGATTTAGAATGGTGTCCCACATCTTGTTCGTTGTATCTAGCTCCGAGATATGTGGAACAATATGATCCTTGACACCATCAAGGATAATCCTCCTCGCTTTGGCATCGTCCTTCCTATATGCTGCAAGTTGTGTTGCATCCGTTGGTACAGGTACACCATTGGTAGCATAATCCTTGATACCATTCTCTTCCAACGATAAAGAAATTCTGGCCTTCCAGACACCAAAATTTGAAGCACCATCCAATCTATCCTGATCTCTCAAACCAGCTGAAGCCATCTCAAGGGTTTAAAGCAATAATAAATCTAAAGAGATCAAAATTTCTTTCCTAGGGCAAAACTCTTCTACCCTTAACAATGCTCTGATACCATGTGAAAAATCAACTATTGCAGTCACTGATTATTAATCTCCTATCACAAATAATTATTAAACTGCTGAAAATAAATTTCCAGCTAATATCAAAAAATAACACAACTGCAACTTCACTTATAAAATACGAAAAAAAATGCGCAACACAATGAACACAATATTTTTGGACAAATTGTCCCTGGGAAAACCCCTTAGAGAAAATCAGTTCTACAGATGAGGAATTATATTAAACTTCAGCAAATCAAGAGATACAAAATTCCTTGCCTCTCACTGGCAAAACTCCGACAACCTCCTAATTTCTCCCGCTGATATTCCCCACTGCTATCCCCATGCTAACACTGCGCCCTTGCTAACACTGCAAGACTGTTTGCTAACACTGCAAACTTTTCTCCAAAACTTCTTAATCCAAATGACCCAATGACCCATTTTTATACTACTCCTGTTGGTAAACCAACAACCGAGATTAAATCAAACCAACGACTGAGATTAAGACAACTCGACAGCCAATAATAGAATTGGTTGCAAGGTGTCCAAAAGGGAATCTCTAAAATTAGTAAATAATAACCATTTACTAATTCTTGGCAAGTGGACAAACAGCTGTCCAAACCACCCATAAATACTACTGCTATTCATAGATAAGGATGAACAGCTGTCCAAGCTACCCATAAATACTACTGCTATTTCCGGGTCAGAAATAATAGCTGTCCAACTAACAATAATTAACAATCAATCTGTTTGTTTCTTGCGGATGAAAAAGCATTTCTTTAGATGGGTGTAAGTAATATTCCCTAAGTTGTCATCAAGGAAGATCCTCAAGAATTATTAGTTGATTTCTATGTTTGGTAGTTCGAACAATAAATTCCATTAATATTATTTTTTGATGAACAATCTTTTTTTTAATTAATAAATAATATACTTTAACAATAAACTCTATTAATATTTTTTTGATGAATAGTCTATTTTTATTAATAAATAATATACTTTAAAAATAAACTCTATTAATATTTTGAGAGTGCATTTACTGATAATATTAATATTGTATTGTTGAGTATAGCACAAAATTAGGAAAGGGGATTTACTAATTGAGCATTGCAATTTCATACTTTTCAATTTCTTATGTGGGGTTATGTGGGAAGTTCAAATTGCTTTCAAAATTTACAATAATGTGTATAGGAACCCTTACTTCTATCTAAAGTTTCAACATCAGATCATCAAATATGATGTCATATCAACGTTCTTTTTAATCAAGGCGTCCTAAAAGATTAAAAAATGAGACCAAGCTTGTGCACTGTCATAAATATTGTTGATGTTGCATAACATAATTGGCTATGTTTTAGATCCTAGCAATACATTTGATTCTATCATGAATAGTTATTGCCACTAACAATTTCAGATTTGGAACTATTGATTTGATATTGTCAAAGAAAATTAACATTAAACCAACAAGTATTATAACAATTATTAGAATGTGTTCAGCTACTAGACCTTTCCCCTTAACGAAGATGTCAAATATTACTAACAACACTATTTTGAACTTGGTCTTTCTCATTAAAGAAGATACCAGATATTACTATTAATGCAATTTCAAATAAGTTCACAAACTTTTACGTGTATTTTTTTGTATTTAATTTTGATCTTTCCTGTATTGAAAAAGAAATCTAGAATACAGATTTAAGAAGTGTGCTCAGTTTAATGGGTATGCGTCTAAAATTGAGGTTAAATAGTCCCACTTCCATTGACTGTTGTTGGAATATAATGTTCCAAAAGTTAGTCGAAACAGGAATCAAATAAGATTTCTAGATTTTTCATATTTAACTATTAAAAGTCTTTCAATTGATTGAGTTAGATCCCATTTTATTAGCATATTTGTAAGATCTTCTTGACTTCAGTTGAATGCTAGATGTTTGTATTCTATTGATGAATAACATACTGATTTATTTTACTATTTTGTTCTGTACCTTTCGTGCTCTTTAATTTTTTCAACCAGTGATGAATCTATCTTTGTTCTGTATCTTTCCTGCTCTTTAATTTTTCTAATTTTTATCCAGGATTTCAGCCAGTGATGAATCTATCTTAAGAAAATGAGAGGAGTACATGTAGATATTTCTTTGCATATATGTGTATACATGGTTTGCCAGACAATTGGATCATCACTCTGTTCTTTTATTTCTCTTTCAATTTAACAACTGATGGTTTAACAAACAATTACTTGTCTAACAATACCTTTTGTTTTTCCTAATTATTTCTAACAAACCTACAATCTACATGTCACACTTAAATTATTTAAAGCAAGTTTTCTAAATAATTGCAAACAGAAAATAACTGATGCATAAATATAATTATTATATAATTTAAATAAATCAAACTTCAAATGATTAACCATTAGAAATCTATACTTAAAATCAGGTAAAGTCCATAATCAGCATGATGTTTACCATGTGCCTCCAACTCTTGTATGGATATGGGTCTTATCCTGAGAGAAAAATCTTGCTAAGCCAAAGTCAGCTATTTTTGGATTGAGCTTGTGATCAAGCAGAATGTTGTTTGCCCTTATATCTCTATGAATAATTCATACTGGTGAATCCTCGTGAAGGTAGAGAAGCCCACGAACAATTCCAACAATGATATTATAACGTTTTTGCCAGTCTAGCTCTCTGCATCTATTTGGATCTGTTATTCCTATTCTTAACACATTAGTCACCTCTTAGAGCAAATTAAAATATTATGATAACTTACCAAAGAGAAAGTTGTCCAAACTTTTTTTGGGATAATACTCGTACACAAGCAACCTTTTATTTTTCTCCATGCAACATCCTAACAACCTTGCAAGGTTTCTATGCTGAACATTTGCCATAAATTTAACTTCATTTATAAACTCTGTTTTGCCTTGTGTAGATTTGGCATAAAGTTTCTATACTGCTATCAAATTTCCATCTCTAGTTAGTCCCTGAACATAAATGACAGATTTAGAGCTCCCCATGTGTTGTTAAACTAACTCTAGTTTAGACTAGAATGAGCTGTAAAACTACCTTGTACACAGCACCAAACACTCCTTGTCCAAGCTTGTTGTGGTCAATGAAATTTTCTGTGGCTTCTATCAATGCTTGTAATCTAAAGAGAAATTTATGCTCGTGCATAAGCAAATCAGATACAGGGGATAATTCACGCCTTTCTGTAGCATTACAAAACAATAAGAGTAAAATGGGTAAGCTTAGTCTATTCATCACACTGCACTACCACAGCAAGAAGAATATTTAAGTAGAAATGGATTTCAGAGAGAACACCTTGGTTGGTTGTAGGAGTAGTTATTGCCTTTCCAAACAGGGCAGATTTAACTACTTTTCTCCATACAATCAGACAAATAACTAGCACCAGAATGCTGCCTCCCACAAAGCCTAAAACTATTGGTAATGTTTTTGAGGACTTCTCTGTACAATACAGTTCAATAATTAGGATTGTGTCCAGTGGTACTGTAATATTTTCAAAAATGAACATTAGAATAAGATAATTGAGATAGCTCCATTCACGTTAAAGAATTACATCTGCTCATAACTGTAGCATCTAGCTAATGGCTACAACTGAATAATAAAATAAAATATAGAAGAGGTTGTATTTTTAATATCTTATTAAAAAGAAGTTCATAAAATATTGTATATGACATGTTAATGACAAGGTAAGCTTCTGACTGTAGAATGGCTTTTGCATCTAAAAGATTGACCTAGCCATCCAATCAAGGACCAAACAGAAAATATTAAATAATAAACATTATGAAATGGACTGAACATGCTTTTTATAAGTTAGCTATTACTTTAATCTAAATTGTAGATTTATATAATAGTAAACTTTGACTGAGGAACTCTCTTTTTGTATTTAGAATGATGAAGTGTGATCTGTTTTCTACATCATTTACTGTAACAATCTTGATAATTTAAGATTAATCTACTTATATAAAAGGAGGAAACAAGAAAAATAACTCGTGTAACATATAATTTGACCAAAAATACAATACAATATCTTTATACAATTATCTACTCGAAAACTACCTCTCATTCCACTAAAGATTTCCGTGAACAAAACCCAGCACCCTAACAAGAAAAAGTTTGAATAGGTACTGGTAGAGGAGGCATTCATACTTTTTGATGCGGGAGGCAGGGGACTAAATTCCTCAGGGGAATGAGAAGGCGACTGAGCAGAGTAATAAAATGAGTACACTCCATATCTCGCCATGCAGCTGCCACACCTAACCTGAGCCCCTTGCTTTGTAGAATACTCCAACTGTGGCCTTGCTTTAGCAAAGCATTTTCTGCAATCTTGTATTGATATGTCCCTACAACACTTCCTGAAGAAAAATAGTTCGCAGATCCAGCAACCCTAAACCTTGTATGAACTGCATGGCGTAACTGATTTTCATACATACATACGTCGAATGCGACTGTCAGCAATATCTAACACAGGTTCTAATGACTATGGCCTCTGGGGGGATCTCTTCTGTATTAAGTGGTTGTCAAAATGGCTAAATATAGAAGTCTGTGTCTGGTCGTCTACACGAAAGTTAAAGTACTTGCACTTCAATGCTGGTTTTAAGAGCAATGCATATTCTATTCTCTTTCATGATGAAGACCCCCTACATGGACACTTTGAACCACTAATCCAAAAATGACAATTTCCCCACCAAGGCACTCACTTGTCCACAAATGCTTCACTTCCTCATCCATTTACCAATATTTTCTCAAAGACTTGTCAAACTTCTCAGTTTCCTTTGTGCAAAAATATATCCTCAATATCAGATTGTGGTGATAGTCTTTTCAATGCAATTGCCATATTGATGGGCGGTGAGTTTGATCATCATAGTCTTCGACGATACATGGCACAATCATTTTCCAATATGATTCTCAGCAAGGACAAAACAGCATTGGAATGCAAACAAACATGTATTCAATACGATCTTGGCATGAGTTGTGGTGTTACAAACTGGGAAACATTCATTGCACAAATTGGATCCCCATATGAACAAAGTAGAATTGAAGGAGCTCACTTCTGTTTCGAATGGCTGTCCTATATCTTGGAAGTGACGATAAGAACCTATTCAGCACTTGATGTCACATGGATCCGAGAATACTGCAAGTGTAAACAACCATCAAAGGTATTCAATATTATGCTGCACAAGATCAACGATTTGCACACACACTATAGTGCACAACGAGTGGAGCCTATATTGCAAAATGCTCAAAGCACCCAACATTTGCCAACTACAGCATTGGAAAAAACAACTCCAATAGTGAACATGGATAGTAGTAAACAAATCATCCCAGCTAGTACACATGTGCATGCTACTACCACTACCTGTATATTACCAACAAAAGCTTCCAATGAAGGCTTTACGGACAAAGAGAACATGCGACCAGATGGATTAAAGAAACCTCTTAGAACAATTAATATAATCTTACACAAATCACTCCGCAAGGTCAAACAGCAAATATGTACAGCTGGTACAATCACAAGAAACCAAGGTAGAAGACGTATAGCTGGTACAATCACAAGGAACCAAGGTAGAAGAAGAAAACAACAAACACCAATCACTTCTTACCTTGAACAGATTAAGGACACACCAAAACATAAATGCACAATTTGTGCACAACTTAATTTCAAGAGAGGTATGAGAGACGTTAGACTAGATACATGCTATAGACATTCCCTATCACTTCCACAGAGGGGGACTTCCCCAGAAGGCCAGATATGCAAGTTCTGCACGAAGCAATCACAACAGTCCAAAAGGCCATCCTATGCATCCCCAGAGAACATTAGGACTAATAGGCCTCTACAGCTTACAACTATGCTTTCAGAACTAGAAGAAAGACTAGTTTCATTACGGATTGCATTTGCACAGATTTGGCAATTAGGACATAGAAGATCCCAATACAGTTTAACAGGAACAATTATCAATGTGCCAATAGACATTAATCTAATACAAAGTGTATTGCCACGCCCAATAAATGACACATGGACAGTTGTTGTTGTTGCATTAAAGAGGCGTTTAGAGTATACAAATGCATATCAGAAAGGAAGAGTACGACCAACTGCCATTTTCAATGCACTCCAAGAGCTATACAACACAACACTATACAAGAAGCAAAATGTACAGATTAACAAAAGGTGGGAAGATCACTTGACACCTCTTGAAGATCAAGTACTAGAAAATTCTCCCTCATCAAATCATGATGACATTAATCTTGATAGTTCCCCAGAAATTGAAATAGATACCTTAGTCCACGGGTTTACCAAACCAAGAACCATTCATGCCTTGCAAGACAAAGTAATAGAGATAGCACCTGCAAAAGGCAAGCAACCACTAGGAATATTCCAGGATGAGCATGTAGAAGAGATGACCTTCCCCACACTATTCTTTGGCGAACCACGTGACAAAGACATTACGAAAGGATTTTCATACCAAATGATATCACAATGGGAATTACAAAATTCAAATCGAGTGTTTGCATATCACACAACAAACTTGTTCTTCAAAACTGTCAAAATACTTATAGGTCAAGTTTTCTCGCTGATATGGATAAGAATTTGCAAAGGATAACCAAATGGCAAAACACTTAAGGCAAAGGATGTCAAATGTAAGCCAAACCTTGACAAAATCCTACAATCAGACATTGGCTATACAGATTTCAAAAAAATTAGAAACTCGCCAGACTATTTCCACCATCTCAAAAAGAAAGTGTTTGCAATGATACGACAGTTAGGTCCTCCAACATTCTTGATTACATTCACAAGTGCTGAGAAAGATTGGACTCCGCTAACCACAACACTCAATGAACTATACGAGACACACTATGTGAATTCCAAAAAAATAGAAGCTCGAAGCCCTAAAGACACTGGCTTTTCTGCACTAATAAAAAATGACCCAGTGACTTGTACTCAATACTACAAACATCGAATCAATGCAATGAAGCAATTGCTCTATTCTGATGATACATTCTTTGGAAAAATAACCGACTATTTTTCAGTAACAAAATTCCAAAATCAAGGAAATGAACATGACCATTTCATGCTATGGGTTAAGAATGCTCCAATCTTTGGAAAACACCCTAATGCTAGCATTCAACATTTTGTTGACATTTTGTTGACAAGTACATAACATGCAACTCAGATTACTTAGATGACAACATGTCCAAGTTGCATAGACATCACCAAACTAGACAATGTAGGAAAACAAAAAAGAACAGTTGTCGCTTCGGTTTCCCGTAACTTCCAATGAGAAGAACAATAATAGTTGACCCATGTAATGAAGATACAGAAAAGAGCAAACATCTTGTTGAACAACTAAGATGTACCTTGGAGACCTCAACCTTTGATAGTACTATGTCCTTTACAACTTTCTTGAAAGCCTTGCATCTAACTGAGACTAAATATATCTCGGCAATACGGTCCACCTTGTTAAGACCAACGCTTTTCTTGAAAAGGAGCCCTGCACACATTTGGAACAATTCTTTCTCACCTCAAATCCCACAGTTATGGAAAGCAAATACAGATGCCCAATTTGTTCTAAATGCCTATGCTACAGCAATGTATTGTAGCTCCTACATGACAAAGGGTAATAACTCAATGACAAATGCATTCAACAGGATTCAAACAGACCATAGACAACATAACATTGATGCTATAAATATGATGAAAGGACTAGGTAATGCCTTGCTAAACTTGCAACAAATGTCATCTCAGCAAGCTGTACATATTGTGCTTGGCCTCCCTCTTAACTATAGCTCACGGAAATGTACATTCATAGACACTTCGCCCACCAATAATCGTACATTCATTTTAAAGCCACAAAAACTTCTAGACAATGAACCGGACGAGTCACAGAATATTGCTTGCAAAAGCTTGATTGATCATTACATTGCACGCCCATTGTCAATGGCCACTATTTGCCTCGCAGAATTTGTTGCTGAATATACACTAGTAAAAGGCAAATGTGCTCGACGAACTAGACCACAAATTATAAGATCCATAAGATATAACAAAGAAGTCGATCCTGAAAATCACTACAAAGAGAAGCTTATGCTTTATGTCCCATTTTCCACCGATGAGAACTCCTTGAAGCATAATTACAACACATGGCAAGATGCTTTCATTGCCAATGAACAAACAATACAAATTAATGAAACAAAATATACATATGGTGCAAATGAGACTTGGGGAGACATGGACAATGCTATTAATGACATCAAAATTGCAAATCGAAATAGCGAAGACATAAATGATGGAAAGACTTGGAATCATACAATCAAAGAAGAGTATGACTTGCAACCAGATTTAGAGACGATATGCCCAAATCTATGCATGAGGAATCTCACAAGGCAATTTGAGCTTTCGTCACACCCACACTTGCTTAACAACACAGAATACTATAGCCTTCGGAGGAAGCTTAATAAAGAACAACAAGCCATAGTAAAGGACATATTACTTAGGAAAAAATATACAGATACAACACCATTGCATCTCTTCCTAACAGGAGGTGCAGGAACTGGAAAGACCTTTACTACAAAGGCAATATACCAAGGGCTTCTTCGTATATACAACAAGACAATTGAAAGTGACCCAGACAAAATCAAGGGCCTATTACTTGCATATACAAGAAAAGCAGCCTATAATCTAGGAGGCACAACTCTGCACTCTGCACTACTCATTCCATATAACAAATCTGTTGCAAATCCACTAAGTTCTGAAAGATTGGACATGTTAACAAAACAATATAGCCAATTGCGAATCATTGTCATTGATGAGATCTCCTTGGTGGGAGCAAGGTAGCTACGTTGCATAGATAAAAGATTTCATGACATAATGCAAGTACCTACGAGATACTTTGGTGGTCTAGATGTCATTTTCTGTGGAGACTTCTACCAAGCAGAACCTATACATGACTGCCTAGTATTCCAAACTCTGACAGATAACAATGACCTATTATCTTACAACTTCTGGAAGCTAAATGTAAAATGCTACAACCTACATACAATAGTTAGACAAAAGGATCCAACCTTTATCAATATTCTAAACCGAATACGTATTGGATGCCAAACAACTGATGACATAGTATTCTTGAATGGACAATGCTTGCGCCCACCACCCATTGACCCAACATTTCCATTTTTGTTCTACAGGAGAAAGGATGTTGATGCACACAACCAAAGGATATTATGCTCTATGCCTGGAGAACTAGTCACAATTACTGCAATAGTCACAATTACTGCAATTGATGAGCATGCTTGCTCCGTTGCAATAGACCATTCGCACCAGAAAACAATACCTTTGGCCAAACAAATACAATTAAAACAAGACATTAACGTCGAAATCTGTGCTGGAAACTATGACATTCAAGATGGCCTTGTCAATGGAGTTGATGAAAAGTTCAAAGCATACTCAAAAGACATTGGCCCAGACATTATTTGGCTACAATTCAGTGACTCATGCATTGGTAAATCCCAAGCTAGCCGATTGACAAATCTTAATAAAACATACATAAATAATGGTTGGGTGCCAATTCTTCGACTTGCAAGACCACTCCAAAAGAAAAATACTATGTACAAAACCACTACTAGAAAACAATTTCCTATACAATTAGCATGTGCTCGCACCATTCATAGAGCACAAGGACTCACTATGCACGGCCTTGCATTTGACCCTCCAGGAGTGCACCACCATGGCCTAACATACACAGCACTATCTCGAACAACAACCATTGACTCACTATTCTTACTGAACCCTCTCACAACAAAAAACTTCAACGTGAAATCAAAAGTGACAGAAGAAATGACACGTCTGACAAAAGATGTTGCTTGGCAACTTACCAACCCCCACAAGGCGCTCGACAATATACCCTCTATTACAATAGCTACACTCAATACTCGTCATTTCCAACCACATTTAGAGGACATCCTACACGACAAAAATCTAATGTCATCAACCATTATCTGTCTACAAGAAACCCATCTACAGACACCACTAGTCAACAATCCCTTGCCAAAATACAATTGTTTCACAACACACCAACTCCACAGCATAATGACATGCATTGATCAGAAAATACATGTGTTAAGTTCTACACCACTATGTGTTGACAATGTAGAGGCACTAGTTATCTCCTTACTCCTAAACAACCAAACAATATTCCTTTGCAATATCTATGCAAGACCAACTGCTACACTCACAAATATCCTTACAGCTATCAACACAGTAATGGCACTTGTTTCCGCCCAAAGCTTTATCTACATTGTTGGAGACTTCAACATTGACATCTCTACAAGATCAAAAAACACCAGATTGTTAGAAGACACTATGCATTCATACAATTTGCACTTGGTACAAGAACCACCAGGCCCTTCACCAAGTACAATAACAGACCACTTCTAGATGAACACTTACTCATCTACACCACTAGCCGAAAGATTTGAAGCATACTAGACTGATCATGATATTCTAGTGACTTCCATTCCTACCATTCTTTAGCCACCATATGTAGTAAGCAACATCAAATTTTCCAGCACACTTATGCTTTGCAGATTTTACACACTGCACACTAACATATGCCTTGACACAAACAACTTGTCATTTATGTATGATCATACCAATTGCATTGTCATATTGCAAAATCTAATTAAACAAAAACACAATTGCAGGCTCTGTTAAGCATGAGTGCAACACAAGATACATCATACAGATCGGTCTCCTCAAAGCCATATCTTCAACAAGACATGGACCAGTTAAGTATGAAGAGTACATTGTCACCTCCTACATAAATCTATCACTGTCACACTTGCTTTCATAAATCACCTTCTACTTCAACTCCTTGATTACTATTCTAACCTATTCCCTCTATTCTATTGTAGCAAACTAGACAGCACCAAGCAAGAGAAACACAGCCTTCAAAGCACCTATACAGGAAGGAGACAGGAAAAACAAAGGTATAGCTACCAAAGCCCATATCTATAACTTATGCAATTCACCTCCTTTCAAGGTAGGTTATGGCAAACTGAATCATGAATTCTAACTTGTTTTCACACTGCTATGTTTTCTTTGCCTGCATGCACAGGTGTTCCAAAACCATCATCTCAATGCCACATGATTTTGATCCTGCACTGAAATCAGCATCTAAATGGTACAGTAAATGAATCTTACTGAATACTAGCATGCCTAGACATATTGTAAATTTATGTTCCACACAGTGTTCTTATCATTTAGCTCTATTGTCTATTGTCCTCTACACACTAACACTCAAGTTTTCTCTTTCTTTTGTAGGTGCACAACAAAGAAGGATACAAATAGTCAAGCAAGTAGTCCCTCACAAGAGCCCCCTTTAAAACGGTAACAAAATAAAAATTACATAAGTGTCTTTTACCAAGCTCTTCTTTTCCTATTTGTAGTACCATTATGTTGTTTCCTTGTTGCTCACTACTGTCCATACTAATGTGCAATTTTCCATTGCCTTGTTCTCCTCATTTTACAGCTGCTGTAAATATAGGGAAACTAATTACCATACAAACAGGGATGCAACTGGCTTTGCTGAAACCCGGTAAGAGCTCACAGTTTCACTATCCACTTCATGCTTTATACAATCTCTATAAAATCTACTGCTTATACTTTTCAGTTCTCTCATGTCATAGACAATTAAGCATGGCAACCCCACACAGCGAGCCTATTAGACCGTCTCCACTACACAGCTACACAGATAAACGGTATTAATTTACAACATTTTGCACCTATCCTAGCCACAACAATATTTCCCGATCTGATATAGTTCTTATTGCTTTCTCCATTCTACTTTCTATCTAACAAATAATTTTGCAGGAAGAGGCCACATACCCTATCTCTTCAACCCGAAAAAGCAAAGAACGATACAAAGCAAGTCTACTCATTCTCTCTTCATCCTCACCTAGCTTACACTTTCTTTCCTATATAATTCCCTACCTTTATAAACATTCTCACATGCTTGCATTCCCTCTTCTATGCAGTCTGCAAACCAGAAGCCTACAAAGTGTGGCA
The DNA here is from genome assembly GCA_028749045.1 of Cupressus sempervirens. Lineage (NCBI taxonomy): Eukaryota > Viridiplantae > Streptophyta > Pinopsida > Cupressales > Cupressaceae > Cupressus > Cupressus sempervirens. The sequence goes on along the minus strand of CM053786.1, from coordinate 163,327,068 downwards.
CCACAACGGTACACCATTTCAGACTCCACAAGCATTTCAAACATGTAACATACTCAACTACTTTCATTGCTTATAGTTTGCTAACTTTTATTTTGATAGGGAGCTAATGAACAAACGGCCATGCATCCAACACCCTACACCACAAACTGAAGACAGCCACACAGAACAAAGGTATGTTATCATTGCCTTCAGGGTTAGTTTACTCCTACTCGCAAAGATGTTTTCAATTAGTTGCAAGATTTTTAGTCCTCGATTTTAGCGTATTCTTGTACACTAATCTGAGAGATTTACATTGTAATACATGTATAGAAACTTTACAAGCCCCTAGAGTATTATAGGAGATAACACTACACATCATTCACAAAGAGCCCTCTAGTTAGACCCAGACACAATTGTAAATTTGAGCAACATGGTTTAATTGTGTAGTCACATGTGCAATATGAACTATATATCTCAAGTGCGAAAACAAAACAAGCAGTTGTGCTTTCTTCTAGTGGTGACATTAACTTTTTTCCCAGAAAACCGTACAAGATTTCTTTATAAGTTTATTTCAACACACAGACTTCATACAGTCATATATATATATATATATGAGGCTACCAGTCCCATTCCTACTATGCTAAGCTTGAAAGAGACCCTAATATCTAGAGTAATTGATAAGTGAGTTACTTTTCAACTTTTCATACTACGAATTTGTGTTCTTGTGGATTGTAATGATTTATTTGGACCCACTGCCAACATGATTTTGACGAAGAGGGGAATTCAGAAATTCTCCCATACATTCAAGGTTGAACACATATTTAACAATAATCCAGCTCATTTACTGTTAAGGCCATATAATTTTTAGATTAGTAAGTTTATATCAAACCACCTTTTCTCTCACCAAGAGGTCCAGCCTGCATAGTTACATTCTATTCTTCCTTGAAAGAAATTAGTTCTTCCTCTGTGTCACAAGAAGATGGCTGTGGAAAACAAAGCTACAAAAGATTGTCGCAAGTGGCTAACGGCAGAGAAATTGATTTCTCTATATATAACAATGAAATGTACAATGAATACAAATATAATCAGTTTTCAAATTTGACAATATAATTCACTAGCAATAAAATTTCACTCCAATTCTGTGTTCTCTTCTCCTCATATTCAAAAAATATGTAACCTTCTTCCTCTATCAATCTCTTCATGTTCTCTAATTTTGTATCTTTTAATCAACATGAATATGTCATCTTCTTCCTATGTTTCCTTGATGATTAGTTCTATTTTTTAATTACATTTCCTATATTATATTATTTCTAGTTTTACATTTCATATACCAAGAATGTAAACACAATTTAATATGCTCTAAAACATACTGCTAACATCAGCATGAATTTTCTTCCTCTTCTTCTCTTCTTGCAGCTTGACCTCAGTACCTCAACAACCAAGCTCCATTCGGGATCTCTGCAGGAACTGGGCTGGCTTAGTCTTTGAAGGTGAAGTCTTGGTGATCTATGGACCAGCTACAAACAAAAACCCAAATACACAGAGCAGAGCAGAAATCGTCCATGTAGACCTTGTTGATGAAAATGGCCAAATGACAATTACAATGAACATCAGTAATGCTTTGATAGACAACTTCTTTCCACTCTTAACAGTTGGTTCCAGCATTCGAGTTACTAAGTTTGCTGTGCAAAGCAAATCACAGTTTGAACGAGGAGATGCAGCCTGCTCTATTGCGTTGACAGGCAACAGCAACCTCACCACTATAAAACCTGTTTGCAAGCACCACCGCTTGACACCTGACATGACAATTGCTCACCTACGAGACCTTGAATCTATCTACCCTGTAGGCTCCTTTGGTGCTATTGCCACAAGCTACCACAATAATAGAAGACACCTAGGAGTACATGTAAAAGATGGCGATTCTCAGTACGACATGGCCACGGTAAATGTCTACCTCCCTATTTATTCAAATTTAATTCCCAACCTCTTACTGTGGACTAACTAATTCTTACCTTGCTTTTATTCACTAACTTCTACATTTCCAACTTATGCATTTCCAGGTTCACGTAGCAAGCACCTATACAAATTTGTGGGCTTCCCTCATCCGCCTGATCTCTACATCAGACATGCCCCTAGTCCTCTTCAAAAATTTCGTGCGTAATGCTGCACATGGTTCACCAATCATCCGACCATCACAGTCTTCATTCGTCGAACAACTTAATGATGAATGGACCAAGAACCACCTCAAGAGTCTCGCCAGATCCAATCTGCAGGCAAGTAGGAAATCCTGACTCTTTTCAACTCCAACTGCCTTCAAACTTTCCCATAAGTGAAACAACTAATGCTATTGTGCTTTCTTTTGCAGGTTGTAGGCACCCTCAAGGCCAGAAATACTCATTTGGAACCTTACGAGATGTGTTGCAGTACATGTCATCGTCCCTTGACATTTGACAGCTCCGTCGACCTTGACTCTGCCGACTGTACACACTGTCAAAAACCAGCAAAGCCTACATGCCGCCACAATCTGTTATGCACATTGCACAGACAAGAAGGAAACATTGACTGCACTTCACATGGAGATCTCCTAAACCAACACTTCCCAGAGATTACTGCCATAACATATGAGGACTACCAAAAAAACATTTCAAAAATGGTCTACGCTCTACGGAAGCTACAACTATATGGCACATTCACACTGGCTATCAACAACACTATTGTCAAGATAGTTAAGCAGTGATTTCCCCTTGCAATAATGCACTAACTTGTACTTGGAAAACACCCATCTCCCTACAATTCACAACTATCACTTCTGTATTTTGCTGAGCAATCTGTTGCTCAGGACATTTCACCTTTACTTTTGTATAGAACATGAACCAATGGTTTTGTGTATCGTCACTAACAACAATATGTATATTTAGCTCATATTTAACAACATTATATGCTACTTATTATAGACACAAACCCATGACTTAATCTGAATCGTCCTTGCATTTTGCTGTATATTACAACTTGCACTTATTAATTTACTCTTACGCTACTTTGGGGCACTCAGTGTACTTTTCTGCTTCACTTTGGTTGTCTTCAATTTGCTCTACATTACAACTTGCAGCTATTTTTAGCATCTTTCAGCTACAACTCTTATCTGTTTGCACCTTAGTTTGGTTTCTATTGTATCTGGTCTTTTGCATTTTCAGGCATAAATTCCCTAGTTTCTTTTTAATCTGGATTTTAGCTTTTTGAAGCTTAAATTTTAAATGTTATTAGCATATGGAGGCAACCTTTCATTTTTCTCCATGCAACATCTTAGCAACCTTGCAAGGTTTCTGTGCTGAACATTTGCCACCAATTTAACTTCATTCATAAACTCTGTTTTTCCTTGTGTAGATTTGGCATAAAGTTTCTTTACTGCTATCAAATTTTCATCTCTAGTTAGTCCCTGAACATAAATGACAGATTTAGAACTACCCATGTGTTGTTAAACTAACTCTAATTTAGACTAGAATTAAGTGTAAAACTACCTTGTACACAGCACCAAACCCTCCTTGTCCAAGCTTGTTGTGGTCATGGAAATTTTCTGTGGCTTCTATCAATGCTTGTAATCTAAAGACAAATTTATGCTCGTGCATAAGCAACTCAGACATACGGGATAATTCACCCCTTTCTGTAGCATTACAAAGCAATAAGAGTAAAATGGGTAAGCTTAGTCTATTCATCACACTAGACCACCACAGCAAGAGGAATATTGAAGTAGAAATGGATTTCAGAGTGAACACCTTGGTTGGTTGTAGGAGTAGTTATTGCCTTTCCAAACAGGGCAGATTTAACTACTTTTCTCCATACAATCAGACAAATAAATAGCACCAGAATGCTGCCTCCCACAAAGCCTAAAACTACTGGTAATGTTTTTGAGGACTTCTTTGTACAATTCAGTTCAATAATTAGGATTGTGGCCAGTGGCACTATAATATTTTAAAAAATGAACATTAGAATAAGATAATTGAGATAACTCCATTCACGTTAAAGAATTACATCTGCTCATAACTGTAGCATCTAGCTAATGGCAAAAACATAAAATAAAATATAGAAGAGGTTGAATTTTTAATATCTTATTAAAAAGAAGTTCATAAAATATTGTATATGACATGTTAATGACAAGTTAAGATTCTGACTGTAGAATGGCTTTTGCATCTAAAAGATTGACCTAGCCATCCAATCAAGGACCAAACAGAAAATATTAAATAGTAAACATTATGAAATGGACTGAACATGCTTCTTATAAGTTAGCTATTACTTTAATCTAAATTGTAGATTTATATAATAGTAAACTTTGACTGAAGAACTCTCTTTTTGTACTTAGAATGATGAAGTGTGATCTGTTTTCTAAATCATCTACCGTAACACTCTTGATAATTTAAGATTAATCTACTTATATAAAAGGAGGAAACAAGAAAAATAACTCATGTAACATGTAATTTGACCTGAAATACAATACAACATCTTTATACAATTACCTACTCAAAAACTGCTTCTCATTCCACTAAAGATTCCCATGAACAAGAAAAAGCTTGAATAGGTAGAGGAGGCGTTCATACTTTTTGATGTGGGAGGCAGGGGACTAATTTCCTCAGCTGAATGAGAAGGCAACTCAGCAGAGTAATAAAATGAGTACACTCCATATCTCGCCATGCAGCAGCGAAACCCTTGTTTGCAGGGACGTAAGCTTTGTTGAACAGATCCAACAGAAGGGTTTTGATTTTGGACTGGAAAGCGTTAATATCGCTGCCGATGATCTCCCCGTTCGACACAGAAACTCCATCAGTATCAAGTATTGAAAAGAAATTAGTGCTGCCATAGCGCAAGAAGCAATCATCCAACCATATTTTCCCGCCTTTGTCGTTGGGGAAAAGCTTTTTAATAGTGTTATTGGGTTTCCGCATACAGTTTGAGCATGTCTCTGCTGTTATATTTCCAGTACACTGTACCAAACCGTAGACCTTATTCGGAGGTTGGCAATGGGAAGAAGTGTTAAACCCTAAATGAGTCCCCTACTTTCACCGATGGTAGCATCTATTCCAGAAACTTGAATCTAGTTATCAATGATTTGTTTCAAAATGCAAAAGTGATGAAATCCGCAAGGAAGAGCGGCGCAGTGTGGAAAGAGAGCGACAAAACAAGATAAAATTCCTGGAACATCTTGTGGCCGTGTGCAACGAGCGCAAGTGCATTCCCAAAACTTGGGCTGCTTTTTACGAGATTGTTAGGCAACAGCAGCTTCAGCTTCAGCTTCGACCTCCTTCCTTCCCATTTCCAGGGACTCATTTTCCCTCCTCACCTTGAGGCAGAGGCAGAGACATGGGCGATTCTTCTTCCTCTCCCCGCTGCTCTTTTGGATTCATGCTCACTTGTTCGTTTGTTCCCACCACCATTTCATTAGTTCTCCTTTTCTTCTTCTTCTTCACATCCTCCTCCCTCCTCCTCTTTCTCACGGGAGGCCTCTGGTCTTGAGCAGCATCAGGAGGACTGAGATCATGATTTAGAACCTCCCTTTCCCTTTCCCTTTCTCCACCTTGATGATGCTGATGCTCTGCATCATCTACTGCTGCTGGAACAGCAACAGCAACGGCAGCTTCAACCTCCTTCCTTCCCATTCCCAAGGACTCATTTTCCCTCCTCATCATCTCCTCTTCGGCATCAACATCTTCTTCCTCTCCCCTCTGCTCTTTTGGATTGCCCACTTGTTCGTTTGTTGCCCTAGCCGCCTTTTCATCGCTTCTCTTCTTCTTCTTCTTCACATTCTCCTCCTCCCACCTTCCCCACGCTTGTCTAGCGAGTGTGTACACAATCTGCTCATGAGGCTCGAGCCCACCTGATTTCTCATCCTCCGCCTTCTCCTTCAGAGTGTAATACTTAGCCTCCAGGGATCTTTTCTTATTCTAAAGCTGGGCATTGCTGTAACCATCCTCGAAATGAGACGTAACAATCTCATAAAAATTGGGAATGCACTTGAGCTCGTTACACACAGCCACAAATGCTCCAGGAATTTTATCTCATCACTCTCTTTCCACACTGCGCCGCTCTTCCTGCCGATTTCACCACTGGTGCATTTTGGAACAAATTTTAGAACAAATTTCTGGAATAGATGCTACCATCGGTGAAAGTAGGGGATTCATTACAGGTGTGATATAAGTAGGTACAAATGACTGAAAGAAAGTCGATTGAAACTAGGTAAAATAGTAGGATTTGGAGGGGCAGTTAATCTTCGACAACGAAAAAAGGGGGAAGATATGTACTTCATAATCCATTTGATATTTGCTCAAACCCTCAAAGTTATAGGGTTTCAATTAGGTGAGACTTCTCAATGTCAATTAAATTCGGTAGTAAATATCGAGGTAGAAATTTCAACTCAAGTTTGGACTCAAAGTAATGTCCCCATCTTTTTAGCATCTCATTGGAGTTCTTAGCCAGGCTAAGTAAAGAAATAAGTATAATTTTTTAAATTAATTTCTTATAAAATTATTAAATAAATTAAAATATGATTTATTTAAATATTTTAATATTATTATAACTTTCTAATCATAAAGTCATTTTAATATTATAATGTGAGAATATGTCTTTTATTTCATATTGGCTAGGGAAGTATTTTACATCAGAAGTGTTTGATAATATTCCTTGAGAATGACATCAGAAAATTTATAGCAAATTGGGCAAAGGATATTACAAAAGTCTAGTAAAAATCTAAGCTGGCACTGTCAATTGAAGTCGGGATGAATATTAAGTAATCTTATTTATCATAAAGTTTGCTTAAAATAGTTTTATAAATAACTAATATAAATATAAAAATTTATAAAATTATATATGTTAGATAGTATTTAGTATTTTTAAAATATGATAAATAATAATAAAATTATTCAAATTAATAAATTGTTAATTTATTAATATAATAGATTGAATTAAAAATTAAAAATACTTATTAGTACAGGGAAAAGAATAATTTTGATAACATAGTTTTGATATATAAATTTTGTGAAATAATTTGGGTGGAAACTAATTTAATTAAAATTAAAATTTATATTCATTTTTATTTTTTTTTTGAATAAAAATTATTTGATTTTCAAATATGAAAATTAAAAAAATCAATAAAAATTATGAAAAATATTTTCTTAAAGGGATTGACTTTTTAACTTTTACTTATTTTGTGTTGTTAATAACATTTTTAAAACATGTTTATATTGTGATATTACTATCACGATTTAATTGTGCAACTTTTAAGTCAAACTCATTGACTCATGTTTCATGAGTAATGATTCACATAATTAGAACACTTAGCACTTAGCACTCATTTGATCTAGGTGGTGTTCACAAGGAGACTTTAGAAATATTCAATTAACAAAAAAAAAATTTGTGATTGGTTGACTGATTTTAAACTGATAAAAATATTAAGTAAAAATAATCTACAAATATATTAATTTCATTGGATGTGCTCTTAGAGACTTTTAGTAAAATCAAAATTTACTTCTTGGCATCCCACTCATGGAAAAAGAATAGGGAAAGAAAAACTCAGTCTAAATAAATTAGTTTAAATAAGGATACTATGCCCTTTAATTTTTTTTTAAACCAATTTTAAATTAATTCAAATAACCTACCACTTTAGCTAGGATTATGCTTTGTTATAACTAATTGTCCATTAGATAACCCTTATCCTATATAATATTGTAACATTAATCTTCTCTTTTCTCGGTATCTACATATATTCTCTCCAATCATTGTGTATGTTGATTTCAAGATAAGAGATTATGTACATGCACACACACGCACATGCACGCACACACACACACTTTTGGCACCCTACAATTAAATAATCCAAATTTGATAGAATTATTTTTTATAATTTATAATTTTATTGGTATGTCATTTTTATTAATTATAACTCATATATATTAATATTTAATGTTATCAATTACTGTGGTTTACAATTTCTAAAATGAATTCTTTGATTTTTGACATAACTAGTATTATATCTGCCACACATCACAATTTGTTCATATGAATAGAATTTTCTTTTTAGAGACTCAATTGACAAAGTGTTTGTGTGAAGGTTATCATTATTAATGAATTTTTTGTGGAGGAGCATCTTGTGTATAAGGGAAATCTTCCATCACCCAAAAATATTTTGTTTCTATTTTTTTAATAAGGGTTGTTTCAGTGCAAAGATGTTATTTGTGGAAGCTTGCTATTGTTTTTAAGTTATTCATATGAGCTTAGAATGTTCTAATTTCATAGGTAGAGTTTAATCTCCAATATATTGGCCTATCGATGGAGTTTCATTGCAATATCATATGTATTGGTGAAGTTATGAAGTCTTTTTGGTATTAAATTTTGAGCTCAATTTTGAAGGCCTAAGAGCTCCCAAAGCAAGTTCAAACCATTTTCAATAAATGCTTATGCAATCAAGCATTGGAGATCAGGAGTTATCATTTTTGAAAAGAGGTTATAATAGCCAATCAAGTCTACGATTAAGAAGCTATGACCTATGGAAGTTGGGCTACCTAAATTTGTAATTTGAAATTGTTTTGAGTTGACTCTATGTGATAAATATGAAAATAAAGTAATTTTAGGGTTGGTTGGCCTCAAGGATTAGGTTGAAGTCTATAACCTCCTTGGGAAATAGAAAATTGCCCATATAAGAAAGACCCATAGGGTTGTCTAGGGAAATTTTGGGTGGTTTTTCAAGGCTTTTTCTTATTGGATATTGTAGGGAAAATGCCCATGTGGCTTTGCATATTTTATTTCTAATATTTGTAATTGCATACTTTTAAAGATAATAAGAATCATATTTCTTGTTCTTGTAAATTGTTGTTATTTCTCTAGTTATGTATTTTTGGCATTAAGGGAAGTAACATTCATCAAGTGGTATTAGATCAAAAGCTCCTAAGTCTGTAGGAAAATCATCAACTATGAGTTAGTTTACATTGAGACCATGGTTTAGGTTTTCAATGATAAGTGTAAAACTTACTCCAAGAAGGGAACGTGACAGAAGAGTTAGGGGTGTGACACTTGAGGTTAGAGCCTCTGAGTGACAAGCATTAACATTGCAAGAAGACATTTGTAGATGGATGAATCTTGTAGCAAGAGATGAAAGTGAGAATGATTTCATGGAAGAAGGAAATGTTGATCATGAAGGAGAAGGTAATGTTATGAACCATGAGGAAGAAAGAATTTTCAAGGTCATTTCCAAGATTGGGAAAATACATAATATTGAGGTCCTCACATTAATGGGAAATCTTAACCTAGAGGAATTAATCAACTAGATCAATGAATTAGAAGATTATGTTAAGTAAGAAGATATTGAGGATCCTAATATGGTCAAGATGGGAAATTTTGGTTTGAAGGGGCATGCTAGGATCGAGTGGCAGGAGATTCACTTGGAGTGAAACAACAGAGGAAAGGATAAAATCACAAGAGGGGACTAGATGGTAGATAAATTGAAGTAACAATTCATCCTTGTTGACTATGATCTTGATGTAATGAAGAATATGTAAGGGTTGAAGAAAGCAGAAAGATTTGTTCAAGAGAAAATAGAAGAGTTCTATCAAGTCTTCATTATAACATGCCATGCAGAAGTTTACAAGGAGAATGTTATATATTACCTTAATAGTTTGAGGCTAAATATATAGGAAGAGTTAAGTCTATTCAAAATTAACCATATTGAAGTGGAATACAATTTTTCCCTGATGATAGAGAGAAATTGAACACAAAGTTTGAGAGAGGGTAAATTGGAAGAGGTCATGGTGGAAGATCTAGTGGATGATTCTATGGAGGTCAAAATGAAGATCAGAAGAAGGGTGCAGCCAATAATAGTCACAATCATAGGGGAATTAATTTTAGTTGTTTCCATGATCAAAATAATAGGTATTGAGGAGGAAGAGGAAGAGGAAAAGGACCTCAAAGAAGTGATTTTGTGGAACATGTTTTCAGTGTAGAGAAGAAGGTTATATGCCTTATGATTGTCCTCAATTTGAAGGAAGGATAGATAGGATAACTAAATGTCAAGTCAAATTGATACTGTGGATGAAAATTCCAAGTCATCTCATTCTAAAGATGTTGATAGTAGAGAAGTTCTAGTTGATAGAAGATTCCTTTTGAGTGGTGAGGATGAACTTGAGCAATGGAGAAGCTTGACTCACATTAGGTGCAAGTGTAGGAGAAATTTTGTAAAGTGAATATTGATAATGTTCACACTTTCAATTTGGTGTTAGAGGAGATGATCATGAAGTTAAAGATCAAGAAGAAAAAAACACCCATGTCCATACTAGATTACTTAGGTGAAGGATGACCACAAGATCATGGTAAACAAATAGTGCCTAGTGAAGTTCAAGATTGGGGGCTACCTTGATGAGGTACTATGTGACATCATACTTATAGATGCATGTCATAAGATGTTGGGTAGGTTATGGCAATTTGACATGCATATGGTATAGGATGGTCATGTGAATATGTATTCTCTAACAAAAGATGAAATGGAACATAAGCTAAACCATTAAAGGACATAGAAGAAAAGGTATTCAATAATTCCATAATATATTTTGTGGATAAATAAGTTAAACAAGGTATGAGACATGCGGAATAGGCACCATGATTTTTTTTGAAAAGTGCACATAACATGATCTCCTTAGGTGTACTATTGATCAAATTTGGAAATTAGTCTTAGCTCATTACCAAGCCAAAGAAAAAAAATTAAAAATTAAAATTTGAAATAATACAGTCATATTATGCTTAACAAAACAAAATCCTATTATTAAGAACTAAAAGAATTGCTTCTAGTTCTCCATAACCCCATTAGTTTATGAAGAACCAGAAGCAATGAGAGTGAGATATATATATATAGAGAAGGGGGTGAAGCAGTTGCGAGAGAGAGAGAGAGAGAGAGAGAGAGAGAGAGAGAGAGAGAGAGAGAGAGAGAGAGTTTATATTACTCTATAATAATTCCACAAGACTTGTCACTTCTATATTTGAATTTTTTTGTTTGAGTGCATGTGCACTAAAGACCTTTTATCAATTCTTGGCATACTTGTAGATGGTGAGTAGTCATCATCATCATCACCTTACAAAGGTTAACACACATATCTTACTTATTTCCTTTGTTGATTTCCCCTTCCTAGCTCTTCATGCAATTATATATATAACTTCTATTATGTGTCCAAGAAGCTCTTCTCAATATTTTCCATTAGCCAAGTGGTCTTTTTCTCTTAATCCTGACAAATTGGTTATAGGTTTCAATCTTAACATAATTCATAACCAAATCCTATATAGCTATTTTTCTCCTTGATTGCTATAATATTTTATCATGAACTGAACATTTCATAATTAGTTGATATAGAATAATAGTTTTCTCTTGGCCAATCCTTTAGGCATATGATTGATCCTATAGATCCATATAAGAGTTGAAATCTAAATTTGGTACAAGAATAGAAGTAGATCTCCAATTTTAAAACTTCATCACCTAATATATTTTTAATTTTGAATGGCACCATTTGATATTTTTTGTTGGCAACAAGAACTTTTGAAATAATAATCATTTTAAGGCAGACATTTCCCATCATTCTCATAAGATGAAGGCATGAACTTCTTTCTAGTTGTTCTTTATCTAGTCATTCTTAAAGGAATAGAATTATTACCAGCTTAATCTTCAAAGAATTGAGTGAGCTTTCTTTCTTGTTTCCAAATGCTTTCCTAAAACTTTGCAATCTATTGTCCCATCTGTCCACAAAATTTGGTGAAAGCTACCATGTTAGTGTAGATTTCCTAGCTGATGTCCTAAAATTATGTGGTGATGTGCTTGGCCTAGATGATTTGTTATAACTATGTGGTGCCCTATCTTTCCTAGGTAATGTCCCATAACTTTTCCTTCCTAATATTTGATGTCTTCTTGGTTGATATTACCCAAGGGACTCTTTAATTGGGAAAAATCCTAAAAGGAAACTCTCATCTTGTTAAAAAATTTGGAGGTTCTTATGCTGGAGCATATCATTAATTGCATCAATATCAAATACTATGATGCATCAAATCTTTAAAATCTCACATAAACCTTCAAAAATATTTAGATGTTCTGATGACAGGCCTCTTGAAACTACCTCAAGAAATTCAGTTGCCAAGCACATCTTTTCCATTTGGTTGTGTAGATCATATTTTAGTATCAAAATCCTCTTGATGTCTTTTTTCCAACATATACAAGAACATATAGCCATTGTAATGTTCTCTTTCTTATCATCTTCAATTATTATTGTCAAAGTGTACATAACTGTCAAGGGTTTATCAACTTCACAAGCTATAGACTCCAAAATACCTCTAACAATTTGATGTCTTCCATCTGTTGATAAGTTTAATGATGGATAACAAAGATATCCAAGGATAATCATATAGAGACCTTATCCTACTAGAAGCCTGTGCAAATAGATGATAGTTGAAATAGACACCTATTTTTTCTCTACTATATGTGATAGATTTTGAGCTCCAAGAGTCTCATACATTGATAGACTCTGATGATTCCTGAGATTGTTTAGACTCAAAAGACCTAGTTAATAGTCACCTTGGTTGCAATTAACACATGATATCCATGTGAGCCTAGATGTCAAATGATGATGGTGAATACTCACCATCTACTAGTAGCTCAAGTAATGATGGGAGGTCCTCAGTGTACATGTTCTTAGAAATAATATTTTAAGGGATCTTATGGGATCTTAAGGGGTTCTAATCTCCATTTTGATACATTATGACCCCGCATGACCCCTTTCAACATATTAGACTCAACTAATCTATTCTTTCTCTTTCTCTTGCCACTCTGAAAAATTTTGTGAATTAGGATTCAATGGCACTATATAGGATAATGATGGATGGATTTCTATTCCCTCCAAATATAGTGGTGGTGGTATATTGACAAGCTTTGATTATTCCTTATATTTTTGAGACCAGGAAGACCTAGTAAACATTAACGTTGATTTCACTTAACACGTGCTATGCATGTGAGCCTATGTTAGCAAGAACCTACAACTACTAGATTGACAGGGAAACATGTGATGAAGAGGGAACCTACAACTATTGGACTATCATGGAAAACTTGTGATGAAGATGACACCTGCAACTACTAGACTATCATGGAAAATGTGTAATGAAGACAACACTTACAAGTACTAGGCTGTCATGGAAAACCTGTGACAAAGATGACACTTGCAACTACTAGATTGTCATAGAAAATTTGTGATGGAGATGGAACTTGCAACTAATGGATTCTCATGGAAAACTTGTGATGAATATGATACCTCCAACTATTAGAATTTCATAGAAAATTTTATCTCTGTTGTTTCAAATTTGGGGGGGGGGGGAGAGAGAGAGAGAGGTGGGGTGGGGTGGGGTCAGGAGGGTTGAGCTTGGGACACGAGTTAGATACTAAAAGAGGGGGTTAGATATAAAGATACATGAAAGAAAGTTAGAGTGTATGTGATAATATCAAGAGAGAGAGAGAGAGAGAGAGAGAGAGAGAGAGAGAGAGAGAGAGAGAGAGAGAGAGAGAGAGAGAGAGAGATATCAGAGCCATTTAAGATGAATATTATTGTAGATTTCCTTGTTTGTCATGGTGATGCATCCCTAGCTTAATTTCAAACCCTTCTTTCTACTATTCTTGACATACACACAAAAACCCATCACTAAATTTTCCTACATGATAAAAATAAAAGAGAAGATTGAGTAAAATGAATTAAAGTACCTTAGATCCTTCATGGATATTATCCATCATTTATTTAGAAGATGATTTATCTTCTTGCTCAACCACAAGAGACTCTCTCATATGTCCTAACATTACATTGTATTACTGCATTCCAATCAAGTTTTCCCTATAAGGTTCACCATTTGGATGAACAACAAACTAAATGATTCGAAGACCCATAGTATGAGTTCTAGAAGCTAAAATTCCATTCATAGAATTGGTGTTTGAATCTTTGTATAAAACCCACTATACATTGTCTCTCCACCACACTCTTTCTTTGTATAAAACCCAATGTGCATCATCCCTCCATTCATTTATTTGTTGAAATTAATCCATTTTTAGGTAGTTTCTTCGTCAATTGGGCCTAATTAGGCCTATTAGACCTCTGAATAATTAACTATACTTTTACATAAACATAATGCAAATGTGTTATGTCTAGTAAAGTCATACTAGACATATCACAATCATGTTACACCTACTATAGTCATATTATATCTAGTATAGTCATACTAGACATAACATGATTGTGTTATGCATAGTATGACAACTTATTCATACAAAGAATAATGTGATCACGTTTTGTTAACAAAAAAGCGTGATCATGTTTAGACTTGGTAATAGGCTTGTTTGACTATCCAAAGTCTTGGGTTGATTTTCTCTCTATTTTTTGTTGCTTTAGACATTTTTTCAACTTGCAAGATCAATTCTCATCTTTGAATTCATCAAGTTTACAAATGGTGAAGTGAGTATCTCTAAAATTTCCACCAATCTCACAGATTTTATTACCTTTCTAACCATACTTTAAAAAAAAATTGACAAGATTAGCATTGTGGAGTTATTTTTCTATATCAATGTATTAACTATCTTGACCATCCTCTCAGACATATTTCTACCATGTTTTTATTAAATTTTGATCTACTTAACCAAATGGAAAATAAATTACATATTATGGTTCTACACTTGATTTTATACACTTTTTTTTTAAGTGTTGATTTTAGATTATTTTAATGCAAGTTATACCCAACACATGAAGAGGTACCAAAATTTTAGGATGGATTCAATTCAAAAAATCATAGAAAAAAGAACTACTCACTAGAGAATTATGAAAAAAAACACAACTTCTAGATCTTACCCTTGCCTATTATCCTACCAAAGGGCTTTTCAAAGTACTAAATATAACTATATATTTTGAGCACATGGAAACACTTATGTTATGTTTTTTAGAAAAAAAATAGGAATATTTTTCTATGCACTTGGGGTTTGACCCTCTTAATCTTATCCATTTAAAAAAAAATGTTAGTAGTTTAGAAACTAGATTCAGAGTACTACAATGTGTATATTTGACACATTTTCTCATTTTGAGAGCATGACCCTCAAATGGGTCTTCCAAGATCTCGTTTACTTGATTTCAAAAAAAAGGTGCTCACTTATACCCCCCTTTTTGCACACATCTTGGTGCACACACACCCCATGCACATATGTATTTTTCTATAATTCCAAAGGATGGTAAAGAAGAAATAGAAGATGTACCCATAAAAGTTTTAGATTTGTTGGATGATTTTATGGATATTGTATCCATTAATGTGCTTGATGAATTACCACTAGTAAGGAAGATCAATCACCAAATGGACTTGATTCTAGGAGTCAATTTTTCAAATAAGGTAGCACATAGAATGACACTAGTAGAAAGTGAAGAGTTGAATAGGCAAGTATGGGAGTTTTTGCAGAAAGAGTTGATTCAAGAGAGTCTTAGTCCATGTGTTGTACCAAAAATATTAGTGAAAAAGAAGAATAGAGAATGGAGAATGTGTACAGATTCTTGGTCCATCAATAAGATCACAATCAAATACAAATTTCCCTTACCAAGGATGCATGATATCATGGATGTTTTTAGGAGAGCTATGTATTTCAAAGAGATAGTTTGGAAGAGTGGATATCATTGGATTTAGAGAATAGAAGGAGATGAATAGAAGAGTTCCTTTAGGACAAAAGAAGGATTGAATGAATTTTTCATCGTGCATTTTGGGCTGGCCAATACATAGAGCACTTTCATGCAACTCATGAATGAGGTATTTTTTAGTAGACCGATGAATGAAGTTGACTAAGAAATCACTACTAATATATCTCTAATCCAAGTCATGAAATAATATCATAATACTATAAATCCAGTATCTCTAAAACTAGCCAATATAGGAAATTATCCTAAAAGAGTTTGACAATCAAAATAGAAAAGAAAACTATGGGTGAGCATTACAAATTTGTTGTTACTTTCTAACCATTGTATCAGTTTGAAATCCTTTAATCAAGATTGACATAATAGTCATTTTTTAATACTTTAAACAAGGTTAACCTTACAGTCATTTTTAAATCCTTTAATTAAGGTGACATTCTAATGAAATATTTTTAAGTCCTCTAACAAGGCCACTCTTAATAACGTGATTAAATCATTTAATAGGGTCATACATAAAAGTGTGTATTGTAACCTTTAACAGGGTTGGCTCCTAATAGAGCTCATTTTAAAAGAGTGAAAATATTAGTGACATGTTGCTGGTGGTTTTCCCAAATTGGGTTTTTGTGTTAAATTATGGTGCCATACTTGTGTGGATGCTACTTTAGATAATTTATTGTTAATTTTTTACATTTTGCAAGTTTTTTATTATTGGAATGGTGGACTGCAAGTTTTATGTTGCTAATATATTGTTATAGAGACTAAGATACTTAATGTTTAGATCTAACTTGGTTTAAGTGTCTAAAAGTATAATTGATACATCTATACCTGAGGATAATTGATTTAACCCCCCACCCCCCTCAATTATCATAAATCATTCTAAAAATTACTATCAGAGCTTTGGTACTTCTAGAAGGAAAAAAATGAAGGGACTTAAAGTTAAAGATCAATATGTACATGAAGGAGATACC
Organism: Cupressus sempervirens; assembly: GCA_028749045.1. Classification (NCBI taxonomy): domain Eukaryota; kingdom Viridiplantae; phylum Streptophyta; class Pinopsida; order Cupressales; family Cupressaceae; genus Cupressus; species Cupressus sempervirens. Next base: position 163,310,411 of record CM053786.1, on the reverse strand, counting down.
CAAGGCTAACGAGGAAAACTTTCCTGCATGGAAAATTATGATGAAGAAACACATTGCTGGTATAGGAGATTCACCAATATTCTACTTGGAGAATGATTGTGTGGTTGTACCTACACCTATTACAACCAAATAGATTAAGGAGAAGAAAGGACACAATCATTTAATGTTGGAGACTACATCTGTCTTAAGCTACTAAGAGTTTGATGACATAAAGGAATGCAATTCTACAAAGAATATGTGGGAAAATTTGGAAAAGATCCATGGCAGAGATAAGAATTTAATTAGACCCAAATCAGAAATCTTGAAAGGAAATTTTGATGACATGAAAATGATAGAAGTTGAGAACATTACTCAATATGTTGAAAGAATCAAAGAAGATGCAAATACTACTAGAGGAGATGATGAAAAGATTAGTGATGAGATTGTGATACAAAAGGTATTAAGAACTTTACTTCCTATTTATGATATTAGTATTTCTACAATACAAGAATTGGGATGTAGTCCTAGTAATGACCTAACATTGGATAGTCTGGTTGGTAGACTTGCTACTTTTGAATTGTCAAAACTTTCAGAATCTCAATTCCCCAGCTATTGAATCTTCTCTCAAGTCACAATTGGTTTTGCATAAGTTTAAGAAAAAGAAAGGAATGTGTGAAGCCAATGAAAGTAGATTTTTTGATGATTATCTTGAGGATCTTGAAGCATTAATGGCTAGGAGACTACATCGAGGTAAAGGAAAATACAAAAGTAAACTTTGTGTAATCTATTTTTCATCCAATAAAGTTGGCTATATTGTTGCAAGATGCCCTAACTAGGATGACAAGGATGAAAGGAAAGACAATAAGTTCAAATGAAGAAGAGATGGAAAAGACAACAAAGGATACAAGTCTTACAAAGGAAAAGGTAAAAAGTCTTGTTTCGTTGTTAAAGAAGAAAGTGATAGTAATTCTAACAGTAATGAAGAAGAAGTTGTTAATGTTACTATCAAAGATGATATTAATGAAGATGAACAAATTATAGTTGTTCCATGTGTGAGTAAAGGTGATAGAGGGATAATTGATTGTAGTTGTTCACATTGCATGACTACTGATAAAAGTAAGTTTGAAAACTTAGAACATTATAAAGGAGTTAGTGTTAAGTTTGGTAATGATGCACCATATTTTGTGAAAGCTAAAGAACCTATAAAATTAACTAATAAGATCATATGAAAATATTCTTATTGGGTTGAAGGACTTAACTACAATTTGTTGAGTGTGGAATAGTTGAACAGTTCAGGCTACAAAGTTGAATTTGTGAATAGGAAGGAAAATATTTAAAATGGTTCAGGAGAATTGGTTAGAAGTGGAGACAAAATCAAAGGTGATTTATTATATGTAGACCTATCTAATGACACTTGTCTATTTGTACAATGTGAAGATATATGGTTATGGCATAAGAGGCTATGCCATGTGAAATTTGATAATTTCATAAGTATTAATAAGATGAAGAGAGTATGAGGACTACCTAAATTTTAGAAACTTGATAATGTGATCTATAAACAATGGTAGTTGGGGAAAATGACAAAGTCTAGTTTCAAGAGAAAAACCTATACTTCTAATATTTTTTTGAATTGGTTCACACTGAAGTTTGTGGACCTTTTTTTGTGCAAAGCTATTATGGTGACAAATACTTTATTTTATATGTAGATGACTACTCTAGAATGATGAGTATGATTTTTCTTAAAGAAAAATCTGATGCATTTCAAATGCTTAAGTGATATATGGCTAAAGGTTAGAAAGAAGTAGGTAAAAGATTGGAGTCTCTGAGATCAAATAGAGAATTTGAATTCATATTTGGGAAATTCAACACATTCTACAATGATGGAGGAATTAAAAGATAGATTTCTGCACCTAGGATCCCTCCACATAATAGTATAAAATAAAGGAGGAAAATATCAATCATGGATTGCATGAAGACATTGATGAAGGAAAAGAATGTTGCATCTAAGTATTGGTGAGAAGTTGTAAGTACATATATTTATACCTTGAACTAAGTAAAAGTCAAAAAAGTTACAAAGCTTACACCTTTTGAGATATGGTAAGGACATGCATCTAATGTAAACTATTCCAATGTTTTTGGATGCAAATATTATATATTGAAAGACAATAGAAATAGAAAACTTGATGCTAAAATTGATGAAGGCATATTCTTAGGTTATTCCAGTAAGAGAAAAATATATGTGTTCGAACTCTACCACTATCAAAGTTATGGAAAGTGCAAATGTGAAAGTTGATGAATATGTAGACAAGAGTGACATTCATTGTAAAAAGGAACCTAGAGATTATAGAAGCTTTATATACATTGATAAAGGTGAGCCCAGTACCTTACCCAAACTTGAGAAGAAAGTTGTTGAGAAATAGTAGCTAGTACATGTTGAGTTATAGCCATAGCCTATTGAACATTGGGAAGTACACGTTGAGTGTTAGATAGAACCTGTCAAGTAGCAAAAAGTGATTTCCAAACAACTAGAAGAGAAATTCAAAATACATTAAGTGTAAGCTACTATCAACCTACAAGATGAACTTGAAGTAGAAGAAAGAAGAAGACAATCCACATTAGTGAAGTATGTGAGAAAACATCATGCACATGATGAAATAATTGGAGACAGAGACTTTGGAATTATGACAAGAAAAAGACTAAGAAGTGACACATGTTTACTATGTGAATTTGAGCCTAAATAAATGAAGGATACTTTGGATAATGAACATTGGATCCAAGAAATGAATGAAGAGGTTGAAAAAATAGAGAAGAATAGAACCAAGTCACTTGTGCCTAGACCGAAAGACAAGAATATTATTGGAACAAAGTGGATATTTAGAAACAAGATCAATGAAAAAGGGGAAGTAACAAGAAAAAAAAAGGCTAGTTTGTGAAGATGTGCACATGAAGAAGGAATTGTCTAAGGGAAAAATTTTCCCTTGTTGCAAGATTGGAAGAAGTAAGAACACTACTTGCATATGCTTCTTACAAAGGATTCAAAGTATACCAGATGGACATGAATACAAAGGAACACATTGTTGATATATTCACAAAATCCTTACCTAAGGATGCACATGAATATCTAAAAGTTAAACTAGGGGTGATTCCCCTAACTGAGGTTACTTAAGCTATGATGGAGCTCTGCATCAAATGCATTTATTAGAATATTTTACAAGTTGATGTAGGACACACTTTAGGACTTGCCTAAAGTTGTGAAGTAAGAGTTACAAGTTCTTGAATTAGTTATAAGCAAGATGATAGAAGAACATAGTTTAGAGAAGTGACCAAGAGATATTTACATGTTAAAGATGTATAGGAAAAAGTTACCTAGTGATGGTATTGGAGTGTCTTTGGCATTGTTATTGAAGAGAAAGAATCTTATGTAGTTACCATATGAGGAAACAAACTAAAAGAGATGTTACAAAGAGGCAGAGTGCATAAAGAGATAAATTGGTGAAAGGTGTTTCCATCAATCATAAGAGAAATAGAAGTTCAAGAGATGTATATTAAAGAGGGAGCTAGTTGATTTCATGTTCTTATATGATAGAGGGAGTCTATGTGTTGTTATATCTAGAGGTGTTGCATATCAGAGCTATGTGCATGAGAATCAAAATGAAACTAAAAGTGAGATTTTTGGACATTGAGATAATAATCATAATGAAACTAAGGATATTAATAAATATGTGTAAGAATTTGGCTTAGGCCAGAATTCACCCAAGAACTAAAGAACTCAACACAAGCACACAATAGACCAAAATAGACAGAGTATGATCAGAATGATGATATTCATTCAATATGCCAACTTAGCCAACTTGAGAGTACACTAGGAGTGCCTGCATATAAAGGCCTCAAGAGAGCTTCTAAAATGCATAGAAGTTAGCAACATGATAAGTCATACAACTAGGCACATGTCCACCAGATATGGGTTATCCTCCATTAAGCACAGGATTAAGTGCGATGATGTGAGGATAAGCCTACAATTGTGTAGCACACAAATCAATGGTTTAGACAACATGTACTAAATGAGGAGTGTAGATAACTGTGTTGTCAATATGACAACTTAGTGAATGATGCATACTCTTGTGTTGTAGACACCATGTGCATAATTACAGTTGCGTAACTCAATGAGTGTACACAAACTCCTAAGTGTCTCACCTAAATAAATAATAAAATAATGCATTAACCTAAGTAAACTTAAGTAAGTGTAATAAGTAAATACTTATTTACACCAACACCCCCCTTAAGTGCAACTTAGGGGAATGCCCTTAAGCTCACAAAATCTAGGATGAAATGCAATATGGGTCCCAACTACTAGGCCATGTTATGTACCCATGTACATAATGATATGCAAATCTCTCATAAAGCAGGGAAAGAGGGAAAACCTCATGGGAAAAACCCTCCCCCAATAAGAGAGATAAAATTATGTATGGATGGATGGAGTAATCAAGACCCCACCATTATGACATACATCTAGTATATACATAAGAGAATGATGAGAAGAGGAGAAGAGACAGGATGGGCTTCCCCCCAAAGAAGAATGCCAAATAGTGACTGCTCCAATGAAGAAGCTGATCCAAGACTGCAAAATGGTGTTCCTCCCCTTAGGAAGAAATAATGCCAAGGGTACAAATGAGACTCTTCTGCTGTGTGTGGAAAGAATCCCATGGATAAGTGATTTCTCTGAAACCTACTCAACTGGTTGAAGAACCTATCCCAAAGAACTGTCTATCTCTGCAACTGATGAAGAACCCTACTGCAATTGTTGATCATAAGTATCCACAATCACTTCAACTTGTGAGGATCGATCATGTAGAGAATGAACAAGAGAGTCAGATGGGTCCCTTGTGACAATTGAAGAAGGTAATTCTGCATCAAGAAGAAGAGGCAGATCATCAATACTATCCCCCAAATCTGTCACTGAACCTGTATCTAGAAGACTGGATGTACCTTGTTGTTCTGGACCTATCACTATGGCAATGTATGCATGTGGACTAAATTGATAAAGTGACCCCTCATTGCAACTATCAATGGAACCCCACATGTCTGAATCTATTGAAGCACTATCGTTGAAATCACTATCAATTTCCACACTATATGATGTGCGAAAAGGAGTAGAGGACAAGCTGGGTGAACTTTCCTCAAAATGTAAATCCTTCTCCACAAATATCTAATGTGTCTTAGGATCTAGAAGTCTATATGCCTTCACACCATCTTCATAACCAATGAAGTTACAAGGCTAAGATGAATGTGCCTTGCATCCCTTGGAAGATCTCTTTGCCCATGCATGACAACCGAAGACTCTGAAGTGTGTCACAATAGGTTTTTTGCCGCACCATGCCTCAAAAGGAGTTTTTCCATAAGGCTGGATGAGGAGAACAATTAAGAATGTGAGTGGCGCTGGAGATTGCTTTGACTTCTAATGATTGATCTAGAGACTTGGCATGGATCGTGCAACTTGCCATAGATTTAAGAGTTTGGATCCGCAATGGTGCAACATCTGTCTTATGCAGACTAAATGGTGCTGGAATTTGAAGATCAATGCCCTCATGTCTACAAAATTCCATAAGTCTTCTATTCACATACATGCTTCCATTGTCCATGCGGAGAATTTTGATGGCCTTTCTAGATTTCTGTTCTACACGAGTCTTGAAGTCTAGAAATTTGTCCAATACTTCATTCTTACTATGAAGAAAATAGACCCAAGTGAACCTTGAAAAGTCATCAACAAAAGTAAGTATGTAGTGACCTTGGCTGAATGCAAAAGGACCTGCTAATACCATGTGAACCATCTATAGAACACCTATTGCTCTAGAAGACTTCCCTCTCTGTAACTTTTCCTGTAGATGAATATCCACTAAATCTATTGAACATTCACCCTTAGAAAAGTTGATTTGAGGTAGACCATTGACCATTTTGTATGTGCAAAGTTGCTGAAGATAGTGGTAGTCAAGATGACCATACTGCTCATGCCATAATTGCATGTTTGAATTTGATTGAGATAACAAGGCCTTTGAAGGAGATTTGGGCACAAAATGAGAGAAAGAGTACAACCTTTTATTATCATTCACTTTCCCTACTGCAACCAAGGAATCATCTTTAAGACTGTGCACTTTTACTTAGTTTGGAAGGAACTCAACTCTATGTCCATCTCCAAGGTGAGTGATTTGGTAGATTGAGAGGAGATTTGAACTTAGTTTTGGAACATAGAGAACCTCTTGAAACTCTCCATTTTCCATTTGCCATTTCCTTTTCCTTGAACTTCCATTTTGCTATCATTTCCCATGAAGATGTGTGGTACCTTTGAGTGATTCAATGAAGAAAAATCCTCCTTTGAAGAACCCATGTGATATGAGGCACCTTGAGTCAAATATCCATTTCTTTGAAGAGTTGGAATTAGCCATGAGTACTTGCCCTTTTCCCTTTGAATCTAAAGATGACCCTTTATCCTTATAAGCATTAGGCAATGGAACATTATGTTTCTTCATGATGTTGGTTAATTAATCAATCTTTTTGAGATAACACTCATGCTCTTCATGACCCAATTTTTTGCAATAAGTGCACTTCTTCTTCTCCTTATTGTTGTCCCCTTTCTTGTTGGATTTTGAGGACTTGCTTTGTTGATTAGATTGTGGTGTTGTGTTTTTTGCATCCTCAGATTTGCTTTTCCATTTCTTCTTACCCTTTCCTTTATTTGAAGATTGTGCAGCTAAATTTTGAGAACCCTTATTGTTGGCCACCAATGCTTTAGACTGAGGTGATTTGAGAATCCCCATTGACTTCAACTTCTTTTCTTCATCATCCAATAGCTTAGAATATTCATCAAAAGTGACTTTCTTGTAGGCAGACCCTAAGGTAGTCTTTGAGGGGTTAAAAAAAGATACAAATGTGGAATACTCCGATGGCAACTTGTTATGTATGAGATAGATCAGTCTGTCATCTTTGATAAAACTCCCACAATTGGTAAGCTTTGTCCTTAATTCATTCACCTTGATGATGAAATCCTGTATGGAGTCATATGACTTAGGATCTAAGGATACAAGCTCATCTTCAATCTTGAATACATCCTCTTCAGACACTTTACCATATAGGCTTTCAAGGGTATCCCAAGCTTCCTTGGATGTAGTACATTTCTTGATTTGATACATGATATTATCATCTACCCCCAAACATATATCACCTAGGGCTTTCCTATCCATTGCTACCCAAGCTGAAATTTCACTTTCTAATGCCTTATCACTTGCTGGTTTAGGAAGAGTACCATCTACATATTGTGAAACTCCATTATGCATTAAGTGATACCACATTTTGATTGTCCACGTAGCATAGTTATGAGGAGTTAATTTAGGAAACTTAAAGTTGCCGATAATGCAGAAAATGAAAGAAAAGTGTAGAAAAGAGAGAACACAACACCAAGGACACCCCCCTTTTTCACTAAATCAAGAAACCCCCCCAAAAATAGATGCTTTGGGCACTTTATCAGTTGTGCGATTACAATGGGCCACTTGCCAATTTTGGCCTTCATGGACTTCTAATTTTGCTTGTTACAACCTCTTAATGGAGTACAAATCTAAAACTTTACAATGTGCTACAATTCTGAAGCATTACAAAGAAAAGAAAGGCCCCATTGGTGAAAGTGAATTTTTTCCACACAACCCTACAATCTGATACTAGATCTAGAAAGCAGATGGAAAAATATGCACTTTCAAAAAAAAAAACCTATTTTCCACTCCAGTTGTGCCCATATGGAGTGTTTGAGGTTGCAAAATGTAGGATTATGTAGGTACAGTTACCAAAAAATGTAAATTATGAATAATCCATGGACCAAAAATAGAAAATAGCTACATCATTGAAAAATATAAGAAATTCTACCCAATTAAAAAAAATATTGCATTTGATTTAGAGTCTGGATGTCCGAGTTATGGCCTCCCAAAGTCGTACTACAAAAACCAAAATCAATCTAGAGAGGGGTTGCACCAGCGAATGAAGGGATTAAATTTGATAGTCATATGACCGTCACATAAGTTATAATTTGGCGTATTTTGACATCTAGATAGGCATCAAATTTAAGACATGAAAATGATGACATCAGCACACCCAGCCCTTAGATGATGTGGCAGTTGATGTGGATTTCTGTACTGTACGGAAGTGTAGGAAAAATCCACATGGTAGGTCCACATGTCGCTAACGTGGTGTTTGTCTACTTCACTGGAAAATGGGTTGGAGAATCTTGTTGGCACTTGCATGTCAGATGAGTCAGTAGGTGACGTTAACACTGATTGTGCAGTTGACGTGTCTGAATGCGACATGGGCTAATCACTAGGCACTGCGTGGCACGGGATTTGTGTGTGGTGGTTTAGTTTTGCCTCACCATATTTCACAAACCATCCTTAGAGATGCCTTTTCTTGACAAAATATGCCGTTGGAGGTGACTTATTACTGAGCCAGAATGTTCTAGAATATTTTCTTAGAGTGCGCAACATTCCTTGAAAAATGTTGCCGAAACTTGTTTTGACGCCAGATTTTTGTGTGGGTTTTATCCCACATGCATTGTGAGGCAAGATTAGCTATTTTTTAAAAGGTAGAGGCCTCAATGCAAATGCCAAAGCAAATATACCGGATGTGTGGGCTGTGGTCGCTAGAGGGGTTGTGTCCACCAGTAACTATTGTACTCAGAATTTGTAGAGTCGAATGCGTGCCAGATTTCGTAGAGGTTACAACACAATTTGATTGTAGAGGCCAAACAATTATTAAAATATGCCCACTCCAAATATTGAATAATACACCCTACGATATAAAATATAATATTCAACCACACAAAAATATAGAGCCGAGCCGGGGTGTCACTGCCCGGTTCGGCAATTTTTTTTCTCTACTAGGGCAATTAATAAATCTAAAAATAATAATTCAAAAAATACCCAAAAATGACAAAGATGAATTAATTCAAATCTAAAAATCAAACAATCAGATCAATGAAACGACCATACTCGATCTACAAATTGGGGCCTCCGAGTTCCAATTTGCAAATTTTTTTTGCCTCACGATCAACTTTCACCTAATATAGGAAAACTTATAGTTGATTTTCACTAAATCAACACTTCAGATGCAACGGTGAGGTCAGATCTGGCTCTAGATGCTCCCAATTTTTGTGGATCCTCCAGATTTGTGTTGAGGTGTTGAAGCATGAATGGTCTTGAATGACTATGTGTAGAGAATCTCCCTCAGCTCTGATACCATGTAAGAATTTGGCTTAGGCCAAAACTCACCCAAGAACTAAAGAACTCAACACAAGCACATAGTAGACCAAAATAGACAGAGTATGATCAGAATGATGATATTCATTCAATATGCTAGCATAGCCAACTTGAGAGTACACTAGGAGTGCCTATATATAAAGGCCTTAGGAGAGCTTCTAGAATGCATAGAAGTTAGCAAAATGATAAGTCATACAACTAGGGACATGTCCACCAGATATGGGTTATCCTCCATTAAGCACAGGATTAACTGCAATGATGTGAGGATAAGCCTACAATGGTGTAGCATGCAAATCAGTGGTGTAGACAACATGTGCTAAATGAGGAGTGCAGATAATTGTGTTTTCAATATAACAACTTAGTGAATGATGCACACTCCTGTGTTGTAGACACCATGTGCATAATTAGAGTTGCATAACTCAATGAGAGTACACAAACTCCTAAGTGTCTCACCTAAATAAATAATAAAATAATGCAAAATAATTAAATAATGCATTAAACTAAGTAAACTTAAGTAAGTGTAATAAGTAAATACTTATTTACACCAACAATATGTGCTACTAAACATAGACAAATTTTCTTGAACAAGTGAATGTTTTGAATTGCATGGTAACTAGAGGTGTTTCCATCAATGCCAAAGAGCGATATTGTTGAAGCTACAATTGTAGCAATTGTTATGTTGTCATTGATGTCAAACCTTATTGATGATACATTTTCTACTTAAGTAGGGCTCCATATCAATATGATTGATGAAGAATATTTTAGAAGAAGAGATAATAAGAGAATCTAGAGGAAAGGTTGAGTTATGTGGAATTAGAATGGGCACTTAATCAGTTAGACCTTGGAAAGCTAATGTGTTGTTTAAATTTAACACTAAGTGGAAGGGATACTTGTGCTAAATCCTGGAAGATATTTTCAATAGAGAACAAATCCTTAGGCTTAACCAAGCTTCAAAGTAGAAGAATAAGAAGCTAATACTTAAAGATGAGAAAATTTAGTGTTGATTGAGCGCCAATAAAAGACAAAGCAATAGAAAACTTGGACCTGATACTAGTAAATGAACCTAAAAAAGACAATGTAAGCCAAGTAAGTTAGAATAATGATGATTGAGTTATCTAGTGATGACTAAGGCTGAGGAACATTATGTTCACCAAGTGAGAACATTTTTCAGTTTGTGAAGAAAACTCATTTCCTAGTTGACATAGTTAAATTATTGGAATATGGAAAGTGTGTTGAAGATAAGAATTGATGAAATGGATTCACAAAAAAGTTTTGAGAAGAGGAAGGAGGAAATGGAAATATGGAAGGATTCAATGAATCTAACCTAACCCTAAGATCAATAGTGGTGTTTAAGAAACAAAAGATCAAGCAACCTATTTAAGGAGGCATAAGGGTAACCTTAAGATGTAGAGGAATTTTTTGATTCTATTGACTAGTGAACTTAAGCAGGAGGTTGAGAAGAGTTTTGAAGATATTTTCAAAGATTTGTGAACTTCAAAAGGGTAAAAATATTGGTGACATGTTGTTGGTAGTTTTTCCCAAATCTAGATTCCACCTTAAATCCTGGTGTCATACTTGTGTGGATGCTATTTGAGATGTTTTACTATTAATATTTTACATTCTAGAAGTTTTTCATTATTGGGATAGTGGCCTACAAGTTTTATGTTACTGATATATTTCTATAGAGACTAGGTTACTCAATGTTTAGATCTAAGTTTGTTGAAGTGTCTAAAAGTATAATTGGTACATCTAGACTTAAGGTAAACAGTGACTATGATTGCCAATTCTTTAGAATTTCTTTTTAGATACATGGTCAATAAAGAAAACAAATATTTTAGGGTGTCAAATACTACCGATAATGCACTCCTTGAAAAAAATAGGTGCAACACCATAATGAACTCCTTCATCTTATCAAATTCTTAACTGGAGCCTATGGAAATATCAAAGTCCAAATTATTCTTCTCAATGATGGATGGCTTGTTCCCCTCCAATGGGAATTGATGACAACTTCAGTTCCTTTATAGTTAACACAACAAAAATTCATTTCTATTTCAATAGGAAACAAAGAAGAACATAGATACATAGAAAAGAGGGATTTTAAATTGAGTATTGTACACCCAACAAACAAATCACAACCTATGAATCATAGTACACTCTAATACCATATTGAAAAACTAGAGAGAAAATCCAAAAGGAACATGGTGCAAACAAATCAATAAAATATATGTTTTTTATTTTCTTATCTACTGAAGCAATCCATTGATCTATTTTCACCATGTTCCTTTTAGATTTGTTCTTTACTTTTTTCAAAAGGAACATGACATATAAAGAATATCTCATCATATGGAGATGATGACTAGTAGAAAATTCATCATGGCTAACAAGGGAGGTGGTTAATCATCTTAGATTTCCTTTGAACACCTAGGACATGATAGGGTTACTTCTCAAATTACTCTAGGTGTCTAATTTAGGAGCAACAGGGGTGTATTTGAAATCGTGCATCACCCTAAAATAATTTTTTTTTTGTTTTCTCAATAAGGAGTTTTTTAGTACTATTATGCTATTTGTACAAACATACTATTTTTAGTTAGTTTTTCATACAAGCACTAAATGTTCTAAGTTTTTAGGTAGAGCTTCATCTTAAATATATCAACTTTCTAATTGAGTATCATTGCCATATTATATGTATTGGTGAAGTATTTAAGGACTTTCAATGTAGATTTTTGATATAGGCCAATTTTTTTTTGTCACAAGATAATATATACAAAATAAAAAAGTGACCTCATAGTTAGTCATCTAAGTGAAATGATGTTTACACATTTGGGGATAAACCCAATTTATCAACTAGCACCTTCATACATTTATATCCATAGGAAAATAAGTATAGGAAGTACTAGAGAAATTATATATATTTAGATCCTCCTTAAGGGAGTATCCCAACACATTAACAATATATGCGTAAGATGACTTAACAAAAACTATACAAGAAGATAGGTGAGTACCACCTGAATAAAAAATATCAATAGACTCATTTAATAGACTAAAGGAGGTAATCAAAAGATAAAAATAGAGTTGTTAGGGACCCAAATTTGAATAAACAATAATCTAATGACATTAGAGTCTTTGAATTAGAGGCAAAAAATATAGAAAATAATCCATGAACATATGACCCTTATCTTACCTTATGCAATAGAAAACCATTACTTTGAAATATAGACAACTTCACTATTATTTTTTGTGACAAATCAAATCTACAAAACTAAATCTACAATTCAATTATTTTCTCTTAAAGAAAGACATTATAAACTAATGCTAACCTAAAATCATAATAGGTGTTCTTGAGGTGAAGGAATATATTTTTTGAACTTCTCTCAAAATCACATGAGGGATACCATCAAGATGGTTACATAGTAGCTCTACAAAGGAGGCTTAAAGCCAACAAGGAAAAGATGATCTCAAAAGCCACTCAATTTGTGAGAGCACCATTCTTTTCCTTCAAAGATATGGGTGTACCTAAGAAATAAATTTATTTCCAACAACAAGGATGATTGTAATTACATTGCAAGCATGGGAGTTTTTTCAACTAAGGGAGTCAGACGAGAAGTCAATTCAACCAAGCTAGAGATCTGTAAGCTATAAAGACATTTTTGATATACATTATCTTAAATAAATTTTAAATTTTCATAATGTTTGATTATAAATCTAAATTTAAAATGTGACAGAAGTAAAATAAATAATAAATTGTTATTTTGATTAAGAACATAGAATTAAAGATGAGTTTAAGTTGTATTTTGAATAATCGTCTATTTTTTACAACAACAAACAATATATTTTGTGTTTAGGAATTGGTTCATTTTAATTGGATATATATGTATACATATGTATATAGATATGTATACATATGTATATACATATACATATGTATATATATGTATATACATATACATATGTATATATATGTATATACATGTATATGTATATGTATATATATTTATATATACATATATATACATGTGTATATCTGTATATATACATATATTTGTATATATATGTACATGTAATATATGTATATGTACATATATGTACATGTAATATATGTATATATATGTATATGTACATATATGTACATGTAATATATGTATATATATGTATATATACATATATACATGTATGTATGTACATATGTACATATATACATGTATATCTATACATATGTACATATATACATGTATATCTATACATATGTACATATATACATGTATATCTATACATATGTACATATATACATGTATATCTATACATATGTACATATATACATGTATATCTATACATATGTATATATATACATGTATATCTATACATATATATATATATATATATATACATGTATATCTATACATATATATATATATACATGTATATCTATACATATATATATATATATATATATATATATATATATATATATATATATGTATGTATATGCATATATAATATATATATGTATATATATATACATGTATGTATGTATGTGTGTGTGTGTGTGTGTGTGTGTGTGTGTATAGATATATATATATATATATATATATATATATATATAAGAGATGACAATGTTTTATGGTTTTCTAAAGGTACTAGGATTGTTTACTTGACATATAAGTTATTTTTCAAATAAGAATAAGATATTGTTCTAATAATGAAAGTTATTAATTTCTTGGACATCTATAAATACAACAATTATGTTTTAGTGGAATATTTAAAAAGTCGATTTGAGGATGTGTGACTTATTACATTATTACATATTTTGATATGACGAGTGTCTAATGATTCATGCCTTAAAACATTATTTAGATATAAATAATAGTCTAGTTTATGTTTCTTAAAAGGTGTGGTGGGGGGGGGGGAGGATAAGGCATAAAATACATACAATATTTCATGCAACTACTACTCACTAAAAATTTAAATGCACAAGTATTGAAGTTCCTTGCTCACAAGTTTTTTTTCCGACACTAAAGCAATTAGGACTAGGGCACTGGTCCTTAAGGAAAAAGAAATGAGAAACCCATTATTAGTAGACAATAAAAAAATTCACAACCCCAATAGATAATATTAAAATCCCATCCCCACAAAACTTACATAGCCATATAAAGTACTTATCAAGCATAAAACTAATATTGTCCATATAATTATCCAACATTTATATGAAATAAAAATACTCCTAAAGATACTAGTAATTTGTTTTATAAACATAAAAGGCAACACGACACTAGTATAGAAGATTGGTAGTTGGGTACAATCCCAATGAATCCACAACACCAAAAATAAAGCACAGTAAACAAAGGAAGTAATTTTATGCCACTTCCACAACATTGAATGGAGCATCCTCATCTAGTAATACACCATAAATTCATAAAGTTTCTCTAATTATCAACCTTCTAAAGACTCATCTTGTTTACTCCTATTGCAAGAGTTGCACCATAGTTGTTGCCGCATGCATAAGTTTCATAAAAAAAATGGTGAGCATGTTGAAACTATCATCTATAGAGGAAAATTTGATTTGGAGGGACTTAATATAATTTATGACTTTATCCATCATATTTTCTAGCTCCTAAGAATCAACACAATTTCCCTTAGGCTTGTCAACATGTTGGACCTAGATTAGAGTAGGGTTAGCAAAAAGATTTTCTTTTCCTTTTTCCATACAACCTTTTAAGGTAGTGGAAATAGTGGAGAAAAGGGAGCTGAAATCCACATTGTTAATGGATAAACTCATAGGCACATGGGTGGAATCCAAGCTAGAATATTTCTCCATCTTTGTATCCTCTTCATCCAAGTCCAAACTTTCCTCTTCTTCTTCATTCTCCTTGACATGCTCATTCCTAATATCTTACTCTTTTTTCCCAGTCTTATTTTTCTTGGTACTCATAATGGACCCTAAACATTAGTCCTCTATATCCAGTCTTTTATTACATGCCTTTTTACACCTTACCTTTCTCTTTTCCAATCTTTCCGACCTCTATGGCCACCCTTATGCTCCTCTTTAGACTCTACCAATTCCACATCCACATCAGCTTCAATTTTAGGTTTTCTAACATTGACCTGGGCCCTGACAATGTCCTTTTTAGTTTTTTTTTTGGGCTCCCTAGAGGGGGAGAAGATATGTATGAATGAGGGGTTGGGGCTGTAATTTTTTTTCTCTCCAATGACTCTACATGGGTTAGGAAGGTATTGGGCGTCTTGCATGAGAACACAATGGAAAGGGTACAAAGATAAATAGAAATTATAAGGACAAAGAATGAGTCCTTGGTGCAAAATAATAAAGTTTTTTACCTTACTTTTCCTCTTCCTAATATCCATCACAATGACATCTAGATCATGCAACAAAAAGAACATGATGAAAATAATGTTGTGGTGTCCAAAGTGATTTAGAAAGGGGAAGTAGTAATAATAATAGATACCAAACCTACCTTTAAGAGTGATATACTTCATTATCAAGGGACATACCTCTCCCCATGACTCCAAAAGAAGCTCCCAACTAAGCCCACCTCTACATCTAACATGTGATTCATATTTCTTTAAGAGTCTACTAAGACTAGTTTCATCCAAGATCTTGGTCATTTTTTGCCACTTCATTTCTTTAGTAGATAAAGTAGTGGTCATGGTGATCACCTCCTCATTGACTTGAAAAGTTATGCCATTTATTGTACCCTTCCCATCCTTCCATGAACTGATGAATTGGGTAGAGAAAGTTTCATCATGCCTCCCATCAACTCTATGAAAGGGAGCATGCTCCCCTTCCTAATCATCATTCATGCAAAAAGATTTTTCCACATGTATGTAATGAGAACCCTAGAAATGCCCAATAACTAAACCAACTATTGATAAAGATTTTAATATCTTTGCATAGATTTTGAAACCACATAACATGAACAAGAAGGAATTTATGCAAGCTAAAGATTGAACTAATACTGAAATAATATTAGTTTTCAAACTATTAAAATTAAATACATAGCATACTCACTAATTACTCCAACATCATAAAATCAAATACATAACAAACTCTTCAATTCACTAATTACACCCAATCTACCTATAGTTGGAAATGTGCCTAAGCTTCCTATTAATGAAGTTGATAGCAATGAATTACAAAGGCCAAACCCCAAGGGAATGATGTCTAGAATGTCACAAGAGAGGATAGACATCCTTTAATGCCCAAAACAGATTTGTAACTCACATATCTATTTTCTTCTCAAACCAACCTTGCCTAACAATATCTGCAAGATCTCCTTTTAGTCCTACTTCATAGGTTCAACCACTTTTCACAAGCAATGTGGGATAAATAAAATAAAATAAAATAAAGGAAAAGGCTAATGGTTATATAATTGGACAACTACTAAAGTGGGACATTATAGTCTGACCCATTGAAATTGCTTGTCCTCAAGAAATCTAACAACACAATGAATTCCAACCTCCACTTGGATCCCAAATGAAGTAGTATGTGACATCCTTGTAGACATTAAACCAACTACAAACTAGCATCATTAGCACCAACCACATGTCCTATAGCCTAGCATCCAAAACTTGTGTTGATGATGTAGAAGTCAAAATATCACTAGAAAGAAACTCCATAAAAGATCT
This sequence comes from Cupressus sempervirens, assembly GCA_028749045.1. NCBI lineage: Eukaryota > Viridiplantae > Streptophyta > Pinopsida > Cupressales > Cupressaceae > Cupressus > Cupressus sempervirens. The sequence goes on along the minus strand of CM053786.1, from coordinate 163,293,504 downwards.
ATGAAACCTCTTCTTCCATGTATCCACCCACATAATATTTATTGGACTAGAATCCTAATCATCACCAACATGAATTGAAAAAGATGTAGCTATAGGGGAACCATATGCACTGATGCCAACTATATCAACAATAGGTGTAGCCACATCAACATTTATGGACATAGGAACAACACTAACTGTCGCAACAAAAAATTGAACCTAATCTATAGTTGATGAAAACTCATAATCATCAATATGGGCACTATCATTAGAACACATATCATCAACTGCATGCATACTTCTACACTCCTCTTTGGATGGTTCAACTGACATAGAAGTGGCTACTGATATGATAGTATCCTCACATTCTCCTAATCCCACTATTGCTGCATCACCATCCCCTAACAAAGCCTCATATGTGGACTCCTAACTTTGCACACATGACTCAATTCTAGATTGTGAATCAATAGTAATAAAGAGTAAACCCACATCTACTAACTCTGTTAAAATGCCCACATCACCAATGTCATAGCTGGGTGGCTTTTTACGTGTCTCACTCCCCACCTGAGGAAGCAAATACCTCTTGCACTATAGAAGTACCATGAGATCTCACATACAAATATTCAATAATAATCTTGTCATTGAGAGAGATGAAAGTATTTGTGGTAACAATTGCATCAACTATCTCAGCACTAACTATAGCAAGTTCCCTAGGAGCATCAACCTGCCAAAGCTTAGTGTCATTATCCTTTGTTGCCACTGACACAACCCCATGTCCCTATGAAATAAGTCCATCATCAACACTATATATAGGACTAGTAGGCTTTTTACTGAATATAGGTACATTTGCATCAAGGGCTCTTGTTAGGGTAAACTCAAGCTTCCTTCCCTACAACCTCGATGTCCACCTTTTAAAGGTGGAAACCATATACTTTTCTGCCCTTTCAATTGTTTTTGAATCTGACAAGCTCTATATCAATCTTTGTTGATGAAGATTAAGTTTCTCCATACTCTCCTACAAAGTATTCATCTCCACACTAACTTCATCATTACTCCACCAACTGCTAAAATTTTCAGTCCTCCTATGTTTGTCCATGGCTAGGAAATGCTAGAGTGTTGGTCACTCCAAGTGTAACAGAAAATCTGACATTAATATAAATTTCCTACCCCATAGGATGGTAAGAAATAACTTTGATACCACTGTAATTAGCACCCTGGAAATGTCCAATAACTAAACCAATTGTTAATAAATATTTTAATGTTTTTGCATAGATTTTGAAACCACATAACTTAAGATTGAACTACTACTGAAATAATATTAGTTTTCAAACTAAAATACATAGAAAACTCACTAATTACTCCACCATCATAAAATCAAATACATAAAAAACTCTTCAACTCACTAATTACACTCAATCTGCCTGGAGCTGAAAATGCACCCAAGTTGCCTCTTAATGAAGTTGATAGCAATGAATTCCAAAGGCCAAATCCCAAGGGAATGATGTTTAGAATGTCATAGGAGAGGATAGATGTCCTCTAATGCCCAAAATAGATTTGTAGCTCACATATCTATTTTCTTCTCATAACCGACCTTGCCTAACAATAGCCACAAGCTCTCTTTTTAGTCTTTCTTCATAGGGTCGACCATTTTTCACAAGTAATGTGGGATAAATAAAATAAAGGAAAAGGCTAACGATTACACAACTGGAAAATTGTTAAGGTGGGGCCATTACAATGTAATACTTCATTTTTGGAGGCTCAATCTTCTTTATATAACCAACCATCTCTAACTTTTTCTCAAAACCCTCCAAGAACACCAAATTGAAAGAGTTTAAAAAGCCCTCTTCACAAGAACCCTATTGTAAGAGATAGCTAATCATGGATAAACCAACAATTTAGAGTTTAGTCTTAAGAAAACATTTTAGATATCTAAAGTTATTACTAGGAGTAGTAATAAATCATTTTCCCAAATGCTAACTCGATTCTACATGCAAGCAACCTTCATCATTTAAATAAAATATTGTTCACCAAAATTTCCATGAAATGTGAGTATTGAATCATGCCAAAAAGAGTAGTGAAAGAAAATAAATGTTTGAATTTGATCTTTCTCAAACAAGATCGTAATCATTAAGGAATTTGTAATTATGGAACAATAAATAATAATACAACTCACTTTACTAATTGTCATTAGACTCGGTCTCTTTTTGTGATGACACTTGGATTTAATTTTTAATAGCAAAGGTGACCCATTTGAAAATTATCACCGCCTTAAACTCCAATTAGATATATAGTGAATCCAAGGAACCATCATTTCCTAGGTCTAAAATTGTGTTCCCTTTCAATAAGGGATTGGCTATGTGTTGGTATAGAGGCCATCTACCACTAACAGCTAATTCCCTAAAATTGCAAGCCAAAACTATCCAATGGATCCTCCACAAAATTTTATTGTCTATAAGTGTATTGTATGGTGTAACTCTCCAAGCCAACAAGGAAAGTCCATATGTAACCAATGATGTTGGTAACTAACTAGCTTGGCTAACAAGTTTTATTTTGAAAAGAAATGCATCAAATTTCATGTTGCTCACAATGTTGAAACACCTCTACAAATTTTAAATGACTATAACTATTTTTTGTCATTTAAATTTGTAGATGTGGTTCAACACTAAGATCAAAATAAAATTTAGTTTGAAAAATTCAAAACAAAACTTGTTAATGGGGAGGTTTGAATAGGTGGATAATTAAATTTTGTGTGTAACAATTTGATGGAATATTATAGATATATATTTTTCCAAGTTATAATCATGCTAACTCCCAAAACACATTATGTCACATTTTAAATTTATCTAATGCTCATTGTAATATATAGTGGCTCATGAATAATGTCAACTTTAATACTCGCAACTTAAACAAGTGTTGTACCTAATTATAATTTTAAGTATACATGTAAATGTAATTCTAATTTAATTATATTTCTTAAACATATTAAATATAGTATACTTAATAATTAGTTAATACATATAAAATTATTTAATTTAAAAATTAGCCAAAGAAGGTTTAAATAGTTAAAAATAATATTTTAGAAGTGAGGATTATATTATTGTATTACTTTTCTAATTAAATTAGTTAAATCTAAGATAGAATTAATAGGTAATCAACCAAAGTCTAGATGAAAGGCTCACAATTTACCATTGTGTTGTAGACTCTTGTCTTATATTTGATTGATATTAATTACAATCTCTAATATCATTTAATTAGTACAAAACTAATTCATTAATTAGTCTTATACGAGACAATAATGAAATTTTAGAATTAGTTTATCCCAAATTTTATTAAGATTTAATATATTATTCATTACAATGATATTTTTGAATGTTTAGAATCATCCATGAAGGATCCAATTTATTTTTAGATACTAAATTGTAGCGATCACTAGTCCCATCCACAAGCTGTGTCTTGGAAATCAAATTCAGATGATGCCAGAAAAAGTCTGCAATGCCATTTTAAAAATGAGGTTTCCACGACCATGTGCATATACCAATAAACTCAACTCGATTCCCTCGTTGCAGTAATGATAGAAAATAATCCCCCTTATCTGCTCCATGTGCCTCTCCTCATGCCTTTGAAGCTAACAATATTTCTCGCAATGGACCGTCCTCTTTCTTCGGCAGCACTCCCGGTAAATTTCATGTTTCCGGCGAATGAGGTAGGAATTTTTGAGTACAATGAATTGTGCGTAATTGATGCTTCTATTACTTTACCTTGCTTCCATTCGACTGAGGGAGGTTTCATTTATAGACGAAATCCTTTTGGAAGATGTCTTGGTCTGAGATGATGTTCTCATGGTTGACATTGATTTAGATTTTGAAGCATAGCTTTCGCTATTTCTTACAAAGGCAGGGCTTGAAGGATTTGGCAAACTCACTGAACTACTGGAGAGCATCAACAACATTAGACATTGCTGGACGAAGTGATACATCCGATTGTACACGCAAAAGTCCAACATGAATGCATCTCAATGCATGGTCCTCATTGATTTCTGATTGAAGGTGGACAGAGACAGAGAAAATTGAAACACAATAAAATATCCTTTATATTATTGCTTTGCTGAAATGCATTACATTAAGCCTCTATTTATAGAGGTTTGAGAACTTTCTGGGATACAAACCAAACATATAACACATGTTGTAATATTGTATTGAATTAAATGTGGACGGTTGCTAGAACGGTTGGGTTGTTGGCAAATTGGGCTGTGGACGATGGGCGATTGAGCAATAGCCCTTGGATGGTGAGTGGTTGAAGGTTGGCAGAGTAGAAATTACACATGCCAACACCCCCACTTAATTTTTACCATTAATTACATCAAAGTTTACAATATTCATTTGGTCTCTTAAATATTCAAATTGTTCTTGTGATAATGCCTTTGTAAATATATCTGCCAATTGATCTTCGGATCTACAATACTCCAAGCTGATTTCTCCATTATTGACTAATTCTCGAATAAAATGATATCTAGTATCAATGTGCTTTGTTCTCTTGTGAAAAACATGATTCTTTGACAGTGCGATGGTGGACTTGTTATCACAATAGATTGTAGTAGACTCATCTTGCTCATGCATTAGATCTTTCAAGACTCTTCGCATCCATACTACTTGACATGTTGCTGATGTACTAGCTATATATTCTTCTTCAACTAAAGATATAGTCACAATAGGTTTCTTCTTTGATGCCCATGCCACAATACCTATTCCAAGATGAAATGCATATCTAGATGTGATTTTTCTATCATTGGTACTTCCTGCAAAGTCACTATCAGTATACCCAACTAGCTGAAAATCATCTGAAGAATAATACATTATGTCATAATTTAAAGTCCCTGCAATGTATCTCAATATTCTCTTCCTTGCTTGCCAATGTGAGTTCTTAAGTGAATCCATAAATCTAGAAATTACACTCACTGCATACATAATATTAGGCCTAATTGTTGTGAGATACATCAAACTATCAACCAACTTTTTGAATTGAGTAGAATCAAATTCATTTTCATTGTCTTCTCTACTTAATTTTGTGCCCATTGTCATAGGTGTAGAGACTAGACTACAATTTACCATTCTAAACGGTCTCATAACATCTTGTGCATATTTGTTTTGAGAAATGAAAGTTTCCTTGTCATTTTGTGTTACTTGAATACCAAGAAAATATTTCATCAAACCCAAATATGTCATCTCAAATTTTTTCTTCATTATTGATTTAAACACATCAATGGAAAGATTTCCAGTAAATATCAAATCATCAACATACAAGCAAACAATCAAAATTTGACCTTCCTTATTGACTTTGGTGTATAGTGTTGGCTCACTAGTGCTTCTATTAAATCCATTCTTAATCATATATGAATCAATTTTGCTATACCATGCCCTTGGTGCTTGTTTCAACCCATAGAGTGCCTTCTTCAACCTATAAACCTTGTGTTCGTGTCCTTTGATTTCATAATCTGGTGGTTGTTGCACATAAACTTCTTCTTCTAAATACCCATTTAAAAAAGTTGATTTGCATCCATTTGATAAACCATCCATTTGTTTTGAGCTCTAATAGCTAGTACCATTCTAATAGTATCTAGTTTAGCTATGAGTGCAAAAGTTTCATTATAATCAACTCCATATTCTTGTGCAAACCCTTTAGCTACTAATCTTGCCTTATATTTATCAACTTCTCCATTTTCCTTATATGTAGTTTTATAAACCCATTTTACACCTATGCATTCTTTATTCTTAGGCAAGTCAACTAGTTCCCATGTATCATTTTTATCAATAGATTCCATTTCTTCATGCATTGCATTAATCCATTATTTTTCCTTAATTGCATCCTCAAAATATAAAGGATCTTAAGCAAATAAAGCAAAATTTGATTGTAAATCAATTCTGTCCCCTTGTTCATAAATCTCTTGCAAACTTTTAGTTTTATTTTTCTTGATCCTTAATCTCAATGATGCAAGGGTAGGATTAGAGCAATTACTTACTTATGAACTTGAAGATTCTCCTTGCTCATCTTCCATTTGTGTGTTATCTCCATGTGTACTTCCTGTAGGAGTTCCCCCTTGCTCATTTGTTTGATCTACTTGATTCTCTTGGTCTTTTCCTTCTTTCTCATCATATAGAATCGGAGTTGTGCCTGTAACTATCTTGTCTATATTGCAATCCCAAGATTCTTCTTCTTTGAACACAACATCTCTACTTATAATGACTTTTCTAGTTATAGGATTAAATAACTTATATGCCTTAGATTGTTCATCATAACCAATAAAAATACATTTTTCACTCTTATCATCCAATTTACTCCTTTCTTTAGGAACATGTGCATATGAAATATAACCAAATACTCTAAAATGGGAAACACAATGATGCTTACTACTCCATGCTTCTTGAGGAATCTTGTCTCTTACAATCTTTGTTGGACTCCTGTTCAAGATGTAAACAACACAAGCTACTGCTTCAGCCCAATATTCATTTGGTAGATTCTTACCTTTCAACATGCTTTTTGCCATCTCCATTATTGTTTGATTCTTTCTTTCGGCAACACCATTCTGCTAAGGTGTATAACTTGTAGTGAACTGCATTTTTATTCCATGATGCCTGCAATAATCCAAAAACTTATTTGACATGTATTCTCCCCCTCTATCTGACCTTAATACCTTAATGAATAGACCACTTTGTTTATCAACAAATGCCTTGAACTCCTTAAACTTGCTAAATGTTTCAGATTTATATTTAAGAAAATAAACCCATATCTTCCTACTAAAGTCATCAAAGAATGTTAGAAAATAAATGCTCCCCCCTAATGATGGCACTTGCATAGGACCACACATATTCGTATGCACAATTTCTAAAGGTGCCCAAGCTTTATATGACATTTCTTTTGAAATTTTTTCCCTATGTTGCTTAGCTAAGATGCAACTTTCACATGAAGTAAATGGTGCTTCAATGGGGGGTAAGCCTCATACCATTTCCTTTCTTTGCAATAAACTCAATCACTTGAAATTTAGATGACCATACCTCAAATGTCATATCCATGATTGATCCTGACATGTTGCCTTGAAATTCACTCCATCCTCGTCCATCACTTCACTTTTCATGTGAAGTGGAAACATTCTATTGTCTATCATTTCAACCCTTGCAATGACCATGGAACTAGAAGAAATATCAAATATAGTGCAGATGCTATTTTTAAAAATAACATCATAACTTTTTTGTGTAAATTGTCCCACACTTATAAGATTATGCTTTAAACCAGGCACAAAATACACATCAGGAATATATTTTTACCAAGATTTGTCATCACAACAATTGTACCTTTTCCACTTACTTCCACTATGGTATCCAAGCTTTCAAATATATCTCTATTTCCTGTCATATGATTGCTACAACCACTATCTAGAAACCAAATATTAATTGAGCTCTCTTGAGCTACATGACATGTAATAAACAATGTCCCTAGACTACCTTCAGAAAAATTTGCATTTTGTTTGCCTACATCCGTTTGCTTCTTTCGACATTCATTTGCTAAGTGACCAGACCTCTTGCAATATTAATAACATTGGACATTTGATTTGTCATACCTTTCTGATGCTTGATTGTTATTACACCCCCTTGAGCTTAAACTTTGATTTCTCCTTACTCCTTGATCAAAACTCCTTTCCTCTCTTTGATAATTATTTTGTCCTCTTCCTTGTCCTCTAAATCCTAGATTTCCTCTTCCTCTGCCTCTACCAAATTTTATTTGTGTTTTGAATGCATGCTCCAATGAAGTATTATCATGCCTATTCCTATATTCATGGTTTTGTAATGATCCAAACAACTCATCTATAGATAAATTTGAAAAATCTTTAGATTCCTCAATTACCACAACAATATTATCAAATTTAATAAGCAAGCTTCTTAAGATCTTTTCTACAACTTTTTGATTTGTTAGCTCATCACCATTCAATCTTATTTGATTAACCACATTCATAACTCGAATTGAAAATTGCTCAGTTGATTCAGTATCTTTCATTTGGAGGTTTTCAAAATCTCTTCTTAATGACTGCAATTTAGATACTTTTACCTTGCTTATACCTTGATATGTTGTTTCAAAAATCTCCCATGCTTGCTTGGTTGTTGTAGCTCCAATAATCCTTGCAAGAATAGTTTCATCCAAACCTTGTTGAATAATTTGAAAAGCCTTTATATTTTTTTTCCTATTTTCCTTGAGTTCATTCTTTTGATCTATAGTTAATAACGATTCATCCAATGGCTCTACACATCCATTCACTACAGTCTCTACTAACTCTTGGGAACGAAATATTTTTTTTCATTCTACATACCCAATGATCATAATTCTTGCCAAAAAAATATTGGAATCGTAAATTGATTCATGCTTGATGCCATACTTTAAAAAATAATACAATCTTTTAAAATACTTAAACTCCTAAGTACACCAACAGAATCAATAAGATTATCTCAAAAAAAAAATCAAATCTCTAGTTCCTTTCAAAATTGATGACTTAAGATAAAATATAGCTCATAAGCACACAATAAAAATCACAAAGGTGTCTCAACTTCACAATAAAATGCAATACCTTATGATTAGATTGATCTCAAGTTTTTGCCACAAAAATTGAGAAGAATTTGCATCCTTTAAACTCACAACACACCTTTTCTCTTGCAACAACAATCTATTATTTTAGCTCCACAATCTATCTCGACTGTGACTCCAAAATCTGCCTGTGCTCTAATACCACTATGAAGGTGGGTAGAGATAGAGAAAACTAAAACACAATAAAATATCATTTATATTATTGCTTCTTTGCCTTATTGCCTTGATGAAATGCATTACATTAAGCCTCTATTTATAGAGGTTTGAGAAATTTCTGGAATACAAACCAAACATATAACACATGTTGTAATATTGTATTGAATTAAATATGGACGGTGGCTGGAATGGCTGGGTTGTTGGCAGACTAGGCTGTGGACGGTGGACGGTTGAGCAATAACCCTTAGACGGTGAGTGGTTGAAGGTCGGCAAAGTAGAAATTACACATGCCAACACTGATGCCTTTGAGTCTACCAGATTCATGCTTTTCCCTTCTTGAATAGATTCCATGCCTCTATCATCTCATTAAAATTAGAGAATTTTGGAGGTATCCTAATATCAAAAAGTAACAGATGAGGATGGAAACAAACATTAATACTGGTTATAGAAAATTTTTTAAATGGTAAATATTTAGCATTTAATTATTTAAAAAAGTTAAGATTTTACTTTGAGTAATAATGATGTACACTAGGAGAAGAGATCAAGTAGTTGCTTAGGCTAATTTTGCACATCTAGATCTCCTAAACCTAAGTCAAATTCTACTCATTTTTTTGCTGTGCCTCCATTGGTAACTCAGATAAGGTTTCAACATTTGGGCATGAAGGATTTCTATGTAGAAGCGATGGAGTGAGAAGTGGTAAAAATGTGTCATTTTAAAACACTCACTGGATACCCGTCATGTTCACTCCCCAATAGCCACTCACAAGAAAAAATGGACCAATTAGCAACCAAGAAAGTCATGTTCACACAAATAGACCAATTAGCAACCAAGAAAGTTATTAGTACATATGTTACCATATTTTAGAGCTTTTTATAAGTGATAATTAGGAGTGTCATGAATAAGAAAAGCCATAAAAAATATATATATGGACTATTGATACATAAATGATCAACTAATTGTATATGTGAGATTGTTTAAGTGAGTGATTATTGAGGGCCAGTATGACAATAAGTGAAAGATTATTGTACTCAAAAATTAAAGGAATTCAAAAAATGTTTTGCTTGGTAATTAGTCCATTTGTGCACTAGTATTGACATATTTAGCAACGACTGTTAGGACTTTTACTAGCATTTTTGAATGAATGACTATTGATACAAAGCATAGTAGATAAGGGAAAGCACTTTAAAATGAACACTTTTAGACCTTTCAGTGTTTGACAATTTCTAAAGAGATCTGTGAGTACTTATAAGCTGAAACCTTAGCTTTAAGTAATTATCATGCATACAAAGGCAAACAAAATTAAGATATAGAAATGCTTGGCACTTTCAAATAAATAGAATAAATCCTATTTCTTACCCATTCTAACAAGTTTTGCATATGAGTGGGAAGATCAATAATAGTATTTTTCCTTCCACTGATTATCTCAAGCAACACCACTCCAAAACTGCAGACATCCACTTTAACTGACAACTGCCCCTTCATTGCATACTCTGGTCCAAATTGAAATTAAATTTAAAAATAGAATATTTATAAATGAAAATAAATTGGATGATCAATACATCCATTAGGGAAAAATATTCATAGTTTAAAAAGGTTAAAAGTCATTAATTTGAATCTGAAAGTATACAAAGTTCATTGTCACTATTATGCTTATTATGTGCCTGCCACTCTTGTATGAACGTATGACTCATCTTCAAGGAAAAGTTTGGCCAAACTGAAGTCCGCTATCTTTTCATTAGGTTCGTGGTTCAGTAAAATATTATTTACTTTAATATCTCTATGAATAATCTGTAGCTGTGAATCCTCATGAAGGTAGAGAAGCCCATGCACAATTCAAAAAAGATGATGTTGTGACGCTTTTGCCAATCTATCTCTCTACCCTTTTCTAAATCTGTCACCCAAATTTATTACAACATTTGTAACCTCTTCATCTTCGTCAAGTTAAAATTATGATTAATGATGACTTATCAAAGATAAACATGTCCAAGCTCTTGTTAGGAAAATACTCATAAACAAGCAGTCTTTCATTTCTCTCAGCACAACGTCCTAGTAGCTTTGCAAGGTTTCTATGTTGAATATTGACCACCAGTATCACTTCATTCATAAATTATTTCTTTCCTTGTGCAGATTTAGCTGACAGTTTTTTCACTGTTATCTCATTTCCATCTCTTGTTATTCCCTACAACGTAGAAAATAGATTGAGAGATCCCCATTCAGAAAGACATTAGTTTAAACGAAGATTAAACTATTGACCCACCTTGTATACCGTACTAAAACCTCCCTTTCCAAGTTTATTCTTGTGATGAAAATTTTCTATGGGCTCTACTAACATTTCTAAGCTGAACACAAATTGTTGTTGCTCTTGCATAAGCAAACCAGAATCAGAGGAAAATCCACGCCCCTCTTCAGTTATAGAAGATAATGAAAAATGAGTTAAGCCTAGAGAAATTGTTAGACTAAAACCACAAGAAGGAATGACCTTAGAAACTAGAAATGGAATCCAAAACAAGCACCTTGATTTTTAGCAGTGGTAGTTGTTGCCCTTCCATGAATGACAGATTTCACCCTTTTTCTCAATGCAATCAAACAAAGACCTAACACCAGAACAATGCTTCCAATAGTACCTAGAACTATGTGTAATGTTTTTGAAGATTTCTTTGTATAGTACATTAGAGATTTGTTAGAATTCTGGCTCTATAATGCTGCAAGAGGACTTAAAAAGAAAGATGATGTCTTGAATGCAAGTTTTGCAAGTTTTGATTAATTAAAAGTCGGATAGAATTCAAATATTACAGAAAGGTAACATCAAGTCTTACACATAAACAAAAGGAATTCACAACAAAGAAACTGCCAGCATAACCCCTAGAAATGGGATCAGCCTACGAGACCTTAAACAGAGGTAATATGAACCTCTCGTTTAGTTCCTTGAACTTGTCAAAAAAGTAATCCTCTTGAGAAGACACTCACCCACATTGGAAGAAGAGAGATTTAAATGCAAGTTAATAAATGCTGTCTTCATTATTAATTTTAAGTGTTGCATCTAAAAATAGCTGTAACCTCAAAAATGGGAAAAACAGTAGAAGAGCATATCTTTTCCTATAAGGGGTTACATATTCAAGCGAAGCTGGTAACTTTTTAATAACTATGAGATCTATGAAACTATTCAATTTTGAAACAAATGTTAAGATGTAAATGATAAAAGAATCTAGTATACTTTACATTTTTATAAGATTAAAAAAAAACATTTCTTGTCTCTAGATTCAATTGTTTGCAAATTTTTTACATGAATATTTTAAATCACATTATCTATGATTTGCCATCTGTTTTCTTTCTATTATTCTCTTACATTATCTGTGATTCACCATCTGCTTTCTTTCTATTATTCTTTTATATTCAGATTATGAAACAAAGAGTTTTGGAAACATTGATGTCAAAAATTTAAACACAATCCAATCTAGAAATAAGGACATGCTTTAATTAAATGAAAAGAACATAATGTAATTCTTTGAACATACTTTTTGATGTTGTTGAAGTTCCATTAACCGTATTAGGTGAAGGGGCTACTGGAGGAGCAGCAGCGGCAGGAGTGGAAACAGCTGGAGGTGTGGAGGTATTTGTAGTGGATCCCTCAGGGGAGGGAGAGGGCAACTGAGATGACTCAAAGAAGAGGTATGTCTCATATCTCACCTTGCAGCTTCCATAGTTAGCCTGGGCTCCTTGATTTGAAGAACATCAAGCCTGCAATTCTATTCTCGCTTGAAACAACCATGATCTACAATCCTGTATTGATATATCTCTCCAACACTGCACTAAACCATATAATACACCAGTAGCATTATAGTTGGCTGACCCAGCAGCGAAACCCTTATTTGCAGGGATATAAACTCTGTTTGACAGATTTGACAGAAGGTTGCTGGTTGTGGTTTTGAAAGCCTCATCGGTTACAGTATTTCTGTTCCTCAAGATTTTTGCTACAGTATTATCAAGAGTTCGAAATGAAATTAGAATTTTGATAGCGTAGGAAGCAGTCATCCAACCATATTTGCCCACCTATATCGTTGGCACAAACTTCTTGAATACTTATATTGGCTTCAAGTGCACAAACTTCTTGAATACTTGAATACTTGTATTGGCTTCAAGTACACTGCAAAAGACCATAGACCCTGAACTTTGAGGTGCGTTAAGAAACAGATCGTCGATAACCAGATTCAAGTTTGTGTAATAAGTGGTGCCATCGGTGAAATTTGAGGAAACGTCGGAGATGTGCCTTACGTAGGTACATATGACACAAGGAAAGCTCATTCCAAACAGTAGAAGGATGAGGGTTGGAAGAAATGTGGTTCCTCTGGGAGGAATACAAGGAAAAGAGTTGTACTTCATCACGAGGATTGCAAGAAAAGTACAAACAGAAGAAAGATGAGGATTGGAAAAAAATTGCGATTCCAGCCTTACAATGAAAATAGTTGTAGTTCATCATGTTTTTAGTTGAAGTAGATGGATAAATGGAATTTATTTTTTCTAAAGAAATAATAGTGTTCATTATATTATATTATAGATGGGGTAATGGGACAGGTAGGAAGGAAAAATATGGATTTAGTTATTTTATCAGCCAGTTCAGGAAAAATATGGATTTAGTTATTTTATCAGCCAGTTCAATCTAATTTATGATCAATTTCAAAAAGATTACATTGGAATGTCAAAATTCTTATTGCCTACCTTAGGACAAACTCTCATCAACTCAGTTAGTTGTGAAATCTGCATTGGAAAAGATCTAACAGGCCTCTGAATAACTTTGTTCTCTTTACAATTCTATGAATGTAGAAACTGAACACCATTTTATTATTGAATGTGTTGTTTACAAGAACATTTTGACAACTTGTTATTGAAGTAACTTATTCAACAAAGAACACATCAAAATATTCGATACACTAATTATCAATTTTAATAGATAAAAAATGATTTACTTAATTTCAGACTCTCACATAAATTATGTTTGACCTTATAAAAGTTAAAATTATTTTGTTATTTTTCTCTAATATCAAATTTTTAAAAAAAAGAGAAGCTGTACCTATGTTACTTGATACAAATCCATTAACAGAAATCGAAAAAATAATTCAATGCACTACAAAAACACAATCAGCGTGAAGCGTCCGTGTAAAGTGGACAGTCTATGGAATAATTGTTATAAACAAGAGGATAGTTCGTCTCAGACTTTCTTGCATAATACAGCTGGATCTCCCCAATATTGTCAAATACAACGTGCCAGATTTGCAAACCAGGGTCCATTTTTTTTTTTTTAAAGGTAGGAAATGATCTTGTACACTGCTTGTTTTGGAAGCTTGAAAATAATGAACACCAAAAAAGGCTGAATACAATAAGTGCAGAGGAAAAATAACAGAGGAAAAATTCCACGTTAAACAAGAATGATAAGGTAAATGATAGAGTACATTCATCCTATGATACATGTTGTTCACATAAATGCTCGTGGTTTGATATCATAATGGCTGATAACAGTAAGGTCAATTCATTATTTGTGTTATAGATGTTTTGAAAAGAATCCTGTTAATAATATTCCCCAGATGAGACTGAACAAGTAATGTGAGTGGAACTTCGGTATTTTTTTAATAATTATAAGTTGCTAATTATTTTTTAATATGTGTTAAACTTTAGTAGCAGAGATCATTTAAATAAATATGAATAATAGTATGAAGTTATGACTATGAGTCCAAATTTATATGCATTTTGTTTAATTCATTCTTATATAGATAATCACTATGTATAGTTATTTTTTATATTGAATATTTTGTTTGATCAAGAAATAGAAAAATGTTTAGCTTAAGAAAATAAATTGATGATAATTACTAAGAAATACATTTCGATATGTAAAAAGGAAAGATAAAAATGAAAGGGTTAATGATTATAGACAAAGAGGTAGTTCATGCAATAACTATTAGTGAAGGGATTAATGATAAAGATCAATTTATTGGACACAAGAAATTATACTAAGTAGTAAGGCTTATAATTTAATAATTCTTATAATAATCTGAAATATGTAAGGAACTATGATTGAAGTTGCAAAAAACAATGAGATTTTTGTTTTTAATCATATTATCTATTATTAAATATTGGCTCATCTTGTAATTGAACTATTGATATATAAGAGGTTTACTCATGTCAAGTATGAATATGATTCTATTATAGGGACCAGGTGAAGTAAATGTCAAGTATAGGGTTGTATTGGGAAGATTTAGGAAGAATGGCAATTTACCAATTTGACTTACAGAAATATTGTTGGAAATAGGAGAATTTGTTGACACTTGGAGTATTGCAGGAATGGTTTATTAACGATTGGTTTTGTCATTGATGTCAACATGTGTTCTTTAGATAAAGACAAACTCGGATATCAGATTATGTATATCATAGTTCATTGATCAGTTCAGTGTAGGTAGTGGTTGATATATTTGAATATGTAAACTTACATTTTTGTAGGAGTGTAGAAATCATGTCTATGCTTCATGTACTTTATTTGATATTCTAGACAAGTTACAATTTTTTTGGTTGAGACTGGTAGAAAATAAGTGTGTAGGAATGTATGCTAGAGACTATTGCAGTATTTTTGTTGTAGCTTGATGGTAAGTAGGAAATAATTCTAGAGAGAATGGAAGATGATAGAAGATTTGTTCATGTGCATATATTCATATTCATGCATTATTTGGCTTACTCTACGAAGGTTGCTAATGTGTAACATGTGATACATATTAATGGCAATTGACTAGATCATTATAGCATGCGAATCATTATTGGAAAGTATTAATTTCTTATTTTATCATGTGGAACAATTAATGTGATTATTGTATAATTAGTTGATAAGGTGTGCATGCCTTGGCATGGTCCTATATAGTTATTTGTACATTAGGAAAACCCTAATAGGTTGACCCAATAAATTATTTGTAATGTGTATAATGGAGAGTTATTTCCCTAATTTATGAAGTATGAGATGTGTGGAATGATAAGTATAGGTGTGAGCCTCAATGTTGGATTGTAAAAAAAAAAAAAGTGTTGGATGCTTTGAGAAGAGGTATGAATAGAATCTATCATTTCTAGTGGACTTCTAAGGAAGTATTTTGACAAAGTAACTTGCAGATCAATCAATTCACATTATTAGATTTGTTATCCATTTGTAAAGAAGGTTTAACCTATGATCCTTTAAGCAGTGATCTCAAGCAATCTTCCTTTAGTTCTTATCAATTCTTAATAGAGTTAGAACCATCTAATAAGGGTTAAAGGTCTCCTAATAGGGATTTATCCCTTCATAGTAATTGTTGTACTAAATGCATTATATGTGCCACCTAGCAAGGGAACTTCATTTCACAAGGAAATATCTATTAGTACACTATTTCATCAGTGTCATCCCTACTAAATTATTTTCCTCTGACGAAGGGTTTTCTTGAAAACAAAAATTGCTATAATTATTTTGTATAATTCCATATTGTTGTGCATTATTATTTTATTTCTTGGTGATCAGTTTTTTAAGTTTATAATTAATTGTATTTTATCACCATTGATTCACACTCCTCCCCCACCTATTTGTGATGTGTTGACTTTACTTCTTAACAAAAATTTAGAATATTTTTCTAATAAAAATAATGTATCCATGAAATATAACTATTTTGACAAAGAACAACAATTCTTGAGTGGTTATCACTACTAATTAACTATTTCAACACTCCAATTTTTATATTTGTAACAGATAAGGCATTTTACTATTTATTTTATTTTTTTTTTTTCTTGTTGATGGCTCAATGTTCTCTCAAAAGTATAAAAAGTTACATCTTGCTTGATTTCTCTAGATACAACACCTCATGCACTTGCAACCTAGTTGTAGATATTATAGCTATTGGTATGGAATCGTTCTCTTAGGCGCACTAATATATTTGAAGGCCCAAAATAATTCTCTTGCCCATTAAGTGGCTCTTGTGGTTATTTTATCCTTGTGAGGTAACCCTTGCCATTTGAGGTATCCTTTGTAGATGTACTATGAAACCACCTTGGTAGAAACCCTCCTAGGATTTTGGTTGTAGCCCCAAAATTCCATCATTATACCTCAAGAACCCCTATAATCATTCTATATCAATTAGTTGTTAGTATTATCTTTTATTTTAAATAAATAGCTTGATTTAGATGTAGTTGGTTATGATAGATGCAATGGAAGATTTGCATAAATATATACTAGAGAAGTTGTTTCCTATGATAGAAGATTACATTGAGATTGACCTTTATGCCCATGGATTTCTTGACATAATTTTTCATTCTAAGATTATGTTATATCATTCAAGGTTTTTTTGATCAAAATAGGGTTTGACACCAACTCTCTCTTCATCCTTGGATGATTTAAATTAACTTGTTAAAGGAGTCTATTGATATTTTATAATTCCCAAACTCTTATGATATGAAAAAGATGCCAAAATTCAAGGATTTTTCCTTTGTTTTTTTTTTGAATTGTAATCAATTTATCAATCATGTATTAGTCTTGGTGCTTGACTAGATTATAAGATGGAACAATTTTGAAAACTATTGTGAAAATATTTTATACATATATTAAGAAGGAAACCACACTATTGAACACATAGATTAATAGAGAATGATCTATTCTACAAGATATTGTATAATTGGTCCCTAGTACATGACCTTGGAAATAAAACAAAGTGGTTTGGTTTTCTTGTAATAACCTTAGCATTAAGCAATGTAAAGTGCAAGGGTATCACACAGGAATATTTAGTGTTTTTCTCCTAGGTTTTCTCTTAGGCACCAAACTTGGTGCTATTTCCCTCCAACCACTCCAAAGTTAAGTTCCCTTTAAACATTTCTCCAAGGCACCCCTCTAGTGTCCTCTGTTCACTAGATTAATCTGACCTTACTTTGGGGTTTCCAAACCCTTACACCAAACCCTTCTTTCCTAAACCCTTCGTAGATATCCCCCTTTACTTGCAACCTAGGATCTTCTCAACAATGCATGTAGGATATGTGTGAGTTTTCTTCATACTCTAGATACTAAACATATTTTATTCACCTTGATCATCTTAATAGAATATGAAAGACACACAATAATGTTTAGTGTAATTAGGCCCAGGGGACACCTAAAATAGTTATGTTTCTAATCAAGAAAAAAATGATCTTTCTCCCAAATCACCTTAACAACCCTCAATTAAATTTTAGACTATGATCCCATTTTGAATCAAGAATAAAACTTTATAGTTCAGGATGTGGGTTTTTTGTTGATTGGGTCAACCAAAATTGGACTATAAAGGCTTATTTAAACCCTTAAACAATGAGGGTTTTCTCTAACACTTCCAAAATGGACTAGTCAAGGTGAAAATGACAAATGATATAATCTTCTCCATATTTAATTATAACAAAACAACAATTATTTTACATGCATATTAAAAAAAAAAAATGTAGCAGGAAAATTTACCTTTAAGCTAGTTTATCGCATCCAAATACCAAGCCTAGGGCATCATGAGAAAAATCTAGGTTTGATGATACTATTCTTACTCCATGGGAGTTATGTAGTATACATAGTGGCCTAACATTCCTCCAAGAATAATCAAATTCACATCATAGAGTGTCAAGGAAATTCCATAATTTTAGACCCTCAATACGAATGCTTCCTCAAACTAGTCTAAACTAAATTACTTATATCTTCCTCCAAATATAACATAAATAATTCAAAGTAAATGACATGGAAATATATCTCATGTGTTTATGTACTCGTGATCAAAGATTTCGGGATTCAATGCATACCAGTCCGTACAAGTACATTGAACAATAGTAAAACAATGGAAAATCGTATTGGACAACACCAAAAAGCCTTGAATTGTATTCCAAACTCTAAGTCACACCATTAACCAATCCAATGGATTAAAAATTCCTTATTCAATTTGTTCCAACCAATATTTAAACTAATGCACTTTTGAAAGAAAAACTTTACAACATCATGCAAACTTTTTGTATCTCAAAAAATTTGTGATTCTTTCCCTTCTAATCCACTTTAAACTACATTTTGTGACCTTAGGAAGCTCCTTGTTATGGTTTGATCAAAATTGACCATAATTTACAAATTAGGGATCATGAGAACATTATAATAATTAAGTCACAACCATGTTACAAGATCTTGGAAAGTGCCTTATTATAGTACAAAGAAGACAAAAAGGGGTTGATCCTTGATCAACCATGGTTTAGTGAAGACAATTTTGCACCATAGTCCCTTGGACAACCAAAAATCAAGTTCTTTGAGTAGACAACAAATGAAAGGAGGTTCCATGTTTTAGTATAGTTACTTCATTCATCCAAACTACTGGGTGTGTGTGCCAACATGGAGTACAATTTAGTGGACATCACACAAAAAAAATCTCAAAATTTTTAATAACCTAATGAAGTTATTTAAAATTTCAAAAAGTGAAAATAAAACCTGATCAGGTTTCAATAGTAGAAAACCCTTCAAAACTTGATTGAGTTATTCAAAACTTGATCGAGTTTTGAAGAAATAAAAACAAGCTTTACTCCAGAAGCCATAACTTTCACTTTCAGAGTATGATTGACTCCATTTTAAATGTGTTTGAAAGTGATTGAAGAGATCTACAACATGATGTAGATAAATTGATCCTATGTCACAACTATTTTATTATTTTTCATCGATATGAATTAAGCATAGTCTGAAATAGGTAGACATTATTTTCCAAATGTGTAATCAATAGATAAACATGAATGCTAACATATTTTAAAATTTTTTTCTATCAAAAAAATGCACACACTCACTCACTAACTAAATGATTCTTAATATCTCTCTCTTAATAACTCCTAACCCCCACTCTCTCTCTCTCTCCCCCTCCCCCCCCCCCCTCTCTCTCTCTCTCTCTCTCTCTCCCCCATCTCATTTCCCCCTTCTCTCTAGATCCTTACCAATCCTTTCCATATTTATCACTCTCTTTGTCCATGTCCAATCCCCTTTCACTTTCTCCATCCTACTCTCTCTCTCTCTCTCTCATCCTATCCCCTCTCTCTCTTCCTATCACCTACTCTCTCTCACTCTCAAAAACCTTTCTAACCCCTTACCCATCTCTCTCTAACCCCCCTTCTCTCTCTCCCTGACCTTTGATCCTTGAACTAGGAACTACACGTAGAGAGAGATGAGGGTTAGGGATTAGCAGTCATAGAGAGATGGGTAAAGGGCTAGAGAGAGAGTTTGGAGAGAGAGATAGTAGGGGATAGGAAAAAGAAGAGGGTATAGGACAAGAGAGAGTTAGAGAGAAATGAAGTGAGAGAGAGAGAGATGAAGTGATGAAGAGAGAGGGACATAGGAGATAAGAGATTAGGAGATAGGATGAGGATAATGAGAATTATGGAGAGAATGGGATCTCCAGGGGGGAAATAAGAGGGAGGGAGGGAGGGAGGGAGGGAGAGAGAGAGAGAGAGAGAGAGAGAGAGAGAGAGAGAGAGAGAATTAAAAATATGTTAGAATTTTTGTTTACCTATTGATTACGCATTTGGAAAAAAATGACTACGTATTTTAGATTATGCTTAATCCAAATTGATGGAAAATAAAAATTTAATGACATGATATTGATTTATCTATGTCATCTTCTAGAGCTCTTCAATATATTTCCGATAGATTTTGAACGGAGTCAATTGTATGTGAAAGTTATGTCCTTCATAGTAAAGCCTACAATTAGTTCTTCAAAACTCGATCAGGTTTTGAATGTACTTTTGCATTTTCATAACCTAATTAGGTTATTTGAATCCTAGAACCCTAATTGCATTATGGCTTAGTGATAGCATAGGGAAATGAACCAAAGGCTTGGGAGGCTATTTTCCCTCAATTTTTATGCCTTTAGACATTTTTTCATATTCTAAGATGAATTCTCATCTTTGTCTTTATTGGGTTTTCTAATGGTGAAATGGGTATCTCTAAAATTGCCATCATTATATTACACATCTTCTTAGCTTTCTAACAATATAATTTTTTCTA
Organism: Cupressus sempervirens; assembly: GCA_028749045.1. Taxonomy (NCBI): domain Eukaryota; kingdom Viridiplantae; phylum Streptophyta; class Pinopsida; order Cupressales; family Cupressaceae; genus Cupressus; species Cupressus sempervirens. The sequence continues at coordinate 163,272,715 of CM053786.1, read as the reverse complement.
TTTTCAGACAACATTAACATGGTAAAATTTAATTACTTTTACTAATTCCTTGACATTCTTTAGAGACATATGTCTGCCATTTTTTTAATAACTTTTGATATACTTAAAAAAATACTAAATAAACTATATATTATTGTTTGACACTTGATTCTATATACGTTTAAAAATTATTAATTTTCTATTGTTTAGGTTAAGTTATGCTCAGTGTAACGCCACACTAAGGAACCCAAAAGAAATAAACCTACTGTTTCACTAAGTTTTCCAAACATTTTGTTTTAAAGATAGATAATAACATCAATATATAATATGGAGGAAGCAATAAATCACAAACATACAACCATCATAAATAGACAACATCTCTTAAGGTTCTCATGATGTTGAATCACATATATAATTTTATTAATATTAAATGCAACACATAACCAAAATCTAAATTATGGAATAATCATAAGTACCAATACATTTAAATAATAATACAATTACATAAGATGCCACTTGGCATAACTAGAATGCATGGTCATTTGTTGTACAAGTCATAGGGTATGAAAATCCCAAAGAGTGTACATCATCAATAAGATCTCTGATAAATCAAGTAGAGTACGATAGAATATAACCACCACTAGAAACACAAGATAAGAAAGAAAGGGTCAATTGAAGAAGAATCTAGCAATGAAATCCTTGCCTTTGGATCTCAATGGTATAAGAAAAATGCACTACCACATGACCTTGTGGAACTAAATGACCAACTCCCACCGTGCTGAGGAGATAGTCTCAAGTCCCAAAAAAGTATCAATCCACAAGTCATAACCAACATCTAGATCAATGAAATCTTGATAAAAAACTATCTCAAAGAGTACCAAGACACAAGTATCTTCTAATCCTAGAGGCAACAAAGACACATAGGAAATCTACTATGTAAGTGGGCAATTGTCATCACATAAGCCAACTATAAGGTTACCCTAGCAGACTCTTTGGACTCTACCCCCTAGTGTCTCTATGTGGCACCAATATCCTTTCGTATAGAAAAGGCATATACGAAGAAAGGTCACAACCAAACATCCTCTCTACTCCCATCCTGGCCTGTACTAGCACTTGAGGCATGGGCAAGGAAAAAATGACTCTTATTAATTCAATTTATTTCCATTTAATGAAATGTTATCACTTATTAAAAATAGTTACAATGGGTTACCTAGGTAGCCACTTAGGGCTCCGACCTCTATTGCAAGCCACTTCCCAATGTAAATACAAATTACCTACCATAGGCTCATAAAAAGTACAACTCATAAAATCACAATTTTCACCTCAGTCCTTTACAAGCAATTGGAAAGCACCTATAGATATAACATAATATTCGCCTCAGTCCTTTACAAGAAACTAGAAAGGACCAATAGATAAAACATAATATTCACCTCAGTCCTTTACAAGCAATTGGAAAACACTAATAGATAAAACATAATATTCATCTCAGTCCTTTATAAGCAACTAGAAAGCACATAAAGACCAATCTTAATATCACCTTAGTCCTATACAAGCAATTGGAAAGCACCAAAAGATAAAACACAATAATCACCTTAATCCTATACAAGCAACTGGAAAGCATCAAAAGATAACTGATCAAAAACTCAAAGGTTACACCAGAAAAGTCACATCATTCACCTCAGTTCTACACAAGAAATTGGAAAGAACCACAAACATTTGAACAAACTCATCATAGAAAATACATGACACATCACCATGGTTGGGTATAAAAGATCATATACATAACATCATCACAAAACAAAACTCCCCAAGCTTCCAGAAAATATCCTAATTGATCAAAGTACTACTTGTCAAAAGCCGAAACCCCAACATGAAAAAAACAAACATCTCATTAGAATTTTAACCACTATTTTTAGAGTTCAATTTGTTTTGAAAATACAAAGATTAGATGAACACCCAGGGTTTCACTTTTTATTTTAATAGTGTCATGTCCAAAAAAATATCTGAGTCCATAGGAACTTCAAGAGACTCAATCATTTATTAAAAGTCATTTAAACATAAAACCCCATTTTGATATAAAAATGAACCTATCAGTTCAATAACACCAATATCCATCAAAATACTCTAATTAAAAATATCATTATATTTTCCAAATTTTAAAGATAACCATATAAACAAACTTTTAATAATTATTATTAAAATTAGATAATAATTATTAAGTTATTAAGATAATAGCGTATTAGATTATAAATAAAAATAATATTAATTTCTTAATAACAATACTTTCTAAACTCAATAATATAATAAAATGAAAAACTATTAATAATATTTAATTTTAACAAAGTATTTAATAATAAATTAACAAATAAAATTAATAAAACAAAATTAAAAAAATGAAACTTACCTCTTTTAAAAAAATATGTTTTGAACCCCATTGGCTTGCTACTATGTGCAGCCCTATTGATATGGTAGTAGGATTGCCGCATGTGGTCCCTTAATGGGAACTAACATGAGAAAAAAAGGGAAGAGGGGGGGGAAGGTGGGGGTGGTGTCTCACCTCCCAATATTTCAAAAATTCAATCCTCTCCCCCCCCCCCCCTCGCCCCCTCGCACACAATAACCAAAAATGTATTTAAAAAAAAAAATATTTTCACCATAGATCTCATAGGGAAAACATGAACAATCAATCACATCTCAAATTTTGATTTCTTTTCCAAACCCTACCCAAAACAAAATACAACTCTCTACATTTTCAAAATGAGGGTTTCTAATTTTCAATTCATATATAGATATTTCTCAATCGAAGCATGATCAATTCACATACAAGGGTTTCAACCAATTGAATTATGAAAATAGATCCGCAAACACAGAGAAGATAGAGAATTCAAAGAATGAAAACTAGTGCACAAAACCCACAAGATCCCACCTGGATTTGATGCTAAAACAACGACTTCATGGAGCTCACAAGCAATTTCCCCTTCTTTCAAAAACTCTCTTCTTAGAAATTGGTTCCTCCAAATCTCTGTATAAGAAATTAGGAGCTTTCCCAATTAGGGCTTCAATTTTGCAATCAGGGAAAACCTTTTTCTTAATTATTTTATTATATTTTAATTTCATGTGCAACCTTTTGCATTGTAATTAAAATAAACTTTATTAAATCAATTCCTTTCTCTCTTTTATTAATCTCAAGATGTTTTTAATAAAATATTATTAATTAAATTAATAATAATATTTAGAGCTTGCTATAAAAATGAAACTCCTAAATATATTATTATTAAATTAAATAAATATGATTAAGCCAAAATTAGTACTTTAATTAAATCTTTTAATTTTAATTCTTTTATCTAATCAATTTCTCAATTAATTAAATAAAATAAAATATTGATTTTTTCTTTTAAAAAGTTTCATTAAATTAAATTATTTAATTATCTTTTAATTTGATTTAATTGTAACTGAAAATCACCACAGACCCACAAGACTAAATGCAAAAACCCATTATAAAGTACATAATACTAAATCAAACTCAATGGTCAAAATCATGAATTCACATCACTTTACAAATTGGGAAGGATAAAAATTAGATACTTTTCCTACTTTCTAGGAAAATTGGGTTAAGGATAGGATTTAGACTCCAGAATTATCTCTCCTCTTTTACCATTGAGATACTGCAATAAGGCACACTCGTCCTGTCAATTCAGGAAAGTCAATGCCTGATACCTACAATTTGCATAAAATTTGAGCATGTACATACACATATGATCTAAACTAAATAGGCAATGACAGAAAGTGGTGCATCATGTAGATCATAACTAACAGGTGACTATAACTCGCTCCCTCAACCACATAAGAAAAATCAATCATAAAGTAAAACATACAAGTACACCATACACATGCAAGTATGGAGTAAGTATTCAAAAAATCACATAACCAAGCACCACAATCATAAAACTAGCCTAAAAGAATCCAACAATATGATATGAAAAGTCAGCTAGGGGTAAGCGTTACACTCAACACATGAACATTTACGAAAATTTCAGGATGTAGTCAGTTCAATAATTCATAAAAAATAAAATACTCATAATAAAATTACAAAAAAATTACAACTTGTAGATATGAATCTTAACTATCATCCTGCAAAAGGTATGTCCAAAATAGTGAATACAAATATTTCCTTTGAACACTTGAGATGTGATAGTGTTACTTATGAAATTACCTTGGGTGTTTAATGTAGGAGAAACATGAGTGTAAGGGAAATCAAGCATCACCAAAAAATATTTATGGTTATGTCTTCTGAATAAGGGTTTTTTCAGTACAAAGATGCTATTTGTAGAAACTTACAATTTTTAGTAAGTTTTTAATACAAGCTCCGAATATTTTGACTTCCTAGGTGGAGGTTCATCTTAGACATATCATCTTGCTAGTTGAGTTTCATTTCCATATCATATGTATTGGTGAAGTAATTGAGGAATTTCAATGCAAATTTTTGGCATAGGCTAAACATTTTGTCACAAAATAATATATACAAATGATATAAATGACCTCATAGTCAATCATATAAGCCAAATGATGTTCACACATTTGGGGATAAACCCAACTTATCAACTAGTATCTTTGTAAATTTTTATGTGCAAGAAAATGATCATAGTAAGCACTAGAGAAATTACTTGTATTTAGATCCACCTTAAGGAAGTATCCCACAACATTATCAATAGTTGAATAAGATGACTTACAAAAAAAACTATACAAGAAGATATGATAGTATTACCCAAATCAGACATAGATCAATAGACTCATTTAATGGACTAAAGGAGGTAATCGAAAGATAGAGATACAGTTGTTAGGGACCCAAATTTGAATCAACAATCACCAAAATGACATTAGATTCTTTGAATAAGAGGGAAAAAAAAATACAAGAAATAATCCATGAGCATATGGGTGGATCTTGATCTTACCTTATATAATAGAGAACCATTACTTTGAAATCTATACAACTTAAGGTCCACTATTTTATGTGACAAACTAAATCTACAATTCAAGTATTTTTGTATTAAAGAAAGTCATTATAAACTAAATGCTAACCTAAAACCATGATAGGTGTTCTTGAGGTTAAGGAATAGAATTATCATACTTCACTCAAAGTCACGTAAAGGATACCATCCAAAGATTACATAGTATATCTACAAAGGAGACTCAAGGCTAACTAGGACAAGATGACCTCAAAAGCCACTCAATTTGTGAGAATACCATTATTTTCCTTCAAAGATATAAGTGTACCTAAGGGATTAATTTATTTCCAAGAGAAAGGATAATTATACTTATATTGCAATCATGGGAGTTGTTTCAACTAGGGGAGTCAAGGGAGAAGTCAATTTAAACTTGATAGAGATCTAGAAGCCATGAAGAATTTTTTTCTATATATTATCTTAATTTTTTTAAAAAAAAAAAAATATTCAATTATTAATCTAAATATGATCCAAATATAAAATGTGACAAAATTAAAATAAATTGTAAAATGTTGTTTTCATTATGAACATAGAATTTAAATATGAATATAAGTTGTATTTATTAAATAATGGTGTGGTTTCTAGAACAAAAAAAAAAAATTGTGTTGAGGTATTGGTTCATTTTTATTGGATATATATATTAGAGATGACAAGATTTTGTGGTTTTCAAAAAGTACTAGGATTGTTTACCGTACATATAAGTTATTTTCAAACAAGAATAAGATATTGTTTCAAGAATGAAAGTTAATTTTTTCTTGGATGTGTATAAATACCACAATTAGGTTTTTGTGGAATATTTAAAAAGCCAATTCTAGGATGTGTGAGTTATTAGATGTTTTGATATGATTAGTGTCTAATGATACACACCTTGAAACCTTAATTAGAAATAAACAATACTTTGGAACTTATATTTTGAAAGGTGGGGGTGGGGAGGGGGCGGGGGGGGGGGGGGGGGGGGGGTGCGGAAGGGTGTGTAAGACACAAAAACAAGTACAGTATTTCATGCAACTACTACACACTAAAAATTTAAATGCATGACTATTGAACTTCCATGTTAACAAGTTCTTTACCAAGACTAGGGGGTTGGTCCTTAACCAAAAAATAAGGAGAAACCCATTATCAACATACAACTAGAAAATTCACAACCCCAATAGATAATATCAAAAACCCATCCTCACAAAACCTACATAGCCATTTAAAGTACTTATCAAGCATAAAACTAGTATTGTCCATAGAATTATCCAACATTTATATGAAATAACAATACTCCTAAAGCTACTAGTAAAGTTTTTATAAATATAAAAGGAAACATAGGGTTTTTCTAGAAGATTAGTAGTTGGTTTGAATCCCAGCTGATCCACAACACCATAAATAAAGCATAGTAAACAAAGGAAGTGATTTTATGCCACATCCTTCTGTGATCTTAAATGGAGGATCATCGTCTAGTCATCCACCATAAATTCTTAAAGTTTCTCTAATTCTCAACTTCCAGAGACTCATCTCTTTTTCTCCTTCTATAGAAGTTGCACCGTAGTTTTTGTCACATGCATAACCTTCACAAAACAATTGGTGATCATGTTGAAACTCTCATCCAAAGATGCAAATCTTATCCATAGGGACTCATATCATTTTTGACTTTATCCATCAATTTTTATAGCTTATGGAAAACCAACATAATGGCCCTTAGGCTTACAAACATCTTTGACATACATCAGAGTAGGCTTAGCAAAAAAAAAATTCTTTTCCTTTTTTCATAGCACTAATTGGGGATTTAGCCTCCATAGGGGAGGTACATTTCATGGAAATAGTAATAAGGGAGGTAAGGGAGGTGAACTTCACATTGTTAATGATGAAACTCATAGAAACATGGGTCTTCATCTGAGTCCAAAGTCTCCTCGTCCTCCTTATCCTCCTCATCCACTTTGGCATACTCATTCCTAACTGCTTTTTCATTTTTCCTATTCTTGTTTTTCTTGGCACTCATACTAGACCCCAAATATTATTCCTCTATATCCAATCTCCTATTAGATATATGTTTAATCATAGCCTTCCTCTTTTCCATTCTATCCAACCTCCTATGGCCACCCTTATGCTCCTCTTTAGACTTTGCATGTTCAACATCCATAGGGGTTTCAATTTTAGGTTCCTTAACGTTAACCTAGGACCTAACAATGTCTTTTTTTTTTTTAATGGGATCCCAAAGGGGGTAGAATATAGGGAAATTCAAGGGGTTTGGGGCCACAAAACAATTCCCTTCAACAACTCTAAGTAGGTTAGGAATGCATTGAGCATGTTGCATGGAAATACAATGGGAAGGACACATAGATAAGTTGAAATTATAAAGACAAATAATGAGCCCTTGGTACAAAAAAAAAAAATTCCCTTACTTTTCCTCTCCCTAACATCCATTACAATGGGCTCTGAATAATGCAATAAAAGGAGCAAGGGGAAGTGATAATAATAGTAGACACCAAACCTACCTTTAAGATTGATATACTTCATTATCAAGAGATATACCTCTCCCCACGACTCCAAAAGAGGTTTCCAGTTGAACCTACCTCTACATCTAACATGGGATTCATCTTTCTTGAAAAATCTACTAAGACTAGTTTCATCCAAGAACTTTGTCCCTTTCTAGCACTTGCTTCCTTTAGTAAATAAAGTAGAGACGATGGTGATCACCTCCTCATTCATTGGAAAAGTTATGCTATTTATTGTACCCTTCATGTCATTCCATAAATTGATGAATTGGGTAGAGAAAGTTTCATCATGCCCTCCCATCAACTTCATGAAAGGGAGCATGAACCCATCCTTAATTACCATCCATGCACAAAGGTTTTTCCACATGTAATGCTCAATATTTGGAGACTCAATTTGCTTTATGTCACCATCCATCTCCAACTCTTGCTCAAAACCCTCCAAGAACTCCAGATTGATAGAGTTTAAAAATGCCTCTTCACAAGAACCCTTTTTGTAGAGATAGCTAATCAGGGATAAACCAACAATCTTGAGTTTAGTATTTAAAAAGGGTTTCAGATATCTATAATTATTACTAGGAGTGGTAATAAATCATTTTCCCAAATGCCAACTCTATGTTACATGGGAGGAACCTTCATCATAATAAAAAATCATTCACCCAATTCTCCAAGAAATGTGAGTATTGAATCATGCCAAAAAGAGTAGAGAAAAGAAATAAATGTTTAATTTTGATCTCCCTCTGACAAGATCATTGGAGATCATCTCTATAATATTTAGAGACTTAGTGATTATGGAACAATAAATAATATTAAAAACCACTTTACCAATCATTGTAGGACTTTGTATTTTCATGATGGCACGTAGATTTAAATTTGAACTAACAAAGGTGTCCTAGGGAACCATCATTTCCTAAGTATTAAATTTTGTTCTCTTTCAATAAGGGATTGGGTATGCATTAGTAGAGAGGCCATCTGCCACCAACACTAAACTCCCTACAACTACAAGCCGAAACTAGCCAATGAATCCACCACAACATTTTCTTGTCTATAAGTGTGTTGTATGGTGTAACTCTTAGGCAAGCAAGAAGCATCCATATGTCACCAAGGATGTTAGTAATTGACTAGCCTAGCTAATAAGATCTATTTTGATTTGAAAAAAATAAATTAAAAAAGTAATGTTTCTCAAAAGGTTGGAACACCTCCACAAATTTAAATGATTGTAATTATTTTAGGTCATTTAAATTCATAGAGGCGCTTCCACTTTTTGAGCAACATGGAATTTAATAAACAAATTTAGAAACAAAACTTGTAACCGGGGAAGTTTTAATAGTTAGACTCTCCAGACTATAAGCATTATAAAAATTTATATTATGATATAATAGATTTTTGGAGTCACTATGAATATAACTTCCAAAAAATAAATATCTACAATATTTCATTCAACAATTACACACAAAATTGAATAATCACAACTTAAACAGATGTAATTGATAACTTTATATTTAATTAATATTAATTACAATCTCTAACATTAATTAATTAGTGCAAATTACAATGATATTTTTGAATGTTATAAACATCCACAAAGGATCTATAATTTTATGAAATTTACTTTTACATGGTAAACAGTAACAATCACTAGTCCATCCACAAGTTGTCTTTGAAATCAAATTCACATGATGCCAGAAAAAGTCTACAACGCCATTTAAAAAATGAGATTTCCACTACCATCGACATGCACCAATCAACTCAACTTGATTCCCTCCTTGTAGTAATGATAGAAAATAATTCCCCTTATCTCCACATGCCTTTGAAGCTAACAATATTTCCTACAATGGACGGTCCTCTTTCTCCGGTAGCACTCCCGGTAAATTTCATGTTTCCGACGAAAGAGGCAGGATTGTACTGTGTACAATGAATTATGCATAATTGATGCTTTCATTACTTTACCTTGCTTCCACTCGACTGAGGGAGGTTTCATTTATAGATAGAATCTTTTGGGAAGATGACATGGTCATCCCTGATATGGTCTAGATGATGTTCCCATGCTTGACATTGATTTAGATGTTGAAGCATAGCTTTCACTATTCCTTACAAAGGGAGGGCTTGAAGGATTTGGCAATGTCACTAAACTATTGGAGAGCATCATAAAAACATTAGATATCGCTGGACAAAGTGTTTCATCCGATTGTACACACAAAAGTCCAACGTGAATGCATCTTAACGCCTGCTCCTCATTGATTTCTGATGCCTTTGAGTCTACCAAATTTAGCGCATTTCCCTTCTTGAATAGATTCCATGCTTGTATGACATCTCATTAAAATTAGAGAACTTTGGAGGCTTCCTAATATCAAAAAGTAATAGGAGAGAATGGAAACAGAAAATATTAGTGTTTATAGTTAAATTTTTAAATGGTATCGATTTAGTAGTTGTTCTCTTTTTATATCATTTAACTATTTAAAAAAGTTAAGTTTTGCTTTGCATAGGAGAGAAGACCAAGTAGTTGCTAAGGTTAACTTTGCAAATCAAATTCTGCTAATTTTCTCACTGTGAGGTGGTAAACAAATGTCATTTTTAGAACAATCACTGGATATCCGTTATGTTCACTCCCTAATAGCCACTCATAAGAAAAAATGGTACTTTTCACACAAATAGACCAATTAGCAACTAAGAAAGCTAGTAGTACATGTGTTAGCATATTTTGAAGCTTTTTATAAGTGATAATTGGGGTATCATGAATAATAAAGATATAAAAAGTAAAAAAAATAAGACTATTGATACATAAATGATCAACTATTTGTATATGTGAGACTGTTTAAGTGAATGATTATTGAGGGTCACTATGACAATAAGTGAATGACTATTGAAATAAAAAATTAATGGAGCTCAAAATATAATTTTGCTAGTCCATTTATGCACTAGTATTGGGACATTTAGTAATGGTTGTTAGGTTTTTGACAATCTCTATAGAGATCTGTGAATACTCATAAGCTGAAACCTTAGCTTTAAGTAACTAACATGTATACAGAGACAAAAAATAATTAAGATATACCATGCTAGACATATTGAACAGAGATAAATCCTATTTCTTACCCATTCTAACAAGTTCTGCATATGATGGGGAAGATCAACAACAACATTTTTCCTTCCACTGATTGTCTCAAGCAACACCACTCCGAAATTGTACACGTCTACTTTAACCGACAACTGCCCTTGCATTGCATACTCTGGAGCCATGTAACAGCTGCATCCAAATTCAAATTATCTCTAAAACTACAATATTTATATATGAAAAATAATTAGCTGATAAATACAATTATTAGAGAAAAGTATTCATAGTTTCAAAAGGTTAAAAGTCATTAATTTAAATCTGAAAGTATACAAAGCTCATTGCCATTATTATGCTTACTATGTACCTGCAACTCTTGTATGAACATATGACTCATCTTCAGGGAAAAGTCTGGTCAAACCGAAGTCTGTAATCTTTGCATTAAGTTTTTGGTCTAGTAAAATAGTATTTACTTTAATATCTCTATGAATAATCCGTAGCTATGAATCCTTATGAAGGTAGAGAAGCCTACGTGCAATTCCAATGATGATGTTGTGACGCTTTTGCCAATCTATCTCTCTACCCTTCTCAGAATTTGTCACCCAAATTTATTAAAACATTTGTAACCTCTTCATCTTCGTTTTTGTTAAGTAAATATTATGATTGAATGACGACTTACCAAAGATAAACATGTCCAAGCTCTTGTTAGGAAAATACTCATATATAAGGAACCTTTCACTTCCCTCAGCACAACATCCTAGTAGCTTGACAAGGTTTCTATGTTGAATATTGGGCACTGATCTCACTTCATTCATAAATTCTTTCTTTCATTGGGCAAATTTGGCAGATAGTTTTTTCACTGCTATCTCATTTCCTTCTCTAGTTATTCCCTACAACTTAGAAAATAGATTTAGAGATCTCCATTCAGAAAGACATTATTTTAGAAAAAATAAAAATCTATTGACTGACCTTGTATACTGCACCAAAACCTCCCTCTCCAAGTTTATTTTTGAGATGAAAATTGTCTGTGGCCTCTACTAACATTTCTAAGTTGAAAACAAATTGTTGTTGCTCTTCAATAATGAAGCCAGATTTGAAGGAAAATCCATGCCCCTCTGTAGTAATAGAAGATAATGAAAAATTGTTACATGAAAATCGTAAGAAGGGATAACTATTAGTTTTGTTAGCTTTGGACAGCTGTTCGTCCATTTGCCATTATTTAGCAAGTAATTGTTTTGCTAACTAATTGGTTAGATAAGAAACAAATATTTTTTAATTAATTGACCACTTTTGGAAACAACTAGAAACTGACTTGGTTAGGGTTGTTAAGTTGTTTTAATCTCAACCGTCGATTGTAAATCAATCTCAGCCGTTGGTTTACCAAAAGGAGTAGTATAAAAGGAGGTCAAGGGGGCATTTGGAGAACATGAAGTTTGGAGAAACGTTTGTAGTGTTAGCAAACAGTCTTGCAGTGTTAGCAAGGGCACAATGTTAGCGTGGGAATAGCAGTGGGGAATATCAGTGGGATAAATTAGAAGGTTGTCAAAGTTCTACCAGTAAGAGGCAAGGAATTTTGTATCTCTTGATTTGCTGAAGTTTAATATAATTCCTCATATGTAGAACTAGTTTTCCCTTAGGGGTTTTTCTAGGGACAATTTGTTTGAAAATATTGTGTTCATTGTGGTGCGCATTTCTTTCCATATTTTATAAGTGAAGTTGCAGTTGTGTTATTTTTCGATCTTAGCTGAGAATTTATTTTCAATAGTTTAATAATTGTTTATGATAGGAGATTAATAATCAGTGACTGCAATAGTTAAATTTTTCACATGGTATCAGAGCATTGTTAAGAGTAGAAGAGTTTTTCCCTAGGAAAGAAATTTTGATCTCTTTAGATTTATTATTGCTTTAAACCCTTGAGATGGCTTCAGTTGGTTTGAGAGATCAGGATAGATTGGATGGTGCCTCAAATTTTGGTGTTTGGAAGGCCAAATTTTCTTTATTGTTGGAAGAGAATGGTATCAAGGATTATGCTACCAGTGTTGTACCTATACCAACAGATGCAACCTAGCTTACAGCATATAGAAAGGACGATGCCAAAGTGAGGAGGATTATCCTTGATGGTGTCAAGGATCATATTGTTCCACATATCTCAGAGCTAGATACAACGAAGAAGATGTGGGACGCCATTCAGAATGCTACCACCAATAGGAAGTTGATTATGAGAGAGAAGCTAAAGAATAATCGGATGAATCAGGGAGAAGATGTCACAAGTTACCTTACTAGGATCAGACTTGTCAAGGATGAGTTAGCAACTATTGGAGATAGCCCTAGTGATGACGAGCTAGTGAGAATAGCCCTAAATGGGTTTACTAAACAATGGAGTGTCTTTGTTCAAGTTGTCAGTAGATGAGATACTTTACCGAGTTGGGATTGACTATGGACTAATTTCACTCAGGAGGAGTTTAGACTAAGTCTTGTTAATGGGGCCAACAAGAGTCAGAAAAATGAGGTGGAACAAGAGAACGTTGCCCTAGCGAGTAAAGGGAAAGAAAAGAAGGGATCTAGCAAAGGATCAAATTCACAAAGTGAAAAGAAGAAGAAAGACCTTTCTAAGGTCAAGTGCTTTGGATGTCATGAGTTTGGCCACTATGTCAGTGATTGCCTAGACAGGAAGAAGGGTAAGAAGCAAGTGGCAGCTTCAGCAAGTGCAGAAGAACTCTCTAGTAGAATGGAAGATGAGTTTGCACTCATAGCTTGTATGGTTAGCTCAACCTCACAGTGTGTTTGGTATATAGATAGTGAGGAGTCATTTCATATGATAGGAGTTAGAGAGTACTTCTCTAGTTACAAGGAGGAGGACACCAACATCCAGATTTCTATGGGAAACTTGTCCAAACTCAACCCTATTGGGAAAGGGACTGTTCAGTTTCAGAGGGAGAATGGAAAGATAATTCCACTTCATGATGTGTTATATGTGCCAAGCTTAGGTATGAATTTGATTTCTGTATTTGTTCTTCAGGATAGGGGGTATAATGTACTCTTTATAGGGACAAATGTGTTGATTAAGCACAAGGATTAGAAATCGCCCATAACTATTGGAGTTAGGAGTGGTCACCTTTATAGATTGTAGTTTGATACTTCTAAGGCACTTATGAGCAACAGTAATCCTAGAGATCTTGGAGAGCTATGGCATAGGAGGATGGGCCATATTCATCATGGAGCACTTAGATTGCTTTGTGAGACAGTGACAGGTGTTCTAGAGGTGAGCACAGAGCATGACGATGTATGTAAGGGATGTGTATTAGGGAAGTTTGCAAAAGCATCTTTTCCAAGGAGTGACACCAGATTTAAGGGTGTTCTTGATCTATTACATTCAGATGTTTGTGGATCGATGTCAACGAAATCTCTTAGAGGATATGAGTACTATGTTACTTTTATTGATGATTTCTCTAGAAAGACCTGGATATACTTCTTGAAGACTAAGGATGAGGTTTTCAGTGAATTCCAAGAGTTCAAGGCTCTTGTGGAGAACTCAATAGGAAAGAAGATAAATGTTCTTCGGTCAGACAATGGAGGCGAGTAGAAAGGAAATGTCTTCTAGGAGTTCTGTACTAGAGAAGGAATCAAGAAAGAATGGACTATTCCTTACAATCTACAGTAGAATGGAGTTGTTGAGAGGAAGAACTGTTCTATATCGGAGGCAGCAAGAGCCATGCTACATGACCAGGATATGCCCCGTTACTTATGGGTAGAGGCATGTAATATAGCAGTCTACATTCAGAATAGAGTTCCACACAAGGTGCTAGGGAAGATGACACTAGAGGAGGCTTTCACAGGGAAGAAGCCAAATGTTAGTCACTTCAGGATATTGGCAGTTTGGCATATTGCCATATTCTTGGAGATACACGTACAAAGTTAGATTAGACTGCAGAGAGGGGGTACTTTGTGGGGTACAGTGAGACCTCAAAGGCATACAGGATTTTCATTCTGGGAACTAAAAGAATTATTGTCAGACGGGATGTCAAGTTCATGGAGGACAAGGCATTTAGGAGATCCAGAGATTTTCCAACAGATGATCAGAGTGAGTAGCCAACAGAAGCTCCAAGACCAAGTCAAGAGCAACAAAGCTCAAGTATGGTTACCGATACGAGTGTAGACTCAGTTAGTGAAGATTCATAGAGTATGGAGCAATAGGAAATGCATCTAGAAGACTTAGAGGTTGATATTTCATCCTCTACAGTTGGCAGTGGGAACCATGAGGTTCTAGATACACAAAGGGATACTTAGGAGTTTGTGGGAGCTCCTAGGAAGAGTATTAGACAACAAAGAAAACCAACCAAGTTCAATGACTATGTGGCATTAGTTAGTCAGTTGGTAGATAGTGAGCCTTCTAACTATCAGGAAGTTGTAGAACATCAGGTATGGCAAGATGCTATGGTTAAGGAATATTCTTCAATAATGCAAATTGATGTGTGGGAGGTAGTACCTAGACCAACAGATAGGGTTGTAGTTGGATCATGCTAGATCTATAAGATAAAGCATGGTGCAGATGGTAGCATCGAGAAATACAAGGCGAGGTTCATGGAAAAGGGGTTCTCTTAGAAGGAGGGAATAGACTATGAGGAGACATTTGCTCCTGTTGCCAGGTATACTTCTATACGAGCTGTAATCTCACTTGCAGCACAGATGGGATGGCAAATCCATCAAATGGATGTCAAGACAACATTCCTAAATAGTGAGTTGAAGAAGGAGGTATACATAGAACAACCAGAAGGCTTTGTAGCGCACAAAAAAGAGACCCACTTGTGCAGATTGAAGAAAGCATTGTATGGACTCAAGCAGGCTCCTAGAGCGTGGTATGAGTGCATTCATACATACTTGCAGAAAATGGGCTTTGTGAAGAGTGAAGCAGATGCTAACCTGTACTACTTGATGGTTGGGGGTGAGATTCTCATTCTTGTTCTTTATGTGGATGACCTATTTCTTATAGGTTCACTAGGGCTCATAGTGGATTGTAAGAGGAAACTTGTAGAAGAGTTTGAGATGAAGGATTTAGGACTTATGCACTACTTTCTAGGCATAGAATTGTGGCAGACAGATGGGGCGATTTTCCTTAGTCAAGGGAAATATTGCATTGAAATCTTGAAGAAATTTGGGATGGAGGATTGCAAAGCCATGTCTACACCCATGATCATGAATTGGAGGAAGGTAGATACAACTAAGGAGAAAGATGTAGATCCCACTTTATATAGATAGTTGATTGGTTAGCTTATGTATTTGGTCAATACTACGCCAGATACAGCATTTACAGTTAACTCTCTTAGTCAGTTCATGGTTGAACCAAAGAGAATGCATTAGATAGCAGCTCAACATGTGCTACATTACTTGCATGGTACAGTTGAGTATGGGATCCGATATGTTCGAGGTGAAGGTATCAAGTTGATAAGCTATACTGACGCAGATTGGGTAGGAAGTACAACAGACAAGAGGAGCACTTTAGGGTGCTGTTTTAGCTTGGGATCATGAGTTGTTTCTTGGTTCAGCAGGAAGTAAAAGCCCGTGGCTCTGAGTTTAGCAGAAGCAGAATACATAGTAGCTAGCATGGTGACATGTGAAGCTATACGGCTTCAGAAGTTGTTAGTAGCCTTGTTTGGTCAGAAGGTTGAGACTACTGTGATACATTGTGACAATCAGAGTTGCATCAAGTTGTCTGAGAATCCAGTGTTTCATGATAAGTCTAAACATATAGATATCAGATATCACTTCATCAAAGATTGTGTACAAAGGGGAGTTATTCAACTACAATACATACCTACAGAGGAGCAGGTAGCAGATATTCTGACTAAGGCATTGGGGAAGGCAAAATTTATCTTCTTCAGAGATAAGTTAGGTGTCCTGCAGAACAACTTCCTCGCTAAGAGGTAGTGTTAGTTTTGTTAGCTTTGGACAACTGTTCGTCCATTTGTCATTATTTAGCAAGTAATTATTTTGCTAACTAATTGGTTAGATAAGAAACAAATATTTGTTAATTAATTGACCACTTTTGGAAACAACTAGAAACCAACTTGGTTAGGGTTGTTAAGTTGTTTTAATCTCAACCGTTGATTGTAAATCAATCTTGGCCATTGGTTTACCAATAGGAGTAGTATAAAAGGAGGTCAGGGGGGCATTTGGAGAACATGAAGTTTGGAGAAACGTTTGCAGTGTTAGAAAGGGTGCAGTTTTAGCGTGGGAATAGCATTGGGGAATATCAGCAGGATAAATTAGGAGGTTGTCGAAGTTCTACCAGTAAGAGGCAAGGAATTTTGTATCTCTTGATTTGCTGAAGTTTAATATAATTCCTCATCTGTAGAATTGGTTTTCCCTTAGGAGTTTTTCTAGGGACAATTTGTCTGAAAATATTGTGTTCATTGTGTTGCGCATTTCTTTCCATATTTTATAAGTGAAGTTGCAGTTGTGTTATTTTTCGATATTAGCTGGGAATTTATTTTCAGCAGTTTAATAATCATTTATGATAGGAGATTAATAATCAGTGACTGCAATAGTTAAATTTTTCACACTTAGAAACTAGAAATAGATTAAAAGCAAATCACCTTGATTGTCTGTAGTAGCAGTTTTTAACCTTCCATAAATGACAGATTTAACCCCTTTTCGCAATGGAATCAAACAAAGACCTAATGCCAAAACAATGCCTCCAATAATGCCTAGAACTATGGGTAATGTTTTTGAAGTTTTTTTTGTATAGTACAATAGATTTTGTTAGAATTCTGGTGCCATAATGTTGTAAGAGCACCACCAATATATATATATATATATATATATATATATATGTATGTATATAAGGAAATGAGTTAATTTGAATGTAAGTTCTGATTAATTCAAGTTGATAGAATTCAAATCTAACAAATAGGGTAACATTAAGTCTTAGAAATTTGTAAGAAGCAAATTGAATCAACTAATGAAAAAACCTAGAAATGGGATCAGCCAATCAACCTGCAAGACCTTAAATGGGGAGAATATAAATCCCTTTCCAATCCTCATTTAATTTGTTTTCTTTCTCTTGAGGGGACGGCCACCCACATTGGAAGAAGAGAGATTTGAAAAGTTAATGAATGTTGTCTTTCATTTTTTTATTTAAGTGCGGATTCTAATTAATTAGCTGTAACCCCACAAATGGGAAAGACAATAGAAGAGCATATCTTTTCTTATAAAGGAGTATAGATTCAAGTTAACTTGGTAACTTTCTAATAATTATGAGATCTACTAAATTATTCAATTTTAAAATAAAGATAAAAGATATAAATGATTAATGAATTTAATATACTTTTTATTTATAAAATTAAAAAGAAAAAAGTTCTTATTTCTGAATTCAATTGTATGCAAATTTTTAACATTAATGTTTTAAATCACATTCTGTGATTCACCATCTTTTCTCTTCCTATTATTCTCTTAGATTCATTCTATTATTCTCTTCTCTTATATTTAGATAATGAAAGTAAGAAATAATGAAACAAAGAGTTTTGGAAACATTGATGTCAAAAAAAATAAACATGCTTTAATAAAATGAAAAGAGAATAATCTAATTCTTTGAACATACATTCTGAAGTTGTCGAAGTAGAGTAATTGGCTGATCCAACAGTGAAACCGTTATTTGTAGGGATGTAAGCTCTGTTTGACAGATTTGATAGAAGGCCGGTGACAGTGGATTTGAAAGCCTCCCAGGTTACAGTACTCCCGTTCACCAAGATAAGTGCTCCAGTAATATCAAGCGTTGAAATGAAGTTGGAGTTGTGATAGCGCAGAAAGCAGTCATCCAACCATATTCGCCCACCTATATCATTGGAGCAACATTGTTCAATGCTTCTAGTTGCTTCCACCACACAGTCTATGCATTTTAATTCAGATATATCTCCAATACAGTACAGAAGACCATAGACCCTACTATGTGATTGTCCATAAAAATAAGTGTTAAACCCTAAACTTTAAAGTGCATTAAGAAACAGATCGTTGATAACTAGATTCAAGTTTGTGGAATAAGTGTTGGAATTTATTGCGGTGGTTGTCTTGCCCCTGGAGCCAAATGCCCACCTACCACCTGACGGACTCCAGAACAGATAGAAACCATAACTGCGGTGGGTGAGTTCTGAATTCAGGAAAGAGGGGGAAAATGTTTTTGGAAGCATGACAAAAGGAATGTTTTAGTTTCATTCTGTGGGTTCAGCAGAGTAGATCAAAGAGTTAGTTCAGAGTAGAGCAGAGCAGAGAAGGAAGAAGAAGAAAGTAATCAGCAGATCCAATCTCTCCGGTTGCACGTGTTTCCCTTGTTCACTCTGTAAGTTCATTGTTGTTGGATTTGTCCTGTTGAAGCAGTGATTTCTCAAGACACCATTGTATGCAGCCATTAGAGCTGCAAGTTTGAAGTATTGAAGTTGTTTAAAGTTTTAGGGTTATTTTAAGGTTTTCTGGTTGAAGCCGAATGCTCCTAGATTTTGTAATGTTTTTAATCTCAGTTGAATAGAAAGCAAGTAGGCATACTTGAATCCATTTTCGTTCTTTTCTATGCATTGCATTTGAGAAGTTTGTTTAGAAGCTTCAAGCTTTGGCTCTTTGGTTTTAATGGTGAAAGCATTCACATTGAAATTTCTCTAAGTTATTTTTTTCTAGTTTGAGCCGAGCTCACTGGGCATCCATTGTTGTCGAGCATTTTCCTTTGGTTGCTGAGCATTGCCCTTTATGTGCTGAGCTTACTTGGCTTCTTCTTGTGCCGAGCACTCACTCGGCATCCATTGTTGGCGAGCATTGCCTTGAGTGTCGAGCTCTTCTTGTGTCGAGCTAACTTGGTACCTCCTACCTATCAGTCAACAATAGTTCATGCTGAGCAACCTGTCACTCAGAACCTTCACGTGCCGAGCAAAACTGGCACTCGGCTATAGTTTGCACCGAGCAAAATTTTAGAGTTGTGAGTTTTAATTGAATTTTATATTTCTCACAATAAGTGCTACCATTAGTGAAAGTTGTAGAATTGTCGCAGGTGTGCCATATGTAGGTACATATGATACAAGGAAAACTCATCACAAAATGAATAAGGGTAGGAAGAAATGTGCTTCCTTTGTGAGGAATAGAAGGAAAAGAGTTGAGTTTCATCACGAGGATTGGAAGAAAACTACAAAAAGATCTAAGGAGGTTTCAAAAGAACTTTGTTCCTTTTGCAATTCTATAAATGTAGAAACTGAATATCATTTTTTAATTGAATGTATTGCTTACAAGAACAGTGCAAATAAAGTTATGAACATTTGAACAACTTGTTACTGGCAAGCGACAAACAATCTCAGCCATTTTCACAAGATCTTCTGGAATTCCATGGTTAACAACCTAAAAAAATCCCCACTCTTTGTAGGCCTTTCTCAGTTTGGCGAGGATGGGATGATCTCAAAGATGGGTTAGATCTTGACCATCCAAGTGCGAACAACTTAAACATCACACACTAAGGCTTGATTCCTAGTGCAAAAGTGTTAAATAGTCAAAGTTTGACTTACTTTTCCAGGCTTAATTTCTTCCTTAGTGTGTGATGTTTAAGGCTGGCCGTCGTTTTGTAGAAAGCTGGAAATGTCGATCACGAAGACGGCATTGTGTCTCTTTTTGAAATGGAAAATGATAAAATGAGAAATGTTATACGACTTATATCAAAGTTTCACCATTAAATAACATCTTGTAGAGGCAGAATATTTAGACCTCACTTGGAGATATCCTTAGTGTTTTTGGCAAAACTCCATTGTTGAATATCTAGAAGCATTTTTCTAGATGGGGAAAACGAGATTATCTCTAAGCAATTGATTTAAAAATACGAACCTGTCTATTTGGCAAACTCCATTGTTGAAATACAAGATTATCTCTATACAATTGATTTAAAAATACAAACCTGTCTATTAATTGGCAAACTCCATTGTTGAAATATCTAGAAGTATTTTTCGAGATAGGGAAAATGAGATTATCTCTATGCAATTCGTTTAAAAATACAAAATTGCATATATCTGGATTGGATTATGTTTTGTGCCTTGTTGTTGATCACGGGATAGAAAGATTTGTCATTAAATTAATTAAGAATATATATATACTTTTCAACATCGAGGCTAAACATCACACACTAACGAAAAAATTAAGCTTGGAAAAGTAAGTCAAACTTTGACTATTTAACACTTTTACTCTAAGAATGAAGCATTAGTATGTGATGTTTAAGCCATTCGATAATGAATATGAAAAATGGACCTCGTGATGAAAAGATGAATTGTAAACCAAGAATGAAAATAGATCTTGGGGATGACGTAATGAAGTAGGCATGTTGTAGAGATGAGAGTCTATTTCAATGTTTTTTCAATAATTTTTTTATTATGTTTTCATTTTCAATTTCTTTTTTTTGGTTTGCTACGAAGTGGTGCATAAAAGTACAAATCCGTCGCACTTTCAGCCTTGGAAGTAGTTATTATTGAAAGGCTTCTATATTGTGATATTGCTATGAGGATTTAATAGTGTAGTTTTTGAGTCAAACTAATTCACCCATATTTTATGAGTAGTGATTCAACATGAATCCATTTTTCATGATAATGAATGGAACATTTAACACTTATTAGATCTAGGTGATGCTGCCTCACCTTGACTTCCATATGAAAAGTAGTCAATCAAATAGTTTTAATTGGAAACCATGTGAAATAATGTGTACCCTAAGTCACCTATATTATTTGGCTAAAACAATAGCAAGATTATTATTTACCTTTGAACTCTTAAATTATTTAGCCTAAGCCAATAGAATACTTTGATATCACACATAAGTTAGATAACCATTGATTCAACCATTTATATGTATCACATTTTTCATCTTTTCATTCACAACTTATGAAATTTTTTAGGATAATTTTATAATCATTTAAAAGATGACATATTTTTAGACACTGATTTTATCTCAACTCATTTTCTGACATGATTTATAATAAACTTAATCTTAAATTCAGACACTAAATAACTTGTACTTATACACTAACATAATTATATTCTTATGTATTAAAATGTTTCTTGCAAATACAAATGCATTCATTGAAATTTATCACTATATATTCATCATAATGTCATTTATGGTTGCCTTTTGTAATGAAATGGTTAATCATGAAAATAAATTCCATGTCGATTATGAATGGTGTGCAAAGAAAATAAATCATGGAAATCTCTTGAAATGGGTAGCATATAAGGAAACAACTGCGTGAAACTCCCGTCTATGATCTTCCATGCTCTGGAGGGCCCTCGCCCTCCCCCCAGATCTTGTGCAAGCCTATCCAAATATGTTTCTAGTGTTATTTGTCAAATCACAAGCCACCCATGTGGAGGTAAGGTTGGGTCTCTTGCTAGACTCTTTTGGGTTACCTGATAGTTTCGATGATCTGGTCTTCCTGCCCCCCTTATCAATTTTAATAGAAAAAATGATATACTAAATTTCAGACTGTCATATGTTTAATCTAATGAAAGTCAAGATTATTTTGTTATTTTTCTCTAGTATCAAATGCAAATAAGATGTACCTACATTACTTGATACAGATCCATAAGAAAATATCTATAAGAAAATATAAGATGTACCCATATTACTTGATAGAAATCCACAGGAGAATAGCTAGAAAGCTAAAGTATTGGAAATTCAATGCACTTAAAAAATATGGTCAGCGTGAAATGTATGTGTAAAGTGAAGAGTCTGCAGAATAATTGTTACACGTCAGACTTTCTTGCATAATACAGCTAGATATCTCCATTGTCAACTACAATGTGCCAGATTCACTAATCATGAACTATGTAAATCAAGTCTGAGGACCCATTTTTTGTATAGGAAATGATCTCGTACACTATTTTTCTTTTCAAAGCCTCAAAATGATAGCTGTGAGAAATATTAAAAAAAAATTCAATCACAAAAACAACCTAACCCTACAAACTGCTCGGGAGCAACTATTACCGAGTGATAAATTTTGCTCGGTAACCAAAGAAAAATAGGTGGCAGGAGAGTTTACCGAGTTAGCTCGGTAAATGAAAGGACACACAACTCAATAACCAAAGGATGCCGAGTGAGCTCGATAGTGTGATTATCGAGTGAACTCAGTAACCACAGAAAAGGTGGAGCTCGGTAGATGAAGGCACCGACTGAACTCGGTGACCACAACAGAAAGGAGCTCGATAGAAGAAAGCACCGACTAAACTTGGTAACCACTGTAGAGAAATACTTCTACCAAAGACAATACCGAGTGCAAGCTTATAACGTGAATATTTCCACCATTAAAACCAGAGACTCAAAGCTTCAAACTTTCAAATAAAATTTCCAAAATGCACTGAATAGAGGAAGAACAAAAATGGATTCAAGTATGCTAGCTTGCTTTCTATTCAACTCAGATTCAAAATATTACAAATCTGGAAGCTTTCGGCTTCAACTAGAAAACCCTAAAATAACCCTAAAACTTTAAACTGATAAAACTTCAAACTTGAAGCTCTAATGGCTGCATACAATAACGCCTGGAGCAATCACTGCTTCAATAGGATGAATGAAAACAATAAACTATTCAACTTAAAAAATGACACAAAAGAGCACATGCAACTGCAGGCATGAATAACACTTCCTCTTGTCTTTGCACCAATGGATCTGCTGATCTTTTCTTTCTTTCTTCTCTGTAACTTCTGAGCTCTTTCTCTGTCTCAACTGATTGAATGAAACTGATCATTCCTTTTGTTATATTTGCAAAATATTTTCCCCCCATTTTTGAATTTGAAAATTTCACCTACCATGTAATAAATTTATTTGATCATTCTGCAAGCCATCAGGGAGGCAGGTGGGCGTTTGGCTCTAGGGAGAAACAACCAACCACAATTAATATTCCAACACTCTCCCTTTATCCTGAGCCAAACAAAAAAAAGATCACTGCTGATCCATATCAACTACACCAAGACTCTCTCTTAGGTGTACAAAAGTCCCAATGCCTAATGGCTTGGTAAAAATGTCTGCTAGCTGCTGCTCATACTTGCAATATTCAATTTTGATATCCCCATTCTCCACCAGCTCTCTGATGAAGTGATATCTGATCTCTATATGTTTGCTTCTACCATGGAAGACTTGATTCTTGGACAATGCAATAGATGAGATGTTGTCACAATAAATTATGGTTCCATCCTCTTGCCTTTCATTCAAATATGTCAAGATCCTCCTTAACCAAATAGCCTAACATGCTACTGCATTTGCTGTTATGTATTCAGCCTCTGCTGTAGATTGAGCAACAATAGGTTGCTTCTTGGATGCCCATGAAATTGCACCCAAACCCATATGAAACATATATCCGAAAGTGCTCTTCCTATCATCTAAACTTCCAGCCCAATCACTATCCGCGTAACCAACCAACTTGAAATCATCATTTACAGTATACAAAATCCCAAATCCCTTGGTACCTTTCACATACCTTAGGATCCTCTTTCCCACTTGCCAATGGGAATCCCTTGGGGTTTCCATAATTTTGGAAATTAGACTTACTGCATGCATTAGGTCTGGCCAAGTTGCAGTCAAATACATTAAGCTTCCAACCATACTCTTGTATAGTGTTGGATCCACTCTCTTGCTAGAGTCTTCCTTGCTCAACTTCAGACCTATTGCTGTTGGTGTAGGGGCTGCCTTACTGTTCTGCATTTTGAATCTCTCCAAGATCTGCCCTGCATACTTTTCTTGAGAAATGAAGATGCCATCATGCATTTGTTTTACTTCTATGCCTAGAAAGTACTTCAAGAGACCTAGGTCTATCATTTCAAATTCACTTTTCATGACCTCATTGAACTCACCAATTAGAGCCTTATCATTACCATAAAAAATCAAATCATCTACATACAAGACAATAATCAAAAAATTTCTATTTGCTGCCTTGATGTAGAGAGTGGGCTCACCATTTCTTTTGCTAAAGCCATTGCTCATCAAATATGAGTCAATCCTACTATACCATGCACATGGAGCTTGCTTGAGCCCATAAAGAGCTCTCTTCAATCTATATACTTTTTTCTCTTCACCTGCAACTTCATAACCAGGTGGCTGCTCCACATATACTTCTTCTTTCAATACACCATTTAGGAAGGCGGACTTCACATCCATTTGAAATACCTTCCACTTGTGCTGAGTTGTAATTGTTATGACAGCATGCATGGTTTCCATTCTTGCAACAGGGGCATATGTCTCATCATAGTCTCTTCCATACTGCTATTTGTAGCCTTGACTACTAGCCTTGCTTTATGCCTATCAATCTTACCTTCAGCATTTCATTTGGTCTTGTAGATCCATTTCACTCCAATCACTTGCTTTTTGGGAGGCAAATCAATTAGCTCCCATGTCTCATTTCTTTCTATAGCATCTATTTCCTCATCCATGGCCTTACACCATTTCTACTCCTTAATAGCTTCTTCAAAATATACTAGATCACTATGAGAAAATAATGCAAAATTAACACTCTCATCATAATCTTCATACCTTTCATCTTGGTATATCTCCCTAAGACTCTTGGTCTTTCTTGGTAACAGGGAGGAGAGTGTGGGATTAGAATCTTCGTTGCTACTACTTGGCCCTGACACTTGGTCATGCCTAGAGGAGCTCGGTAATGACTGAGGTTTCTTGCCTTTCCTTCTATCTGCTCCTTCTTCTTGCTGTTCATCAACATCCTCTTCACTCATAATTGGCACTTTACTTGAAGTGCTTGGTGACTCATCAATTGAACCACACCAAGAATGATCTTCAAGAAATTCCACATCTCTTGAAAGAATCATCTTGTTGTTCAATGGGTCATACAATTTGTATGCCTTTGATTCTGGGATGTACCCTGTGAAAATGCATTTCACACCTTTGTCATCAAATTTTTGCCTTTTCTCTTTAGGCACATGTGCATATGCTACACATCCAAACACCCTTAGGTGTTCAACTGTCCATCTTATTCGTGACCAAGCTTCCATTGGAATTCTGTCATAGACTGCCTTTGTAGGACACCTATTAATTAGGTAAACTACTGTTGCTATAGCCTCTCCCCGAAATTCAGTTGGGAGACCTTTCTCTTTCATCATGCTCCTTGCCATTTCAACAATGGTCCTGTTCTTTCTTTCGACCACTCCATTCTACTATGGTGTATAGCTGGCTGTGAGCTCTTTCTTTATGCCATGTTTCCTGCAAAAATTTACAAAAGAATTGGAGGTATACTCCCCTCCTCTATATGATCTTAGGACCTTGATATAATGTCCACATTCTATTTTAGCTTGGGCTTTAAATTCTACAAATTTATCAAATGCTTCAGATTTGTTCTTTAAGAAATACACCCATGTCCTACGACTGAAATCATCAATGAATGTCATAAAATATGTACTCCCCCCAATGGAAGTAACTTGCATAGGACTGACAAGGTCAGTATGCACTAACTCTAATGGATATCTAGCTCTCGTAGAATTTCTAGAATTAAAAGGAAGCCTATGTTTCTTACCCAAAATACAAGCCTCACACTTGTCACATGAATTTCCTATTCGTGGAAAACCTTCGACCATTCTTTTATTTGACAACAAATTTAAACCAGCATAGCCAAGATGACCATACCTGAGGTGCCATAGCCGTGAGGGGTCTTCAATCACACTCCTTAGAGCTGATTGTGTGGGAGGTGCAACACAAACTTGAGATGAGAAACATGTCTCAATCCTCAAAGGAAACATTCTGTTCTTGGTCATTTGAACTGCTGCAAGTAAATTCTTGCTCCCATCCTTTTCTTGAATGACACACATGTCATTCTCCATTAGCACTTTGTATCCATTTTGAATGAGTTGACCAATGCTCATCAAATTGTGCTTCATACCAGGGGCAAAATACACATTGTGTATTTCCCTTTTCTCACCTTTCTTAGTGCAGACCATAATAGATCCTTTGCCCACAACTAGTAGGGTTCCATTATTACCCATTTTAATATCTGATTTGAAACTCTTGTCAATGAATGAAAACAAGGTTTCATTACCACTCATGTGGTTTCTACATCCACCGTCGAGGTACCAAACCTTAGGGCTTCCTTCTTCTCCAACATTACACATGATGAAGGCAACAATATTGGGTCCACTTCCCATATTCACATCAGCCACATTTGCTTGCCCTGACTGATCATTCCACTTCTTCCAGAATTCATTTGCATAATGTCCATATTTATGATAGTAGTAGCATTCTACGTTACTCTTATTTGAGTTGTAGTTTTTCTTACCTCCTCTTGAAGTATTTTGTGAGCTACTTGCTCCATCTGCTCTTCCTGAGCTTTCTGCTGTAGCATTTCTTTGTCCTCCATTTCCTCGGCCTCTACCTCTGGAGTTCCCGCCTGATACATTTCTTCCTCTCCCCCCTTCCTCTTGGATTTGACTGAGCCTTGAATGCTTGCTCTTGGGTAGAAGAAGATGTGGATCTATTGATCCTATGCTCATGGGTTTGAAGTGTACCCATCAACTCATCCATTGTCAAAACAGTGAGGTCTTGTTCCTCTTCTATGGTCATGACAAAATTATCATATTTATGAGGTAAAATCCTCAATATCTTTTCCACTATCCTCTGCTCTTGATAGTCTTCTCCATTTGACTTCAGCTGGTTAATCACATTGGAGGTCCTTGAACTGAAGTCTGCAATTGATTCATTCTCATTCATTTGAAGGTTCTCAAACTCCCTCCTTATATTCTGCAACTTTATTGTACAAAATTTATTAGTCCCCTTGAAGTTTTTCTCAAGGATATCCCATGCTTCCTTTGCATAATTTGCTGCTGCAATCTTTGGGAATACTGTCTCTGTCATTGCTGCTTCAATAAGGCTTAATGCCTTAGCATCCTTCCTTCTTGAATCTTTCAAATGAATCTTCTATGCATTTGTGAGGGCAACATACTGAGTTGGATCAGTCACATCATTGAATCCATTGACCACAAACTCCCACAAATCATTTGCAACCATAATGGTTTTCATTTTCTATGCAAACACATCATAATTCTGTCCATTAAATGATGGTGGCTGCTGCCAAATCTTTCTTGCATCTCTTGCCATGATAAATATCCCAAGAAAACAAATGCCCTAACTCACTTTAGATGTAGGGCCCCAAAGCTTTGATACCATGTGAGAAATATTAAAAAAAAAATTCAATCACAAAAAAAACCTAACCCTAAAAATTGCTCTGGAGCAACTATTATCGAGTGATAAATTTTTCTCCATAACCAAAGAAAAATAGGTGGCAGGAGAGTTTACTGAGTTAGCTTGGTAAATGAAAGGACACAACTCGATAACCAAAGGATACCGAGTGAGCTTAGTAGTGTGATTGCCAAGTGAACTCGGTAACCACAGGAAAGGTGGAGCTCGGTAGATGAAGGCACCGACTGAACTCGGTGACCACAGGAGAAAGGAGCTTGATAGAAGAAAGCATCGACTAAACTCAATAACCATTGCAGAGAAAGACTTCTACCAAAGATAATACCAAGTGCAAGCTTATAACGTGAATATTTCCACCATTAAAACCAAAGACTCAAAGCTTCAAACTTTCAAATAAACTTTCCAAAATGCACTGAATAGAGGAAGAACAACAATGGATTCAAGTATGCCAGCTTGCTTTCTATTAAACTCAAATTCAAAATATTACAAATTTGGAAGCATTCGACTTCAACCAGAAAACCCTAAAATAACCCTAAAACTTTAAACTGATAAAACTTCAAACTTGCAACTCTAATGGCTGCATACAATAACGCCTGGAGCAATCACTACTTCAATAGGATGAATGAAAAAAATAAACTATTCAACTTACAGAATGACACAAAAGAGCACGTGCAACTGCAGGCACAAATAACACTTCCTCCTGTCTCTGCACCGATGGATCTGTTGATCACTTTTCTTTCTTTCTTCTCTACAACTCCTGAGCTCTTTCTCTATCTGAACTGATCGAATGAAACTAATCATTCCTTTTGTTATATTTGCAAAATGTTTTCCCCTCATTTATGAATTTCAAAATTTCACCTACCATGCAATAAATTTATTTGATCATTCTGCAAGCCGTCAGGGAGGTAGGTGGGCATTTGGCTTCAGGGAGAAACAACCAACCATAATTAATATTCCAACAATAACACTATCTGATGGTTTTTTATATCAATAATATGAATTTGTTCGAGTCTAGCTAGAATTGTTTATAGAAAATTTGGAGTACCTACTTTCACCCTTTTGGTTTTTTTTAAAAGACGACGTAGTTACAATTGAAAGAGGTTGAATATAATTAATTGCTAAGGAATAATAACTGAGAAAAATTTCTCCTTCTAAACATTATAAATGGAAATGATATAGTTGATTCCTTGTTTAATGCATGTTATTCAAATATTGCATTTTGAAGTCACAAGGTCTTATTTATTTGTTGGAATTAGACAAGAATTGGCATGTTCAATTGGATATTTGGGTGTGCACAATTAGAATTGTAATTTGGGAAAATATAGATTTGGTATCTTTATTTGACTCAAAATTAAGAATTTCATCTTCCCTCAAAATAGTTATTTAGAATCCACATTTTAAATCTCTTTTTCCTAAAATGAGGATTCCAAATAAAGTGATTTTAATTAGATTTGACATCCAGATGATTAATAAATATATATATATCAGTTTCTGCCTCTAGATCTGTTGCAATCATTGTCTCACTGTAACTTTGAAGCCGTCTCTTTTCTTCCATTGTTGTTGAAACACTTAATGGACAATAAGATCAATTCATTGTTCCATAGATGTTTTGAAAAAAATCTTGTTAATAATATTCACCAGATGAGATGTGGCTGAATAAATAAGTGAGTTAAAATTTTGCATTTTTTAATAATTATAAATTGCCAATTGTCTTTTAATCTGTGTTGAACTTTAGCAAGAAAGATCATTTTAAATATGAATTATAGCTATAATTTATAAATATGATTATCAGTCCATATTGATATTGATATGCATTGTGTTTAATTTATTTTTATAGAGATAATCAATGTTTATACTTATTATTTATTGAGTATCTTGTAGAAGTTTACTTAAGAAATAGAAAAAAGTTTAGCTTAAGAAAATAAATTTATTATTAGTATTAAGAAATAAGTTTGGATATATAAAAAGAAATGATGAAATTGAAAGAGGTAGTTCATGCAATAATTATTAATGAAGGGATTAATGATAAGATCCATTTATTTGACACAGGACATTACACTAAGTACTAAGGCTTATAATTTGATTTAATTCTTATAATAATGTGAACAACATAAGGAACTACGATTGAAGTTGCAAATGACAATGAAATCAAATTTTTATCATATTATCTATTGCTAAATATTGGATCATATTGCTATTGATATATAAGAGGTCAAAGACAAGATGTAATTATTAGAACAAGTAGTACTCATGTTAAGTATGAATATTCAATCAAATTATAGGGCCAAGTGAAGTATATGTCAAGTGGGATTATTGATGGGTTTATTGAACAACTTTAGCAAGAAAGACAATTTACCTTTTAAATAGTTAAAAATGTGATGGAAATAGGAGAAATTGGTGAGACTTTCTAGCTGGTAGAAACATAATCCCTAAAAAGATAATACTTTAAATACCAAATAATATTTTCCTCTTAATGAAGTCATTTATATTGTCAATCAAATAACATTAATGGTTATGAATGCTTTTCTTTTGTTTATATAGAGTATAACTCTTGTTCTCCTCTCATGCCTATTTCCTTTTGTTTTCAAAGTTCCTTATGCCAACTTGTAACAGATAAAAAACTATGGTTTTCTCTAATTTTGTGCTTGTTTGTTTTGTCATTCCAATTTCTTCTCTTTCTAAAAGCCATCCACCATTTACATAATTGAAACTTATTTTTTAATTTGGGCTAGTTTCTACTTGGTGGGAAATTCCCTTGCATTATTCCTTACCACTAATTTTTTTCTCTTTTCCCTCCATCCCTTCTTCATATTGCTTCAATTACTATTCTACCTTATAAATTTTCAAGTGCGATTGAATTGTCCATTGTGGAAAATTTAAGGATTTCTAGTTTGCCTAATACTATTCAATCCACCATTCACAAATTCAAACATCATTGTTTTTGCATAGGAAGATAGACAGTTTATTCTATTTCATATGAATTTGATAAATTTTCATATAAAATAATCTATTAATTTTTTATCTTAATTTTTTAAAATTATAATCTATAATTCACCACAAATAGAAGAATTATGTATTAAATTTGAATAGTATACGTCTACACAATAAATTACTATACTCATGAAAAATTATTTTCTATTAAACAAAAATAATAAAACACTATCTAAATTAAATAAGTCATTATTCTAGCATATTTTAAGAATATCATTATAATGATTCATCTAATGAGAACCCATCAAAATAGTAAAAACTTCTCTAAAATATAATACCACATAAATAAATAAATAAAATGTTTATCAATGAGGAAAATAAATGTTCCAATTCCACCATGTATTAATATATAAAATTTATTATGAAAATTAGGCATCTTAAAATTTTAAAAAAAAGGGTTTTACACAGCTCTTGTCCCTACCTATGGTGGATTAGGAGGAATTGCATGTGGATATATTTGAGTAGGTGTTAAAGTTCAAAGACAAGAATACCATCATACTTAATTATGCACTACCTTGAAAAGTTATTCTTATTCGACATGATGCATTTAGCTTCCCCTTGGGTCCTATAAATTTGAATCATAAGGTACATATATTCACACTTTTTAAAAAAAATGCATGTATTAATTAATGGAAATAGAATTACTAGTTCATTTTTTGAAGAGTTTCATTGATGATAACAATTGTGATTCTTGAGTCATTTATTAAGAACAATTATATAGAAAACGACAAATAGTGGAGGATGCATCGTCACAAAAATTAGGGAGGAAGAGAGTAGTGGCTCCACGGTTAAAAAATAAATTCTCAAAAATCAAGCAATATACATATATGCATTCATGTTCACATGTTCTAGAATAAACTATTTTGAGTTTTCCCTATAACAAAGGACATAAAATTCCTATACAAGAGACTAAATTTTAGCTTAATAGTTGGATAAGATTTTAGCTTAGCACTTTGAATCCTTCCCCAACTAAAGTATTGTTAGCATGAATTATGATGGTATTCCTTTGGGGGAATATCCTAAGCATTAGAGAGACTGTTTATGGTTGACATGTTGCATTCAAGATTGTGCTTCTCATTGATGCTAACATAGTATTATTTTTGTGAAGATTGACAAAGTAACAGTCAAAGAATGGGGTTGTATAGATTGTGTAATGATCATCAAGTCAAGCATAGTTAAGGATTTATTCTACACTATGTCCTAATGATGTGGATAATTGTGCATAAAAAAAGTTGAAGACATGAAAAATTTATTCAAGATTTACATAATATAGTAAGACGATAAGGTACCTAATAAATAGTTTTTGGTGATAGATTTGTATCTCTTAATTGAGATAGAATCAAGATGAGAATACTTAGATAGTGACAATAGATAGCCTGATGACATTGGAAACTACACAAGGTTTTTGGTTGCACATGTGGAGAGATGTAAAGACTGTGAGTTGATAGTAATTTCTAATTGTGAAAAGATGTAAAGTTTTGTAACATCTTAATGAGGTCCTATTATAATTAATTGTGAAAGAATCAAGGCCGAATCAAGAAAATATTTTGAGGATATGGTATAAAGGAAGATTATTTTCCTTGTGGTGAAAAATTTGATTTGATGTATGGAGTGCAAATTGTGCAAGTAATATGCAAATTTTGTAAATGCATGTAAGTGATCTAAGGGATTATTTGGATGTGAGATTGATGATCTAGTATTGAGATTAGAAGAGGATAAGTCTATTAGAAATAGGGAATACTTGGGGAGGTGTGTATTAGTATTCTACAAAATTTTGTAGCTAACTGAATATTATTTATTACTTTAAACCATGCATAAGAAAGTAAACAAGTAATCCTGAATAGTAATAATAAATATGCATAAGGAGAACTCATAATATCATATTTTGTTAACTAGGAAAACCCTGGCCAAGGGAAAACCCCAGTGGGGATGATACCCACTAGATGATGTACTCATATAAATGTTCCTTGTTAGAGGATGGACCCTATTAGGAGTCTATAAAATCATTCAACAAATAGGAGTCCTTGTTAGGAGAATTTGAATCCCTACTAGGAGATTCTAATCCTATTAGGAGTTGTAGTACAATTGATGCAAGAAGAGCTCACTGCTCAAACATGCACTTCCAATTACAAGAAGAGCTCACTGCTTAGACAAGTAAGTAATCCTCAAGTATATAGATGTTTTATATTGTTTCTAGCTGATCTCTGACCTTAGCTCAATCCCATACCACAAGATCACTTTTGCATATGATACAAAACTTTGCATTCACATTAAAAATTACATCACATTCAATCACATAATTTGCATATAACTTCACAAGATATCTTTGCATAAATATTGTGCCATTTCACAATTTTTTGTTGGGTCAGCTAGGGCCACAATATACTTTTCCAACTTAAATTAAACATCTAGGATGTCGACCCTAACTAGTCAAGTAATAATTTTTGTAAAAAAAAAAATTCATTTACCTTTATTTTCACTATTCTCTTCACTGGTAAATTGTGAATATCTCTTTTCCATGCCATCTGTACTCATGTTTGAGGCTATACACATCATCATGAGTATATATACTATTTCTATCTGACCTCTCTCTCACAAATAACACCATATAAAAAAGTTATACATAAAAACAATACACTACTATAAACTAGTTTCATAGTTAGACAATCTTCTAAGTATCAAAAGCTAAGTATAATTATTTCTAAGGTTTTCTACAATGTGTACATCATGTGTTTTTATTAAAGATGACAATTGTATCACTACATATATCCAATTATCAACAATCTGTACCTTTGACATTGATGGCAACAAAGTAAGGAAAATTGGCTAAGTAACAAAAACTTTATCAAAACTTACAATACTTATCATCTATTACATATACTATGTATTAAAAATTCTCCTCCTTTTTTTATGATTACTACATTCATAACTTAATAGAATTTTCTTCTACAATTTCTTCCCCTTTAACATCAATGACAAAGGTTAGAATGTCCAAAAACTGTCAAAAAACATTGTCTATCTGTCGTCAAAAAGACTTTCAAATTTGTCAAAATTTCTATTTTTCTACCTCAAGCTGCTATTATCCTCATGCAATCATCAAAATTTACCTTTAGACTATTCATACCTTTCTCCCATGTGTCCTTTTCTACTTCGACAATAGTGAGCATTGCACATAAGGCATATGATGCAATCTCAATCGTGTTACAATTAGAGTAAGTGAAATTTGAATAAGTGTCCCTTGCTTTGACAAATTCCTCCAACTATCTCTCAATAGCTGATATCTTCAAAGCAATAGACTCTCTAAATTCTGATAGTTTTCTCAAACTTTCTCTTTTTCAAGTTGTAGTTTCTTGATGTCTCTGTGAACACTGAAAACTTGTCCTTCAAAATCAACTCTACAAGAGGGTTGTTGTAGCTGACTAGTTAGAGCTTCCAGCTCACTTAGCTTTCCTTGAATCTTACTATCCAACTCTTTCATCAACTTATGAGATAAAGTGAATTTGATGTATAGTACCTTGCCAACTTTTTGACATCTTTAGAGTTCCTTGATACAAGTATCAAGACTCAGTATATCATTTTGAATGTTTTGATAAATGGTTATAAAGCATCATGTGAAATTTGAGCCTTAGACTCAGTAACATTCAAAAAATTTCTAAACTCATAATCTACTGATTTTACAACTACTTTATCTCTCTATTCAGTGTCTACTTTTGTATGTTTGGCTATGAGGGTTCTAAGTAATTTTTTAGTCACCTCCATTAATGCTCTATCTAAACTCTTGACTATTCTATTCTTTTCAATTAACTTGTTCAAAGATGAGATCAATTTAGATTGATCTTCATCATCACCTGTAGGGTTGACAAGAGATATAGGAATGGATGGGATAGATGCTTTCATCTCATCTTCCTCTTATTTCTTCTTTGTTGCCTTCTTTGATTTTAACTCTCTTCCACTTCCTTCTCCCCTCTTTCTTTTTCTTTCTTTTCTGCTTTCAAATTTTCTTCCGCTTGCCTTCTTCAATCTTCTTCATTTCTTCTACTAACTATCTTTCTCTTCTTCAATTAGTCTTAACTCATCCTTAATATCTTTGGTGTGGGGCTCTGGATGACAAGAACTTGCAAAAGGATTAACAATATTATTAATTGTAAAACATGTTTGATCAATTTTCATAGTATCGCCACTTATTGATACTTCTAAAGTTTTCTCTGTAGTGGTAAGAACTAGCTCTACCTCAATCATCATTTTATTGATAGCTGCAATAGTTTCACTTCTTACTAATTCTTATTACCACCCTTAAATAGAATTGGCCTCATTTTGTTCTATAGATAGGGTGCTAGTTTACCAATCAATTTCTTTATTTTCTTCTTCATCTTCAGTCTTGCACATAGTTCTTATTATTGATTTCCAAATCTCCATATCTTCTTCATGAACTAGTGCCTTCTTTGCTATAAGTCTATCATAGGCTTTTTGATTAACAAAACCTTTAAATCTTCAAGTTTCAAGTTATTAAGAATCATATATCTCATAGTAGAGATATCAATCTATTCTTTCTCAATATCACTATACAAATCATAAAACTTATTCATCTACACAAAATTCCCTTCAATAACAATGGCTATGTTAATCTTCTTTATCTTTGGCTTCCTAGGTTGCCTTATTTTACCTATTGCTTGCTTGGAAACAATAACCTTCTCTGGCTATTTGTTTTCTTGTTCCTCTACTTATTCTTCATCACTAGAATCTTCAATTGTCAACAATTTCTTCTTTCTTTTCTCTGGTCTAGTAGCTTGTTGCTCAACTCTCTTTGACTACCTTTTGGATCCACTTAGTTTATTAATTGATACTGTAGCATATGGGATGCTCTGTTTTGTAGGGGTTTCTACAATGGATACACCAGATGCTTTGCCAACTGACAGAGGTGTCACATGTGTTACACCTTGTTCACCAGTTTGTTTCAGTCTATAGATTGTTTGTCTAAATACCTATGATTCTTCTTCTAAGATACCCCCCTCAAATAGTGCTTTGTTCATTATAGTTTCAACCTTCTTATGAGATGCTTTCTCTAATCATGCCTCATAAGCTAACTAAGTTATCTCCTCATATGTTCCAAATCTGTAACATCCTTGCTCTATTTCAGATTTCAACATTATATCAATATACCAATAGCTACATCATAACTTAACTCATAACCTAAGTGCTCAAGAAATGTTTCTCGAGGTTCTACTACTTCAACATAGGATAGGTCTATATCCACCATAAAACAAAAATCATTCTTAAATCATTCACTAATTATAGGTGCAATTCTAAATTTCTATTTCATCTCATTCTAAATTTTTTTCATGATTGAATTACAACTATCCAAGATTTTCTCTGTAGGATACCTTTTTCATACATTTGTTATTTTATCCATAGCACATCTCTCACTGCTCATAATCTCTATGAATGATAAAGATAGAAACCTCTTAAGTACATGAAAAAAAAAAGAGTAATCAGAGACTAGAATCTGAATACACCATTCTTAGTTCTTTTAATCTTCTCCAACTTCTCAAAGAGTTTTACACTTAGAATCTCACTTAAATTTACTTGTTCCTTCTCAACACAAATCTTGTAGGCTGCATAACTAAAGCCTACTAACAACTCATCACTCTTAGAACTTGCACAAATAGAATATGTAATGATTCTACTCAAGAATCTCACATCATGTTGTTTGATGGTGCCGATCACCTTTCAACCTTTTTCTTAACTAATTTCTCACCAATAGGTACATTCCCTGGTTTTCTAAGACTAGTAACCTCATGAATAATGTAACCTGAAATGTCAACTACATCTTCTCCCATCCAAATCTTTCCATTATGAAATTTTTTTAATATAATTTGAGTCCACCCTTTAGTATAAAGTTCATGATAAAAGTAATATTTGACTAAGTCTAAATAATTTAGATGCTCATATCTAGGCTTAATATTCATATCATGATTGAAAACAATTTCCATATCTTTGTTCATAAATTCACCTCCAATATTTTCAAATTTACTAGACAAGTAGCTTCCTACATCTTCCAAGTAAACTATATTGTTCAGAGTGGTTTATAAAGCCAAATTAGGGTTTTCCTCTAAGAGTTTCATAGGAACAACCATCATAGCTATCCAAGGTTCACCATATCTTCCTTTCACTATGACAATGCTCCAAAAAAAATTTCTCCACAAAATTTTCTGTGAAAACATGGATTCCATCTTTTGTCATAGAGTAATCTTTCTTTGCTATAAAAATAACTCTTATTTCCTTCATAATTTTTTTCAATAAGCTCCAAATTTGAAGTGAGCTTAGCTACAATCTAAACTCATCTAGATACATCTTCTCTTAGCCTTGATACTCATAGCTCGATCTCTAAATGAAGTTTGCAATTCTAGTGCTGTAAACAAGCTTAATTCAAGTTGGTTGAATCAAACTCAATTGCTGACTTCAATTTTCCTATCTTAGCATCATCTAAATTTTCCTTAGAAATATTTAATCTCTTTAAAAATGCATCATCAATTTCTTCTCAAAGTTCACTAACTACATTTGTTTGATCTTCATTGTCTTTCTTAGTTCTAGAGTTACTTTCATGATTTCTTCTATCATTTCTGAAGTTTCTTCCATTGTTGTTTTTGTTTCTGAAGTTTCTTTCATGATTCCTTCTATCATTTTAAAAGTTTCTTACATTGTTTCTTCTGTCTATTCTACATTACTTTGTTGTATGTCCAAAGTTGTTGCATAATTGACATACTGGGGTTCTACATCAAGGATTCTTTTGATCAATAGGTGCTTGATAATTCTAGGATATGTATCCAAAGTTGTTACACTTATAACACATGATATGCTTTCTTTCTTCATAAGGTCTACCTTCTTTTGATTTCCTCTCATTATATCTTCTTCTATCTATAGGGTTAGTATTTCCAAACATTCTACCATTTCTTTTATCCTTATCATATTTAGATTTCCTACAATCAATTGCATTATGACCAATACCATGACAATTATGATAGTAAATTTTCGTAACATGATTAAAAATGACTTATTTGCACAACCTCTTTATATATGACCAATTTCATTACATGAAAAATACTTACCTCTAAATTCATTTATCCAATTTTATAGTTTCCTTCACTTGTTTAACTTCTTTGGATTTATTAGAAGATTGACTAGATTTAATATTATCATTAGATTTATCCTTTTCTTTTAGATTTGGTCCACTTTTAGGTTTCTTTGCAGACATGTTAAATAGGTAACCAAGACCAATTTTATCATAGGTAGGTCTTTCTATTGGCATTGATTCATCAGACTTTTATTTGCTAGTATAAAGCTTTTCAAGCTATAGCTTGCACTAAGTTAGTTCACCTTTCACAATAGTGTTGTACTTATGAAGTTCTTCATAATCTTCTTTTAATGTTTCAAATTCAAATTTCTTATTTGCTAGATTTTCTTTAAGATCTAAAATTTCAGTCTCCAAATCATATTCAACTTTGCTAGGATCATTCTTCAAACTCAACTTTATATTGGTAATCTTCAATTCATGCTTCAAGATCTTGTACTCTATTTTTAGTTTTGAGTATTCATCACCAATTTCAGATTCAGTAGATTTAGGCTTGGATTTGAGATGTTAAATCTTGTCTTTCAATTGTCTAATGTATACTTTGAAGTCTTCATGTCTATCTTTCAGCTTATCTCTTTCTTCAGTAAGGAGATCAATTTGTTCAAGTGCCTCATCAAGGTTATTCATCAATTGTTCCATATCCATAGGGATCTTACTCAAGCTATTAAGCCTCTTCTAAGTAACTATTCTTTGATACCAATTGTTATAAATAGGGAATACTGAGGGGTAGGAGGGGGGGGTAGAGCAAGGTGGTTGAATTAGTATTCTAAAAACTTTTGTCACCAACTAGATATTATTTATTAATTTAAACCATGCATAAGAAAGTAAAAAAGTAATCTTGAATATTAATAATCACCATGCACAAGGAGAACTCATAATACCATATTTTGTTAACCAGGGAAACCCTGGCTAAGGGAAAACCCTAGTAGGGATGATACTTAATAGATGATGTACTAATATAAACATTCCTTGTTAGGGGATGGACCCTATTATGAGTCTATAAAACCATTTAGTACATAGGAGTCTCTATTAGGAGACTTTGAATCCTTGTTAGGAGATTCCAACCCTGTTAGGAGTTGTAGCACAATGGATGCAAGAAGAGCTCATTGCCCAAACATGGACTTCCAATTACAAGAACAACTCACTGCTCAGGCAAGTAATTAATCCTTAAGTATATAAATATTGTACCTTCTTTCCAACTGATCTCTGACCTCAGCTCAATCTCATATCACAAGATTACTTTTGCATATGATACAAAACTTTGCATTCACATATAACATTACTTTGCATTCAATTACATTATTTACATATAACTTCACAAATGACTTCACATGATGTCTTTGCATAAATACCATGCCTTTTCACAAATTTTTGTAGGGTCGACTAGGACCACAATATACTTTTCCAACTTAGAGTAAACATCTAGGATGTCGACACTAATTGGTTAACTAATAATTTTGTAAACAAAATAATTCCTTTACCATTAATTTTGTTATTTTTTTCACTGGTAAATTGTGAATATCTTTATTTCATAGGGTCCTTACCAATGTCTGATATTATAGATATCATCATCAATATGTATACTATTTTCACCTGACTTCTCTCTCACAGATAATATCATATAAACAAGTTATACATCAAAACAATACACTACAGTAAACCAATTTCATACTTAGACAATTTTTTGAGTATCAAAAGCTAAGCATCTTTATTTTGGAGGTTTTTACAACATGTACATAATGTGTTTCCATTAATGACAATAATTATATCACTACATATAGCCAATTGTCATTGAAGTCTAGTCAGGAGGAAAGAGGAGCTGAAGTTATTCCATTTCTATTATTCTTAAAGGAATAATATAAAGACCAATTAGACAATAAGCTCCATGATCTTTCCTCTGAAGCTATTTGAACAGTGGGCCCTTCTGCCTTCTACAACACCTAATAGGGCTAGAATCTCCTAACAAGGATTCAAAGTCTCCTAACAGGGACATATATGTACTAAATGTATTTCATTGGATACTAACAAAGTCCATCCTCTTACAAGGAACTTTTATATAATTACATCATTTTGTAGGTACCATCCCCACTAGGGTTTCCCTCTAATCAAGGGTTTCCCTAGTTAACATATCTGGTGTTATTATATATGTATATCTTCTTATGGTTGTTGATTATATTGTTTACATGCTTAAGGATTAATAAGGTTGATAAGTGTTTTAATAGTTTGATAATTGATTCACTCCCACCCCATCATCTCAATTATCTTTGTGGACTTTACTTTCTAACAATTGGTATCAGAGCATTAGGTCCTTGAAGAAAAAATTGGTTACTTTAGAAAATAAAGTCCTAAATTTGATGGAGTTAACTATGTAATCTAGAACAAAAATATGAAGACTCATTTTCTATGTATTGGCCCAAGGTATTGGTTGACAAAGACTAAAAAGGAGATTATGGAAGAAATAATACTTGAGGTATTGTTGGTAAATAGATTTTTCACTATAAAATTTTTCCAATAGAGTGTATGTGGTAAACCATTCACAACAGTTGGATAAGCCCTTGGTATGCGGCCTTCCTAGGTGTTTAGAGGGGTAGCTCCCTCGTATGATATAATTTTTAAAATATTTTCAAATAAAAAATCTAAAATTTTAAAGATTGAGAGAAAGCCGTTTAGGATGAATGCACCACATGACTTCACAACTTCTTGAGTCAACATAGAATAATAAAAAAGGCAATCAAGAACTATGCTTGAAAATGATCATTATTACTATGCTGATTCATGATTCATAAATATTTGCACAATACCGTGAGAACACTCACTACAGAAGAATCAATAGTTTATACTACAATAATCTTGATTTTAGAACAAGAAACCAAAAGCGTATCTCATTTCATTTTCTTGCACCATGAACATAATAGAGATTTTCAACTTCAAAGACAAAAGTTGTACATACTTTCTAAAATTTGTCCCCTGATCAAAATTTCAGCATAGTGTTCCCTTATTTTAAAGTCCAAAAAGTCCTCCTTTACAAGGCTAAAACGATCCCATTTATAGAGATGGAGGTTAACAACTACCTCTTCGTGGTTAATAACTACTTCCCAAATACATGATTTGGGTGAGGTTAATTAACCTCTACAAAATTAACCTATATGACCTGAAACTTGAACCTTAGATATTTTGAGAAGAAGATTCAATAATCAATCCTTATCGATCCCCTTGTGATCTTTAGATCATTTATCCAAATTACATCACTTTATTAATGAAAGCATTTCTATCTTAGCATGAAGAGATCAAGAAGATAAGACATATATGTGCCCACCAAATGCTGATTTATGTTTACCATCTCTCTAATTGTGTCTATATCTCACCCAAAAATTCTTATGGAGATTAGTTCCTATAGATTGATCACTTTCCAAGTATATGCAAAGAGTGTCAAAGGATTTGTACATAATATATGAGGTTCACAGCCTCGGGATGCTCAAAAGTTGACAAGACTGGTTTCCTTCCATTGTCTAAGCATACTTGCAAAAACTTCTAAGAAAAAGGCTTTTTCTTCTTGATATCACTTGATCGGACCATAGACACATAGTCTTTTAGCAAAAAATTTTGCGAGCATGAAGCTGGAAGAACATCCTCATCGAGGTTACCGAATTCTGGCTAGCCACAAGTCCCACTCGCTAAATTCTTTCCATCGGCAATTTCAAGATCACGACAGTCTATAGCCAGGAAACTTCCCATTGTCATGCCATCTTGTTTTATTTCCTGACTGGCGCATCGCGGGTTCGAAACTCACCAATCCACCTTAAATGCTATAGAACAAGCTACAAAGATTGGGCTTTCTGTTCATAATATCATTGCGCTGACAGAAATTCAAGGCTTGTGATGGAATTGGACAACCATTATTGACATCCGCGTCTGGGGCTGAAAAACTTCCTATAATGCTTCCTCGACCTTCACACCCAAATGGCCTGAAATCATCTACTCTTGACGTCTCTATCATACTCCCCATATCCACAAGCACTGCCTAATCTTTCTTCATTCAACGTGGCCCTGCTGTCCTCTAGTTCTGACGTGATGACTGCGTTCTTCCAGCATATATGAAGAGCACTCCTCATATAGCCATATACATGACAATGATATCCAATGCATGGAACATGATGCCAATCATCTTCTCTTAGAGAGATTGGGTGATCCTTGGGAGAAATACATAGCTCATTGGAATGAGAATGATGTTATATCTTCTATGTAAAACAACTTTCTTTGTCCCCACATGATGGATAATTTCCAATCCCCCAATATAATTTACATGTCTTACAAATGGTTGCCTTTTGAATGAAATTTTATAAAAATCTTTTTAACAAATATCATGGTGTCATTCCATCAAACAGTTCAAGGGCCTTGTCTATACTATGTGATGCATGCCATAATGAATTCTGAGACTTCTATCCCTCTATTTGAATGCTGCATGAAGCGAGATTTGGGGTGAAAAAACCATTATAAGCACAAATTGACAATTCCCTAATCACCATTTAATGCCCTTGCATGCTTTTTATTTGCAGCTATTGCTGATCTCCATGTGTTTGGGTTGGGAGATGAAAGGAGGTTGGTTGAACATTTCACATTCATTCTTATTTCAAAGTCCTTGCTATGTGGGTTAACAATCCTTTAACTGATGTGTTGTTTTGTGGACTAGTAGTGAGGCATTAGGAAATAGCACTCACTCTTTTAAGACTTCAATTCCCAAACAAGAAACCTCCAACTTCGTTGGTGTACCATCCTTATTTGTGATTGCTATGCAAAACCATGGGTTGGAGAATGAAGCATTCAGTCAAATGGTTCACATGCTTGTTTCTTATTCTACACAATTCCTCTGCAATCACACTGTGAACTTGGAGTCCCACATGATGTCAAGAGGCACTCTGTCATACAATCCATGGGCATTGGTATTCTTGTTGTTTCAAAGCACCTATAACTCTCCGCACATCTTAGCAAACGTGTTACTAGAAACATGAATTCTTATGATCATTGATTTCAAGCCATTCACATATCCAATCCTTCATCAAGAAATTCAAGAGGTTAATAATTGTCTCAAAAATGCATATTTGGGATGCAAACATTAACCTCTCTTTAAGAGGTTAATGGTGAGAGAGAGAATACATAATTTTGGAGAGGTTAATTAACCTCTTCCAAAATATGTAATTTGAAACTTATCCTTGACCTTTTGAGAGGTTTATGGTGAGAGAGAGAATACATAATTTTGGAGAGGTTACTTAACCTCCTCTAAAATAAGTAATTTGAAACTTATCCTTAACCTTTTGAGAGGTTAATGGTTAATGATAAAATTGAAAATATGTATTTTTGGGTCTCTCCATTAATTTGTGATAACTTTGGGCTTAGAAGTTGGATTTTGAAAATTCAAAGTTCTAGGTAGAGTTGGGAATGAGCCAAAGATATTGGAGGGAAAAAATTCTCAAAAGAAAAAACTCAGAGATGAAATGACCATTTCAACAGTTAAAACAAGGCATGTTCTGAGAATAAAAATAACACTGATAAGATAGGAATTGAGATAATTTTAATAACCAGGCAATAGGTATGTACTGAAGTTGAAAGACATCTGTTCATGTGTAATATGCTTGCTAGAGAAGAATAATTGTTTGCCCTTCCTAAGAATGAATATAGTCAAGTAAAATCCTTAGAGACACCTCATCAAATTTGGGTAGCTTTAGAATATACTTTTGAAGGTGATAAGAATATTAAAAGAATGAGACTACAAAATTGCATATCTTTGTTTCACAATGCTAATATGATGGAAGATGAATCTATGAGAAGCGATATTGGTAGAATATCACAAATTGTTGCACAAATTAATTCTTGGGAAGGATCTAAAGATGAAGATCATATTATATAGAAGATTATGAAAATATTGACACCATCATTTAGAAAGAAAACAAAGATGATTGAGAAAGTGA
This sequence comes from Cupressus sempervirens, assembly GCA_028749045.1. NCBI lineage: Eukaryota > Viridiplantae > Streptophyta > Pinopsida > Cupressales > Cupressaceae > Cupressus > Cupressus sempervirens. The sequence continues at coordinate 163,228,930 of CM053786.1, read as the reverse complement.
TAACTTGCACTAAGAAGTTTACTAGAGAGACCTAAAAGATGAGAAGCAATAGAAGTGAGCTTAAAGAAATCCAAAGACCTTCCTAGAGTGGAAATAACTTTTAGTGCATTGAGCATTCATCCTTGTTGATCAAGAAGTACAAGCACCAGTGGGGGTGATGCTAGAAGCAACTAATCTAGATCTGAGGATAATAGAAGAATTGAAGAAGAAATTTACTTGTGAGTAGAGAACCAGATGGTAAGAGAATTTTTAAATGTTGGAATTGCAATGAACTTGGTCATTATTCTTCTAAGTGTCCTAAAAGAGAGAAAAAGTATAAGAAGAATTTCAAGCCTAGAATACCTAGAGATTATTTGTATGAAAATGAAGATGATGAGTCTGAGGAAAGAGTTCAGAGTGAAAGTGATGTTAAATTAGGATCTATGGCTATAAAAGAAGAAAAATTTGAAAAAGAAATTAGAGAAGAAGAGGTCCTTGTTGAAAATAAATCTGACTAGATTATAGATAGTGGGTGTTCACACCATATGATTTGTGACATGAATAAGTTTGTTAAGTTTATAAATCATGATGGAGGAATTGTTAGATTTGGTTAGAATGCAACTTGTCATATCATGGGAATAGATCTATTACTCTTTATGGAAAGCCTAATGTTGATGATATTTATTTTGTTGATGGATTAAAGCATAACCTATTGAGTGTTGGACAATTAGTTGATAAAGGTTATCAATTAAAATTCATAGAGAAGACATGCATTATCAAAGATGAAGATGGTAAGCTTATTGGAGCTAGTATAAAATCCCAAGTTAACATTTTCCAATTAAACACTATAGAGATGAATTTTTTTCTTTCAAAGATGGATAAAAATTGGTTATGGTATAGAAGATATTTTCGTATAAAGTTTGACAATATTTTGAAGGATACTAGTACATTTTTTGTTATAGATCTACCTACAATCATGAAACTTACTACTGTTGTTTGCAAAGAATGTCTTATGGCTAAGTAGAAGAAAGTTTATTTTCCTAGCAAGAAGTTCACTACCGTAGTGATTTTAGAGATTGTTGATACATATTTCAGTGGTCCTACAAGAACAAGAGGATCCTATGGTGAAAGGTAACTTATAGTTTCACTAGAATGATGTGAGTAGCATTTCTTATATATCAAAATTGAACTACTGGACACTTGAATGCTTTGACACTCAATCATGTATAAACCTTCATGATGTTACTCAACTTCTATATATCTATTTTCTCATCTCTTGATACCTTATCAATATTCTCAATCTCTACTATATTTATCAGCTTATTCATCTTCTCATTCACTACTGAATACTTGGCAACCACTATCCTTTTCAGGATAAGCAATGTATGCTCGACCTTTATTAGATTACTTGATTGCAATGATGACCTTATAATCTTGCCTTGTAAATGACTAAGTGTTTAAAAACTAATAGGTAAAATAGACTTATAGATCAACAAGAAGTAGTCAACACATCAATATATACCATGAACAAAGTGCATTTAAGAAAAGGTACAAACAAGACTCCTTATGAATTATGGTTTGGACATACACCTTCTATTTTATAAATTTTTCAAGTAAGTGCTACATAAAAAGAGATGATGGTATTGGTAAGTTTGATGCAAGAGGTGATGAAGGTATGTTCCTTTTTTATTCAATGAAAATAAAATATTATAGATATTTTAGTCAGAGGAAGACAATTGTTGAGTGTGCAAATGTGAAAGTGTAGGAAAAGTTTGGAGTTAAGGAAAGAATTTTGAATTATATTTATGATGAAGAAGAAGATAATCCTAAACCTATTACAAAAAATATTGAAATTTTCTTTGAAACTAAAAATTATTTACAAATGATGTTCATGTATTTGACCAAAGTGAATGACAAAGATCATAACTAAGAGAAGAAATAAGAATTGAAGCAACAACTGCTACACCGAACATGAATTTTGAAAAAAATCACTCTTAGAATAAAATTATTGGAAGAAATGACAAATGAGTGATGACATGAAACATATTATATGAGAAATTATGTTGATTTCTCAAGTTGAACCAAAGGGTAAAGATGAGGCATGCGAGGATCATCATTGGATTCAAGAAATTGAAGAAGAATTATATGAGATTATGAAGAACAAGACATAGCAATTAGTTCCAAGACCTAAAGAAAAGGATATCATAGGACCTAAATGGTTGTTCAAAAATAATATGAATGAACAAGGTGAAGTTGTGAGGAGTAAATAAATATTAGTATGCAAATGATATTCATAGCAAGAAGGCATAGATTATGAAGAGACGTTTTCCCCTATTACCAAACTTGAAGTAGTAAGAATGTTCTTGTCTTATGTTGTAATTAAGTAGTTCAAAGTGTATCAGATGGATGCAAATTCAACATTTTTGAATAGAGAAGTTGAAGAAGAATTTATATTGAGCATCCTGAAGGATTTCATTTGATAGATGAAAAGGGCATGGTATGCAAGTTGGAGAAAGCATTTTTTGGTCTAAAGAAAGTGCCTAGAACCTTATATGCAAGATTAGACAAGTATTTGGAAAAATTGGGATTTGCTAAAGTTATGACATATTATAGTAACTTATATTTGAGAGAAATTGAGAATGGATTGCTCATCATTATAATATTTGTTAATGACATAATCTTTAGAGGTAATCATGAAGCAAGGGACAAATTTTCCTATCAAATGAAGAATGAGTTTGAAATGAGTATGATTGGTGAGATGATATTTTATTGGGTGTATAGGTTGTACATAATAGTGATGGTATTTTATTATCACAAGAAAAGTATCTAAAAGAATTATTGAAAATATTTTTCTTAGAAATTTGTAAGCCTATTGGTACATGTGATAACTTGTCACAAGTTTTCTAGCAAAGATGAGACATCTATAGTTGAGTAACAAAGATATAGATCTATGATTGGAGGTTTGCAATATATGACTTACACCAAACTAGATATAGAAAATGCAATGCAAATAGTGACAATTTTTCAAGCTGATCCTAAGGAATCACAATATGCACTAGTAAAAAGAATATTCAAATATTTAAAGGGTGCGCCTAATTTTGGACTGCGGTATCATAGATCAACTAATTTTAGTTTGTGTACATAAACTAATACTGATTGGGCATGTAGTATGGATGACAAAGATAGTTCTAGTGGTGGATGATTTCTTCATGGAGGAAGATTGGGTTCTTGGCTAAGCAAGAAACAAGATTAAATTTCATAGAATATAGTAGAAGAAGACTATGTAACAGCAATAAACAATTCCAATCAAATCATGTGGATGAAGAAGATGCTGAAGTACATTTGGCTAAAGTTTTTAGGACCTATTATCATACATTGTGATAACACAAGTATGGTAAATATGTCTAAGAATCCTATGTTGCATTCTTAGACTAAGCATATATCTATAAAGTATCATGTTTTGAGAGGGAGAGTTGCAAAGAAAGAGATCAAATTAGAGTATGTAAGCACAAAAGAGAAGATTTTAGATATCTTTAAAAATCCTTTTCCTAAGGATACAATAGTATTTGCAACGTATGCTTGGGGTTATGCCCCTGCCTACTTCTGAATAAATGATTCAAAGAGTAATCATTCTAGTGATACAAAACACTATTGTTTATTTGTACTAAATGCTAATTCCTCCTATATGGAAGAGCATTTGTGATGAGTACAGTCATTAAGGATTCTTTGTAGTTGATATTGAATAGTTTCTTTCGATGCTTGAGCTGACTCTACACTTGGAGAAAATGATTTACATAATGAAGCATTTGTTGTTAATGGAACAATGAGGAAGGTTTATATATTAAAAAACATCCTCTAGAACAATGAGGGAGAGAGAGTACATGATAACGTCTTCTGGTAGAATGTTGGAGATGTATGTATGAGAGAGAATCGTTCATATATTTATTGATTTCAATGGGGAGAAATATTTAATGGGGAAGAAGTTTAAAAGATCATGGCCATACATGAAAGAATGAGAATTTTTCTTGAGTGTTAGATGTGAACAACTGACGTTGATCCTAAGAGTAAGAAAACATAGATAGTGTAGTGTTCCAATAATTTTCAGATTTGATTGATGAAGAGGATTTAAAAAGAACATAATAATAATAGAAATAGAGTTTCATTTGGTATTCTTGGAACTTAGATGTTTTTCATCTATGTTGCCATCAATGCCAAAGCAAGAGATTGTTAGCATGAATATTTATTGTATTCCTTTGGGGGAATATTCTAAGCATTGGAGATATTGTTTATGATTGATATGTTGCATTCATGATTATGTTTGTCATTGATGTCAACATTGTATTATTTATGTGAAGATTGGTAGAGTAACAATTAGAGAATGAGGTTTTATAGACTATGTATTGATCATTAGGTCAAGAGTAGTTAAGGAAGTATTATACACTATATCCCAATGACATGGATAAGTTTGTGCATAGAAAGAGTCAAAGACATGGGAAATTTATTTAAGATTTATAAAAGATAGTAAGAAGATAGAGTATATATAAGTGTTTTTTGTGATTGATTTGTATCTCTTAACTGAGATGGAATCATGATGAGAACAATAAGACAATAATAGTAGACATCTTGATGATGACATCACCAAGTGCACAAGGTCCAAGGTTTACAATGTGTGGAAAGTTATAAAGGCTATGAGTCAATAATGATTTGTAATTATGAAAAGATGTAAAGTTTTGTAATATCTTAATGAGGTTCTATTATAATTATTTGTGAAAGCCTCAAGGCTAACTCAAGTAATTATTTTGAAGATACGGTATAAAGGAATGTTATTTTCCTTGTAGTGAAAAATGTGATTTAATGTATGAAGTGTGAATTGTGCAAGTAACATACGAAGTTGGTAAATGTGTGTAAGCAATCCAAGAGATTATTTGGATGCAAGATGGGTGATTTTGTATTGAGATTAGAAGAGTATATGTTCAGTCAAGAGGAAAGAGGAGTGTAGGTTATTCCAATTCTATTATTCTACATGGAATAATACAAAGACTAATTGGATAGTGAATTTGGTGGTCTTACCCATGAATTTGTTTGGGCAATGGGTCATTCTGCCTTCTACAACTCCTAATAGGGTTGGAATATCCTAACATGGATTCAAAGTCTCTGAACATGGACTAATATATACTGAATGTATTTCATTGTCTTTGAATAGATTCCATCCTCCTACAAGGAACTTGTCTATTAGTACATCATTTTGTAGGTATCATCTCCACCAGGGTTTTCCCTAATTAACATATATGGTTCTATTATGTATGTATATCTTCTTATGGTTTTTGATTATATTGTTCACATGTGTGAGGATTAATAAGGCTGATAAGTATTTTAATAGTTGGATAATTGATTCACCATTCCCTTCCCCCCCCCCCAACCAATTATCTTGGTGGACTTTACTTTCTAACAAGTATAGCCTATCCTCTAATGACAAGAATATTGGCATAACTTTGTATAACAACAAGTAATATTTTATGATACAAAATAGAAATATTGTAACCAATTATTTAACAAAGTGTCACCAGTTGCACTTGAAAATAAATACTCCCATTAAGCATACAAAAAATATATTGGAAGGATGATTATATAATAACAGGCATGACATTTGAATTCATGAAATTACAAGGAAACAAAGTTATAAACATGTGCTAGTTTCATCCAAATGTCATGATAACACAAAATCAAGTAGATTTCAAAAGAATACTAACAATTATATTGAAGTTCAACTTCATAAATGAAAGGAAAAATAATTTAAATTATAAATAAGATTGATAAAATTAATATTGTCAAAATATATTGAGGCTTCACCTCATAAAAAAAAGCACAGGTGATATAAATTATAACTAAGATTAGAAAAATTGATATAGCTAAAATATATCAAAGCTCAACTTTGTAAATTGGTCCTCATGTCCACAACAAAAGGGAGGAAAATGAGTAAGAAGATATAAATATTTAAAAAAAAAATTAATGGTGCTATGTAATTTTTCTTATCTATGCTTGGAAAGGTATGTGTGGAAACACCTTGCTAATGCCAATTTACAAGGGAAATAAAAAAGGTTTCAAAGCCACTTCATCAACATTGAGATGTTGTGCAAGTAAAAAAAAATTAAAAATATGATGGACACAAGATAAATATAGGAGACCAGTTTTAACATGGGAAACCCTTTCAAGAAAAAGTATGCCACCCAAAAAACCCTAAGAAATTTTGTATTATAATAATTAATTTACGTACACTAAACTATGGTTTCTAGCATAGGCTCACAAGCTTAGATTTCTTTTACAATTAACCCAACTTTCACCATTTCAGCTTATTCACTCCTAATAAATCATGTAGACATTTGTAAACTCTATAATTCATTATGGAATCTAGATCATTAACTACCACAGAAAAATTCAATAATTAGAAGCCTTGGAACTTATCCATCCAATGGCTAATCATCCATTCGACGATCACTCCTTCAAGTGTCAAATGTCCCTGGTCACTTTGATGCCTCCATTCAAGCCTTCACTTAATTGGATACCTTTGGTGATGTAGATGGCTTCACTAACATGGACACCTTCAATGATGCATATGCCTTTAGTGACATTTCCTTCATCTTGGGATACTCCCTTTGCCTTGTGAATCTTCCTTCACCTCAAGAATATTTTTTTAGCTTGGGACATTCCCTTTGCCTTGGGACACTCCCTTCACCTTAGAAATATTTCTTCACCTTGAGACATTCCCTTCATGTCAGACAATCCCTTTGCATTGGAACAAATCCCTTCCCCTAAGAAATCTTCCTTCACCTTAGGAATCTTTCTTTACCTCGAGATATTCCCTTCTCCTGAGGACACTCCCTTTGCCTTAAGAATCTTTCTTCACCATATGGTGTAGCTAAAGTTTTCCTCAATGTAATATGAACATTATATAGTCTCAATCACTCCTAAAAATCTCCCACTTGATGAGGATGTACTCATATCTAGAGGGGTACTTTACATGACCACATGTGCAATTCAAACTTAATTATTCTCACTTTGATACCTCCAAGGTATACAACATGAATTCATAATAAACAACGTATACAACTTATGACTATAGTCTCAAACTTCCATGCCAACTCCAAATACAATATCACAATATCATGAATTATCAAGCAAATGATCAATATACTTAATACACATAAACTTAAACTAGGATCAACATGTCAAAGTTCCAACCATGGCCTCAGTAACATAATTATGACAACATGATCTAAACAATCTTGACCAGAGAGATTGTGCACTCCATTTAAACATATCATAACATGTTAATTGAAAACACAATCCACACCTTTATCAAAACCTCTACTGAGAACTCAAGATGTCAATATTTGTGGTCATGTGAAGATTAACATCTCCAAACTATACTTTAGTGAATGTGAAAAGATCCTTGTACAAGATCAAAATCTCATGTTTTCAACATCTATAATACTAATGAAGATTATTCACTAACCAAGGAACCTACATCACTGCCAAAAATTATTTTGTTCTCAACATGTACAATTGAGTGCTAAATGAGTATGGATGGAGAAATTTTCATGTACCATGTATGTTCATCCTAGTAAAATAATAACAATAGCTCCATAAAATGATTAGCTGATATGGTGATGGCTTTTTAAAAAATGAATTTGACTCTAAAATTCTCAATAAAAATAGTGGTACAAAATGATTAGCCATTTGGTTTAACTCTAAATATCACCTCTAAAATTTAAGACAACTAGGGTAATCGATAATATTTTTTGTTTACTTTTGATTCATATTTTTCAATAAATCCTTGCAAGATCTTATTGTCATGTGAGTTATTCGTGAAAAGGTAATATCCAGTATTATATTCTCTATTTCATCTTTTAGAAGATTTCTAATTCTAAAAGTAATATTCTAGAGTTTCTTAAAAGTATATTACTCAAAGCTATATTCTTTTTGTTTCAAATTTTTGAATATTTCTAGTTCTAAAATTAATATTCCCGAGAGTGTGATAGTACTTTAGTGAATTTTATCTTATCATGGAAATGTTAGCTCAATGGAAAATATAACTTCTATGGTCTCTAGGAAATAGGCAAAGGAATGCATATTTTTTATAAGTTCGTAACAACCATTGAATGTTAGTTACAGAGCAAAGATATTGTTATGAGGGTACAAGAGTACATAGGTGAAATGCTCCAATAGTAGTCAATAATATTATTGTAATCCTCATTACATTTTAGTAGTATAGTCATAATACTATAGCTAAAACTTTCCTTACTTGGTTGTGGTATAACTGAAACTTATGTTGCATTAATGTATATTTCAAAAACAAAAAATTGTTTCCTAATATTTTAGATTATAATTAGATTGAAAATAAGAAATGATAAATAATGAACAAATAATCTGAAATTTATCTTCAAAAAATTAGAAGCTATCTCTACTACATGTATAAATTGTTGAAAGGTCCAACTTTTATATGAAAGAAAGAAAGAAAATCATAAGGAGTCAAAATAATTCTATTTAAAAATAATTTATTTCGCCAACAGACCATGTATATTGTGTTAATATTTATTTCATGACATGGAATTATTACACTAATATATTATATATTCATGAGAGTGAAGAACTATTTAAGGATGATTTTGATGTCCTAAAGACAACTTTAAAAAAAAGGTAATCTACTACATTTGAATAAAATTGAAATCCTCACCAACAATCAAAGACAATAATCACTCTACATTAGGGGGAAAAGAGTTTTACAATGAAAATAATCTATACAAAAATTGCCTTATTATTAGGATTCATAAAAAAATTCAAAAAGAAATCAAAAGAAAATCTTTTAAATGCAGGTTCCCCTAAGAATTAGATGTATAGGTTTTGATTCCCATTAAAATTTATGAATGTTTTAAATATGATGAACATTTAATTAAAGAAATGTAAACTTTAGGGGATTGTGTTAGTTTGTTAGCTTTGGAAACTTATTTGTCCACATGTTGTTATTCAGTAAATAATAGTTTTCCTAACTAACTAGTTAAAGTAGGGACAATTATTTATTAAATAATTGACTCATTTTAGAAGAAACTATAAACCAACTTGGTTAGCCTATTTTTTAAGTTACTTTTAGTCTTGACCGTTGATCTCAACCATCGATTGAGAATCAATCTCAGTTATTGGTTTTTCATTAGGAGTAGTATAAAGTGTTGGGATAAGGTAACTCAACCTTACCACAATTTATTGCTTTATTTGTGCTTTCTTAACAAGTTTCTAAATGAAGCTAGATTCTTCCACAAGAAAAGGCTTGGAGTAGAAAAATAGAAAGCTTCTATTTTTTGGTGATTTATTCTCTTCTGTTTTGTTTTTATACAATGTTTGTGCATAAGGAAGTTTATAAAATAATTTGTAGATACATTTAATTAAGACACTTTAGAAGTTGTTTCCTTTTGTATGGAAACTCTATAAGTACAGACATTGTTGTATAGAATAAGTGAGAGAGATGAGAAGTTATTTGCATAGGGTTATGCTACTAAATTTTCTCTAGAATGGAGCAAGATGTAAATCTCCATGTGAAGGCTAAAAATGTATCATAACTTGTTGCTAAATTATACATTAGCTTGATGGTTTGGAGGGTGGGGTTTTTACCTGGAAAGGTTTTCCCCACGTATATCTATATTCTCTATTCTATCTCATTCTTCTAGTTTCATGATTTTAGAATAATAATTTGAATGTCATAATGATACTAAAATTTATTTAGATCGATAAATTGCAATCACTTTCCTTTAAGGTTTTAACTATGGGAAATCAACTATGTCTATTTCCACTTTTATGGCATAGTAGTATACACTTGTATTTTCTTATTAGAAGTATAAGGAACTATTGTATACAGGATGTGCATACTAATCTCAGATGAATTTTTGGGGTGTTCTCATTTCCCTTCAGTTGGTATTGGAGCTTAGTTTTGTGAATTTCATGTTTCTTGCATGTGAGGATCCATAAAGTTTCTAGTTCTAGGTATTTCCTCTATTAAGATTTCTTAGCATGTAGAACTTGAAGAAGTTTGTTTCGAAGAAATTGTCTGATAATTAATTATTTGATGAGTGGAATTCTTGTAATTGATTTATTCTTTGAGGAGACAACAAACATTTCTTGAAGGATAGTGAAGATAGAGAAAATAGAGTTGGTCATGTTGAGATGTCATTGATTTGGAGCTCTTGGTTGACAACATAATAGCTCTTGATGCATGGGTATTTGAAGGTGTCTCTTTTGTTACCTAGAATGCATAGAGGCTATGAGTTGATCGTTGGATGATTTGGAAGCTTTTGGATATCCTATCTCTCTTAGATGCATGTACTAGTAGTGGTTGTGGGATTGGTCTACAAGTGGGCCTGGAGTTCTAGTACTATGTTTTCCTCTTGGATGTTTATACATGCGTGGCTTGGATTATTGTTCATTGGATCTAAGGGGTTTATAAATTTTTCTTAAAAAAATCTATGGTGATGTTCATCTATGATAATCCATTATTCTGGGTTCAGTTGTTTGGTATTTTATTCAGACATTGAGTCTTCTAGATGAGAAATGGCTATGGATGTGCATGGGTGTTCTTAAACACAATGTTTTTGTAGGTTTTGCATGCTGAAATAAAAACTTGTAGTTTTTTGTGGATCTACTAAAGAGCTATTTTCTAGCCTTTTGTTCTTGTAGAGTGGTACTAGGTGAGATAGTTGTAGTTCTACATGCATGCATTCTTTGTGCATGGTGAGAGGAGGTGTTTTTATTTCTCTGCATGGAGATGTTGGTACATGATCAATCAGTCAACATTTATGTGGTGATGCTTTGCTGGATTCCTGGACTATGGTGCTTGATGTGGACATAATTGGCAAATCTGATTTGTGCTTGATTTGGTGTTTAAGGTATGTCATCTACATGATTATTCTATTTAATCTCATTTTCATGTCACTAATGTTATAGTGGGTTTGCATGTTGCAATGATTAGATCTACAAGTTATGTAATTAGGTGGGTAGGCCACCCATTTAATTGTAGTGGGATAACTTGGATCTGAACTATCTATATCCACCAAATTTGATTTAGTATTGGAGTAGACTTGTTATCTGGCCTTTTTTTTGGTCACTTGAGCATTTGTGTAGTTTCTTTGAGATGGGAGGATGGATGATATTTGAGTACTTGGATAGTCAATTATGGAATCTTAAAACATGGTGAATTTCCTTAGTGTAGAGATCTTAGTTTCACCCAATATGATTTGTAGGTCTGGATGATTTTCAAATTTGGAGGATGGTGTCTCGTATTCTTGGAGAGCTTGGTATCATAATGTAGTGGGAGATTTAGCAATGGTTGTATTTTTCCATCAAATGGTGATGGATGATCTTCTTTAGTGTTGTAGATGTTGGAGGATGCCTTAGATCCTGTTGGTGCAGAAGTGTCTTTCACATTTGTTGGTTCACTAGTTGGAGATGGTATCTTCATGTGATTGGAGATGTTGACATCTTTAGGATTCAAGGGATCCTTGGTAGAGATGTTTTTTATGCTTTTATTTGATATGTTATCATGGTGGCTTTTATGTCATGGTTCTCTCTTTATTACTAGTTTAGAGTTGTGACATGATACAATTATTTGATATGATCACATGAAGCATGTTATCTCTTTGGACGAGATGTTTTAGATCATGATGTCATGTTTATGTTCCTAATTCCATGATTGGAGCTTTGACATTGATCTTGGTTTAGTTTCTTGGTATTGAGTCTTTAATCATTTTCTTGATACTTCATGATAGTGCTATGTTGTAGTGGAGTTTTGCATGGAGTTATTGATTGTAGGTGCTTGTGGATACATGGAGACTGAAGTAAGGCTAGAGTTCTTTTGAGATGAGAGATATGTTGTTGAGATGTATACTATTGATGAGATTTCAATAGAAAGTCTAAGGAGCCTACACCTTTGATGGACATAAGTTCAATAGAGACCTATGAGGAGATTGTTCTTGGATAAGTCACAGGGTGACTTGCATATCTTGGAGGAGCATTCTCATTCCCTGCTCTTGGTCTACGTGGTAGTTTATCACTTGAGAGATATTTCCCAATGTCACTTTCAGGTGCTTTATCTTTTCTTTCATATTCATGGATCTTGAGCTGCAGTTAGATGATTCTAGAGGATTCATTATGAGAGATGGATAACATGATTATCTCCTTGAGGTGTATTTTCATTTATGATGATAATAGGAGATGGTAGTGGGCTGATTTCCTAAAATGGGAATGGAGTTGTTTGATCTTCTTTGAGAGGCTTACATCCATGTAGATTTATGATATCATGCTACGCTTGACCTCTTGAGGTTGAATAGTTTTGGATGTTGTTGTGGCTTTTCTCTTGGGGTTGTGAAGGAGATAATACTTGGCACAGTTGACATTTAGAAGTGTTTGTAGAAGGACATGCTACGTGCTTATGATTTGTAGTTTCTTTCTTTGGTCTTGGTTATCTTCTTAGATGTTTTGGTTCACATAACATTGTTTTTGAGATCTGTTGGAGCTATGGTGGTCACTCTTTTGTGGTCATTTGTTATCACTTGTACTTCATTGTTTTTTGTGATGACAAGCTGGTTCCTTTATCTCTTTTCTTTGTTGGATGTGGAGAACATGGGAGAGTTGTGGAGATTGGACAAAAGAGATGTTTCTTGCAGTGTTTTTGCTATAGGATTCACATATTGTTTGTGGATGGTCTTTGGTACTACATGGTTACACTTTCTTTGTGTTGTTATCAGTAGACTTAGTATGCTTTTGATTTTCAGATTCAACATTACCCATTAAGTGGGAGTTCTTATATGTGTTTGATCTTCATCGATTGGTTTGCACATAGAGCTTGAGGTTGCAGTTTATGGGTTGGTTATGTTGCCCACATGAGTTTTCTGGTGTAGGATACCTTTGAGGTATGGGTGATTGGATGGGTTAGAATTTATTGTGTAAGCTATTTTCAATCTCGTGGGTTTATCAATTGGACTGGACCAATCAGTTTGGTTTTAGTTCTAGCTGATGTTTTATCTTGTTTTCTAGAGGATGACTTCATAGTTTTTTTGGGCTAAGAGGTTGATTTTTTTGATGCTTCTTTGTAGCTCATGAGCATAGTGGAGTGGTGAAAATGTGTGTAGCCTATGTTATCACATGGATCTTATGCTCATGTTATTTGGACATGTGTCTAGTTGGAGCATGAGAGCATATGTTTTGATTTATGTTTTTTCATGAATGGTTGTGTTGATATAGTTTCATCAGTTTGAATCTTGTAAGGTCTTTGTCAAGTGGGAGATTGTTGGGATAAGGTGACTTAGCCTTACCATGATTTATTGCTTTATTTGTGCTTTCTTGGAAAGTTTCTAAATGAAGCTAGATTTTTCCACAAGGAAAGACTTGGAGTACAAAAATAAAAAGCTTCTATTTTTTGGTGATTTATTCTCTTATGCTTTGTTTTTTATGCAAGGGTTGTGCACAAGGAAGTTTCTAAAATAATTTGTAGATGCATTGAATGTAGACACTTTAGAAACTATTTCCTCTTGTATGAAAACTCTATAAGTACAAAGCATTGTTGTAGGGAATAAGAGAGTTAGAGATGAGAAGTTATTTGCACAGGGTTATGCTACCAAATTTTCTCTAGAATGGAGCAATATGTAAATCTCCATGTGAAGGCTGAAAATTTATTATAAATTGTTGTTGAATATTACATTAGCTTAATGGTTTGGAGGGTGGGGTTTTTACCTTGAAAGTTTTTCCCCACGTATATTTGTGTTCTCTACTCTATCTCATTCTTCTAGTTCTATGATTGTAGAATAATAATCTATATTTGTAATGCTGCTGAAATTTATTTAGATCAATAAATTGGAATCACTTTCCTTTATGGTTTTAATTATGGAAAATCAACTATGTCTGATTCCACTTTTACTATAAAACCAACTTGGTTAGGCTATTTGTTAAGCTATTTTTAGTCTTGACCATCGATCTCAACCATCGATTGAAAATCAATCTCAATTATTGGTTTTTCATTAGTAGTAGTATAAAGGGGGTCAGGGGGTATTTGGAGGACATAAGTTGGAGAAGCATTTTAAAATGTTAGACAAATAAATTTGAAATGATAGAAAATATTCTTGCAGTGTTAGAAAGGGCACATTGATAGCGATGGGGATTTCAATGGGGAATATCGATGAAAGAAATTCAGAGGTGGTCAGAATTATGTCAGTAAGAGGCAAGGAATTTTTTATCTCTTTATTTGCTAAAGTTAATAGAATTCCTCATCTATAGAACTAGATTTCCCTTAGTGGTTTTTCCATGGATGATTTGTCCAAAAATATTGTGTTCATTGTGTTGCTTATTTCCTTCTATATTTTATCAGTGAAATTATAGCTTTGTTATTGTAAGATATAAAGATATAGTGTTAATAGGATTTAGAATAATGCACATAAAAAGAGACCTTAAACCTAAATTTTTATAAATACATATGAATTGTAAGGGGATGGAATGTAAATATGGAAAAGCTAATATTGAAATAAATAAATGAAAGTACTTAACTCTTCCAAAGAACCTATTGAAAACCCTATCAAACCATCTCATAAACTATTGATTTCTGTGAGCCTAAACCAAAACTGTGAGATCTACAAAACCTAGAAATATTTTTCTTTTCTGAGCTAGGTCAACCTTGAGCCAAAGTTGGGGAAAGATCTTACCCTGGGGTACAATCTTACCCAATAAAGTTGATCTTCACCTGCACTGATCCAATGGAAATTCTGTTCACAGATCTTGAAAGTTCGGTGAAAAGGGTATCCATATCTACACTGACATTTGATGTCCCAAACCTATTCCTACAAAAAAAGGTTTTTTTTGTTTAGATGAGGAATTTTCCTCAGTCAAGCCCTAGTTTGCAATCAACCTTAATAATGGAATTGAAATAGAGAATGTTAGCAAGTAATAGAAGTAGATCTAAGAATGAAGCTATGATATTTGATAGATATGCAATTGTATATGACTTGTAAACAAGTATATTGATATGAAAGCTTGGACTCAATAATGTAAATAGAAACCATAAATTTTATTCAAAACCTCTATGATTGTATGCTTTAAATCCACCTTGAGGGAAGAATGAAAAGATCTCGAAGATGAACGAAGGATCTTGAAGGAAGATCACACCACCATGATGGATAGATCTAGGGCTTGAATGATGAATCTTGAATGCTTGAATAAAATCCCTTCAAAGGATTGAATGCTTCAATCATTGATCTTCAATGGAGAACTTGAATGCTTGAATGGGTGATTACTTTCTAACTTGATTTTTACTTATGCTCAAATTCAATAGAAGGTGGATGCTTATCATGAAAATTTGATGCTTGATCATAAAAACTGGATGTGAGAATGAGAGAGGAAAGCTTCCTTTTATACTAGTCTAGGACACAAACTTCTAGAGAGGTCAACATAGGAGAATTAAATTCCAATTAATCCTTAACCCCAAGAAATGGATCTAGATTACATACAATTTAAGAGTTTACCATTTTGAAACTTGAAATAGCCAACCTGGAAGTGGGAAAATAAACTTTTGAACTTCCCCCCACATCATGCAATCTTTATGATGAAAAGGGGGACCTATGTAAAGGTCGAGGTAAAATTGGACCTAGGTCAAGGTCAAGGTTATCTTTGACCTAGGTCAAGGTCAGGGTCGACCTTGACCCAGGGGTTTATAACCCTTAGAAATTTAGCCAAAAAGGAAAAATAGTGCCTGAGGAGGCCCAAATAGAACCCTAAATAGGCATAGAAGATGGGAAAGGGGTACAAAATAGGGGACAAGTTGATGAAGGCCCAAAATACTCGCTAAGGAGGGCTAAACATTATTAACATAAAAGTTCTTCCATTTTAAGACAATACATTAAGCCCTAACTTCAGTGTGAGAATGGAAATTGAACAAGCTCATGGTAAAGGAGAAGAAATATCCAAGTAGATTCACAATGAGATAGAATAGCACTTAGTTAAGGACACAAGTCCCCAAGATAATAATCCTAACTCAACATACATGAATGAGGGTGTAAAAACAAATAAAAATAAAAATAAAGCTAAAAGACACAAAAAGAAGGGTTAGTACTAAAACAAACCCAAATCAACTAGTAAAGGAAACCTTGCTAAGAAATGCTTCCTATACTAATGTCATATTTGGAAAGCTATCATAAAAAGAATAAATGCTTACAGAAGAAAGACAAGATAAACACTATAAATAATATAGCTTCATGATCCAATTCTACTAGCATGAAAGTGAAAAGAGAAAAAGAAAGAAATTGATTACCTCACCTAGTAAGATGCCCACCTTACCGTGAATCACCAAGGAGGGAGAGCCCAATAGGTGGCAAAACATGATAGTTCACCCAAAAAATATGCTTTGCAATTGCAATGCATCTTCTAATGCCTTTTGAAACACCCGTATATCTACCTTCTTGTATCACCATAGAATATACAATGTGTGTCCCTTCAGGATTTAGAAACCTATGTGCATTACCTTCCACAAATTTAGCATATTGAAAAATTGTAAAATGTGTGTCTCTTTAGGATTTAGAAACTTATGTGCATTATCTTTAGAGTATTTAGCATATTGAAAAATTGAGAAACACATCTCTTTAGGATTTAGCAACTTGTGTGCATTACCTTCAGAGGATTTAGCATATTGAAAATTTGAAAAATGTGTGTCTCTTTAGGATTTACCAACTTATGTCCATTACCTTCAGAGAATTTAGCATATTAAAAATTTAAAAAATTCGTGTATCTTTAGGATTTAGCATATAAATAAAAGACAATAGAACAAGGGAGACCACCATGAACACACCCTATGGTAAAGATCAATTAAAGAAATTGTAGAGGAAGATGAAATAGGAATAGGATCAATGGAGGTCTCATTCAAGCAATTTTCATCATCAATTCCCTATACCTCATTAAGGGATCTATCATTGTTTGTAATAAAAGCCTCATTAAAGTATTAAATAAAAAATACATATTGAACACAAAGTAACACTAAAAGAATGAAAAAATTAAACATTTCTGTATTTTTAAAGAAATTTTGTAGTTTTTTTTGTAGTTTTGAAACTTAAACATAAATATGCAAGATATAACCAAGATGCAAATCTAACACAAAAATGAATGAGTTGTCATAAACGGGTTCACCAAAATGTAAGATATACAAATATGGATGAATAGGGTTTAGAGTAATGCACATGAAAGAGACCATAAACCCATATGTTTATAAATCATATTATTTGTAAGGGGATGGATATATAAATTTAAAAATGCTAATATTGAGATTTAGAAATGAAAGTACTTACCTTTGCAAAAGAACCTACTAAAAACTCTATCAAATACCTCTGCAAAAAGAACCTACTAAAAACCCTATCAAATAGTCTCAAGAACTTTTGATTTCCATGAACCTAAACCAAAATTGTAAGATCTACAAAACCTAGAAATATTTTTCTTTTCTAAGAAGGTCAACCTTGAACTTACCCCGAGGTAAAATATTACCCCAAAAAGTCACCCTTGACTTGTACTAGTCCAACAAAAATTATATTTGTGGATCTTGAAATTTTAGTGAAAGGGTTATCCAGATCTGCATTGATATTCATTGTTCCATAGCTATTCCTGCAAAAAAAGGATTTTTCATTTTCATGAGGGGTTTTCCTTAGTGAAACCCTAGTTTGTAATCAACCTCAATAATGGAATGTTAAAATAGAGAA
This sequence comes from Cupressus sempervirens, assembly GCA_028749045.1. Taxonomy (NCBI): domain Eukaryota; kingdom Viridiplantae; phylum Streptophyta; class Pinopsida; order Cupressales; family Cupressaceae; genus Cupressus; species Cupressus sempervirens. The sequence continues at coordinate 163,211,183 of CM053786.1, read as the reverse complement.
TATTAGCAAGTAGTAGAAGTAGATCTAACAACAAAGCTATTATATTCAATAGATATACAATTGTATTTGAAATGTAAACAAGTATATTTATATGAAATCTTGGACTCAATCATTTAAATAAAAACTAGAAATGTAAATCAAAACCTCCATGATTGTATGTTTGAAATCCACCTTGAGGGAAGAATGAATAGATCCTGAAGATGAACAAATGATCTTGAAGGAAGATTACACCACCATGATGGATAGATCTAGGGTATGAATGATGAATCTTGAATGCTTGAACCAAATCCATTCAAAGGATTGAGTTTTTGAATCCTTGATCTTGAATGGAGAACTTGAATGCTTGAATGGGTGCTTGCTTCCTCACATGATTTCCACTTATGATTGAATTCAATGGAAGATAGATGCTTGATCATGAAAAGTGGATGTGAAAATGAGAGAGGAAAGCTTCCTTTTATACTAGTCTAGAGCACAAACTTCTAGAGAGGTCGACATAGGAGAATTAAATTCCAATTAAGTATTTTCCCCTAGAAATTGACCTAGATTAAATACAATTTAAGAGTTTACCATTTTGAAACTTGAAATAGTCGACTTGGATATGAGAAAACAAACTTTTGAACTTCCCCCCACATCCGGCAAACTTTTTGATGAAAAACGAGGACCTGGATCAAGGTCAAGGTCAAATTTGACCTAGGTCAAGGTTGAGGTTGACCTTGACCTAGGGGTTTAGGACCCCATGAAAATAAGCCAGAAGGGAAAAACAGTGTCCAGGGAGGCCCAATAGAGCCCTAGATAGGCAGAGAAGATGGGAAGGGGTCAAAAAATAGGGGACAACATAATGAAGGCCGAAAATACCCCCTAAGGAGGGTTAAATGTTCTTAACATGGAAGTTCTTCCATTTTGAAATAATGCAATTATTTTTTGATATTAGTTTTAAAATTATTTTTGACAATTATATAATCATTTAAGATAGGAGATTAATTATCAGTGACTGCAATAGGAATCTTCACATGGTACCTAAGTAGTGTTGAGGGTAGAACTTTTTTTCCCTGGGAAATAAATTTAGGTTTTATAAAACCTAGGTTGATCTCTTAAGATTTATTATTTCTTTAATCCCTTAAGATGGCTTCATTTGGTTTGAGAGATTAGGATAGATTGGATGGTGCTTTGGATTTTGGTGTCTAGAAGGCAATACTTTCTTTATTGTTAGAAGATAATGTTATTAAGTATTATGTTACAAATTTTGTAGTTGTACCTACAGATATGACACATCTTGCAACATACAAGAAGGATGATGACAAGGAAAGGAGGATAATCCTTGATGGTCTCAAGATTTAGATTGATCACATATCTTAGAGCTAGACACAATGATGAAGATGTTGGATGTCATCTTGAATCTATACCTAAATGCTACCACCAACATGAAGATGATTCCTAGAGTGAAGTTTAAGAATACCTAGATGAATCAGGGAGAAGACATCACAAGTTACCTCACTAGACTTAGACTTGTCAAGAATGAGTGAACATTTGTTAGAGATAGCCCTAGTGATGACAAGCTAGTACAAATAGCCCTAAATGGGTTTACTAAGATGTGGAGTGTTTTTGTTCAAGTTTTCAGTGGATGAGACACTTTAATGAGTTGGGATTGATTGTGGAGTGATTTCACTCAAGAGGAGTTTAGACTAAGTCTTGTCAATGAGGCCAACAAGAGTAAAAAATTGAGGTGAAATAGGAGAATGTTTCCCTAGCGAGAAAAGGGAAAGAAAAGAATGGGTCTAGAAAAGGATTGAATTCACAAAGTGAGAAGAATAAAAAGAAGGATGTGTCTAATATCAAATTCTTTGTCTATCATGAGTATGGTCACTATGTTAGTGATTTACCAAAAAGGAGGAAGGGAACGAAGCAGGTGGCAACTTCAACAAGTGTGAAAGAACATTCCAGTAGAATATAAGATGAGTTTGAATTCATAGCTTATATGGTTATCTCAACCTCATAGTATCTTTGGTATATAGATAGTGGGGTGTCATTTCATATGATAGGAGTTAGAGAGTACTCCATTTATAAAGAGGAGAACACCAATATCCAGATTTCCATGGAAAACTTGTTCAAACTCAACTCAATTGGGAAATGGACTATTTAATTTTAGAGGGAGAATGGAAAGATAATTCCACTTCATGGTGTGTTGCATGTACCAAGCTTAAATATAATGTGATTTTGTATCATTTTCTTCAAGATAAGGGGTATAATGTACTCCTTAGAGGGACACATGTGTTGATCAAGCATAAGGATTAGAAGTCACCCATAACTATTGGAATTAGGAATGGTCACTCTTATAGGTTACAATTTGATACTCCTAAGGAACTCATAAACAACAGTAATCCTATAGAGCTTGGAAAGCTATGGAATAGGAGGATGGGCCATATTCATCATGGAGTACTTAAAGTGCTTCATGAGAGAGTGATGGGTGTTCTAGAGGTGAGCATAGAGCATTATGATGTATGTAAAGGATGTGTGTTGGATAAGTTAGTGAAAGACTGTTTTACAAGGAGTGACCCCAGATCTGAGAGTGTTCTTGATCTAGTACATTCAAATATTTTTGGTCCAATTTGACAAAATCTCTCAAAGGATATGAGTACTATGCTACTTTATTTGATGATTTCTATAGAAATACCTAGATATACTTCTTCAAGACTAAGGATGTGGTTTTCACTCACTTCCAAGAGCTCAAGGCTATTACTAAGAACTCAAAAAGAAGGAAGATAAAGGTTCTTTGATCAAATAATGGAGGCGAGTACAAAGGAAATGTCTTCCAAGAGTTCTATACTAGGGAAGGAGTCAAGAGAGAGTGGAATGTTTCTTACAATCCACAATAGAATGGAGTTTCTAAGAGAAAGAACCATTCTATATCAGAGATAGCAAGGGCTATGCTACATAACCAGGATATTTCCTATTTGTTATGGGTAGAGGCATGTAGTACAATAGTTTACATTCAAAATAGGGTTCCATACAAGGTGCTAAGGAAGATGACAACAAAGAAGTATTTCACAAGGAAGAAGCTAGATGTTGGTCACTTCAAGATTTTTGAGAGTTTGGCATATTTTCATATTCCAAATGATACATGTATAATGTTAGATTAGACTATAGAGAGAGGGTACCTTGTTGAGTATAGTGAAACCTCTAAGGCATGTAGTTTTTTATCCTCATAACCAAAAGAATTATTGTCAGACATGATGTTAAGCTCATGGAGGACAAGGAATTTAGAAGGTCTAGAAAGTTGCCCGTAGATGGTCAGAGCGAGTAGCCAGAAAAATATCCAAGACCAAGTCAAGAGTAGAAAATATCAAGTACAATTACTGGTACAAGTGTAGTCTCCGGTGGTGAAGATTCATTAAATATGGAGTAATTGGTGCAATAGGAAATGCATCAAGAAGACATAAAGGTTGATATTTCATCCTCTACAATTGGTAGTAGGAACCATGAGGTTTAAGATACACAAAGGGATACTCAAGAGTTTCTGGGTGATCCTAAGAAGAGTACTAGACATCAAAGACAACCAAGTTTAATGACTGTGTCATTAGTTAGTTAGTTGGTTGATAGTGAGCCTTCCAACTATCAGGAGGTTGTAGAGTGCTAGGACTAACCACATACATAAATAAGAGTTACATGCAATTACAACAATTATGCAAAAATAATAAAGTAGATAAATGAGAACACAAGACACAAGGATTTAACATGGTTCACCCAATCCCTGGGCTACATCCACCAACAACAAGTCCAATATTATTATTTCTAGTGATTACAATTTGCAATCCCTTACAACTCAATACCACCACAAGGACCTACAATATCACCATACATTATGAAATCCCTAACCCTAAGCCATTTTATACAAGCTTTTTCCACTTGCAAAAATACAGTTTGAATAAGTCATCAAATAGAAAAAACATAGCAGTCAATGCCTTTTACAATATAATGTCATTTTTGGCTTTAGGGGTGTTGCCCCAAAAAACCCCACCCTATACTATGAAATGGATAGAACCTAGGGTACTTCCCTATGACCCTGGAGGGGTGCTTCCCCTTGACCCCATCTTAGGGTTGCTACCCCCAAATGCCCATAGAAATAATCTAGGGAGAAACTACAATGAATAAACCTCCAAGTTTGATTAGGCTCCATAGAGCATTAGGTATGGTGAGGTTCTATGGTTGAGGAATAGTCTTCAATAATGTAGAATGATGTGAGGGAAATAGTGCCCAAACCAATAGATAGAGTAGTAGCTAGATCATGTTGGATCTATAAGATAAAGCATGGTATAGAAGGTAGCATCAAGAAATACAAGGAAATGTTTCTGACAAAGGGGTTCTCTCAGAAGGAGGGAATAGACTATGAGGATACATTTTCTCCATTGGCCAAGTATACTTGTATATGAGCTATAATCTAATTTTTAGCATAGATGGGATGCCAAATTGATCAAATGGATGTCAAGATAACATTCCTTAATGGTGAGTTAAAGGAGGAGATATACATAGAAAAACCAGAAGGCTTTGTCACACACATCAAAGAGACATGTGTAGATTGAAAAGAGCCTTGTACAAACTAAAGCAAGCTCCTAGAGCATGGTATGAGTACATTGATACATACTTACAAAAAATGGGCTTTGTGAAGAGTGAAACAGATGCTAACCTTTGCTACTAGATGGTTGGGGGTGAAGTTCTCATTCTTGTTCTTTATGTGGATGACTTGTTTCTTATAGGTTCACTAGGGCTCATAGAGGATTGCAAGAGGAACCTTGTAGAAGAGTTCAAGAAGAAGAATTTGGGACTTATGCACTACTTTTTAGGCATGGAGGTATGGAAAATAAATGGAGAGATTTTCCTTGGTTAAGGGAAATATTGTATTGATATCTTGACGAGATTTATGAGGGACGATTGCAAAGCCATGTCTACACATATGATCACAAATTAAAGGAAGGTAGATACATTCAGGGAAAATGATGTAGATCTCATCTTATATAGTTAGTTGATTGGTTCACTTATGTATTTGGTCAACACCAAGCTAGATATAGCATTTACAGTAAACTCTATTAGTTATTTCATGGTTGAACCAAAAAAAATGCACTGAACAATGACTAACCATGTTCTATGTTACTTAGATTATACACTTGAGTATGGGATCAGATATGGTGAAGGTATCAGATTGATAGGCTATAATGATGCCAATTTGGAAGGAAGTACAATAGACAAAAGGATCACTTCAGAGTGTTGTTTTAGTTTAGGACTAGGAGTTGTATCTTGGTCCAATAGGAAGCAAATTTTTGTGGCTTTGGGTTTAGCAAAAGAAGAATACATAGTAGCTAGTATGTTGACATGTGAATCTATATGGATTTGAAAGCTATAAGAGGCCTTATTTGGTTAGAAGGTTGAGACTATTGTGATACACTATGTCAATCAGAATTCCATCAAGTTGCCTGAGAATACAATGTTTCATGATAGGTCTAAACATATAGACATTAGATATCACTTCATCAAAGATTGTATACAACATGAGAGTTGTTTATCTATAGTACATACCTATAGAGGAGTAGGTAGTAGTCATTTAGATGAAGGCATTGGGAAAGGATAAATTCATCTTCTTTAGCAAGAAGTTGGGTGTTATGTAGAACAACTTCCTCGCTAAGAGGGAGTGTGTGTTTGTTAGCTTTGAACAATTGTTTGTCCACATGCTATTATTTAGTAAATAATAGTTTTCCTAACTAATTAATTAGAGTATAAATAATTGAATCCTTTTAGAAGAAACTAGAAACCAACTTAGCTAGGGTTGTTAAGATGTTTTAAATCTCGATCGTCAATTGAGAATCAATCTTGACAGTTGGTTTTCAAACATAAGTAGTATAAAAGGGGGTCAAGGGGAATTTGGAGAACAGAAGTTGAGGAGGCATTTTGTAGTGCTAGAAAAAAAATTTGTAGTGATAGAAAATAGTCTTGCAGTGTTTTGCAAGGGTACAGTGCTAGTGTTGGGGATAGTAGTCGAGTATACCAGCAGGAGAAATTGAGAGGTTGTTAGGCAAGGAGTTGTGTATCTCTTGATTTTTTGAAGTTAATATTATTCCCCATTTGTAGAAGTAGTTTTCCCTTGGGGGTTTTTCCAAGGATGATTTTCTAAAAATATTGTGTTCATTGTGTTGCTTATTTCTTTCCATATTTTATTGGTGAAGTTGCAATTGTGTTTTTTTTAGTATTATCTGTGAATTTATTTTGGCAGTTAAATAATCATTTAAGATGAGAGATTAATAATCAGTGGCCACAATAAAAAAATTCATGGATTGAAACTTGTAGTATAAACCTTTCTATGGTGAAAGCTATGATGAGATGGTAGTGGTTATGGTACTGGCACAAAAATAAATAATTACGCAAAACTATGCAACAAAGATGTAGCGCCCAAGTATTAAAGGAACCTTTTTTGCCTTGGCCTAAACTTCAACTCGTGAAGAGAAATTGGCATGTCATTTCAAATCTATGATTTAGAAGCCCTAGTAGAAAAAATAATAGTCAAGTAAAGGTGAGCAATATACATCAGAAAAGCCTTGTAACAAGGCAAAATTACAGGCTCAACTCATATTACCCAACAAAGCCAAATAAATAAATCCATTCATATATTATAGAAAATAAGTATTAAAAGTAACATAACAATTATGGAAGGCAAGAGCCCACAACATAATGATAAATTGTGAGCCTCTTATCGAAGAGGTGTTTGGTTCACCTCTACACAAACTAAATAAAATAAAAAATAATAATTAACTAAATAAAATAAAAAATAATAATTAATCACACATAATAATAATGAATCTTGACTTGTAAGGAGACACAAGCCATGTTTCCATCGTCTCTTCTACACATTATAGATACTAAAATGTATTTTGCATGCATAACAATACAAAATGCTTCTTTGGAAACCACGACGTTGTCAATATATTTTTTAAAAGACAAAAAAGCTACTAATATAATCATTAGAAAAATGCCCAGCAAACAATCATAATTCAAAAGATGATTATGAAGATAAAAATTTCACACAAGAAGAAAAACTTCAAATCAAAGCTGCATAACAAACCGTTTAATCCTTACAATGTCTGCCATGACCTACTTATAGACTTTTTTTTTACCAAACTTTTGTTGCTTAAAAACGATAGACTACTAATGAAATAGCTATGAACTAATGAGGAGGTAGGAAATTTTAGGCCAAAAATAGAATTTAGATAAAAAAAAAAAAAAATAGTGCATAATTTTATGGTAATAGTTAATAAATAATTTATAATAAAATGCCATCATGTGCTTTGGATATCCATTTTGGATCTGTTTACCCTTTTCAGGAATTCTAAGGCACGATTTAATAGTAGAATTTAGGTGAAATTAATTATTTAGAGTAGCTATTATCTACGTTTCTTGGCAACCTCCACATGATGGTATCGAAATGGCTATTCAGCCATGAGAATGATTTTTTTCTAATACTTATTAATAATTTAAATATTATTTAAAAAAAAAGAAAAAAAAGAGAGTATTGTTAGTTCATATTCCCTCTAGACATAAATGTTTTACGCTTGCTTCATGCAAACTTTCAGTTTTCTTGTGTACGACTCTTCATTTGAGCTTTCCTTCTATAGGCACCACTTGTCAAACCACATTTACTGCAGGAGCTTTTAGGTTACGATATAATGGCTTTGGCCAACGGTGAACCAGTTGTTTTTGGTATTCACGCTACTTCTTTGAACTGCCATGGCGCCACCTTAGAAAAAATGTTCGCACAAGTTTGTCTCGAAGGTCTTTCATGAGGTAATCCTGACATTATCCTTCCTTTGCAAGAATATTATGCTGCTTGTGACTAGTTAGAGCAACATACCTTGATAGGTTATTTTGTTGGTAGGTAGGACTCCTCTTGAAGCTATGCTTCGAGACTGGGTTAACAAATGTTGGAATCATCATGGAGTCTGCCTTGATGCTATGCAAAACCTTACCAAAAGTTTTTTAAAAAATTTTGCTTCACTAACCCATCACAAGTAGACACGTTCTTTAACAATAAACCTTGGTATGTGTGTTCCTCTATACTTGTTTTTCAAAAATGGTCCCGAGACTTCACAATCTCAGATGATAAAAAGCTTAGGGTTCCTGTGTGGGTCGAGTTTCCAGGTCTTCCCTTGCAATGATGGCCTTTCATTGAGTCCATTTCCAAAGCCCTTGGCAAACTTGTCACCAAGGAGCCTAAGAAATTTTTTAATGCTCGCTCATAGCAACACATTTGTGTCAAAGTTGATCTTTCCAAGGATCTCAAGGATTCTGTGAAAATCTAGATTGGAGCTCAAACCTTCTCCTAGAAGGTGCTTTACTTGAATCCACCTAATACTTGTTATAGGTGCTAGTACATAGAACACAAGATCAAGGATTGCCCTCTAGCTATGCCTAGGGTCAAGCCCATGCCTAAAGAAGTGCCTACCAAATAGGACGAAGGAAAAAAGGAAGAATGGGTTACTGTTGGGCACAAGGGAAAGGTTCCCTTGAATCCCTTGTCCCCCAAGCAATCTTATGCAGTGGTCATTGTGGTTCCTCCTATTCCCACAGAAGCATCTACACTAGCTAGCATGGTGACACAAGTAGCTTTCACAGTGCCTATTTTGGGGGTTTTGTAGGTTCTAAACCCTGCTAGTACGTAGGGGATTAAGGCGGCTACCAGGGTTTTTTCCTTGGCTAGGGTTCATGCTCCTCTTCCAGTTTCTTCCATTGTGCCATCAGTGACAAGGCATTCTCATAGTCCTCCTAGACGTGCAGAGATACCAAAAGTGAAATGACAGGCTATAAGGTTAGAGGATTTCCCATCTGATTTACACTTGGTTTCTACCTTCTTGCAGAATAACTACTGCTTTGTTGAGGACGAGGATGACATGGAAGAGTTCTCATGAACTTCCTCTCCTAGAATGTTTGAGGCCTTACAGACCTCCATAGAAAATTCTATAACTGGGACACTTGTCATAGATTTGGTAATTTAGATTTTCTCTATGTGCAAGAAGTTTAGATTTATAGTTTCATGCTTTCTGCTGCATGCCACATCATTCGGTAGGATCGCATTATGTTTTCCTCTTAGCATGAACCTAGCTGAGGTGGTGTGGTTACTCTCTTGTCACCTCACCTTCACTCTGCTATTATTTTGCATAGTTATGACCCCACACATAGAATTATTTGGCTTTTGATTTCCATTCACAATCATTCTTTTAGAGTCATTAATGTTTATGCCTCCAATGATGCTGTGGAAAGGTTCCAAATGTGGATTTGGCTAGCTGACAACTTGCATCCTACTACTTGGGTCATGTGTGGGGACTTCAATATGGTTGAAGTGACATCTAAAAAAGATGGCATTCTACCCCTTCGGTGGACAACTAGGGAAAGAGAAGCTTGGTACTACATGCAAAATAAATTGGGCCTTTTGACCCCAATACAAACCGCAACTAGGGTAGTGGGGTTTGGCACACTTGGTCCAACTTTCCAGTTGGCTCTGACTGCATTTTAAAACATCTTGATTGTGCTATGATCTCTGTGCAATCTTTTTTCTCCTTTTCTGAAGATTGAGATCTACCTATCATTCCCCTGATAGATGTGGCGTTATCTGATGACTATCTCATCTATTTTGTCATTTCTTGGCAAACAATTGTCCCCAAGGTGGCCAAGTCTTAGATCTTCCTCAACACATCTGTGATGCTGCATGCTTCCACCATCTCGCACATCCAACATGTCTAGAATTTGGAGCCACATCCACCATCATAGTGGGGATGGATTCCCTGCTCAATTTCTGCACATCTATGGGGCACCAGCTAGCAATTTTTAGGAAACACTCTTATGAAGCCAACACCCTCGCCCTCAAAAAAGCCTCTGAGGCTTTCATCTTCAACCCCTTTGATGTGGATTTGCAAATTCACCTTGCCAAGCTTTGGCATGACAAGAAAATTGCTGACAACTATGATGCCCATGGAGGTCAAATCAAGGCCCATCTCCCATAAAGCCTTGAAGGAGTTCTTTCAAGCTCTCTAGGCCTGTCATACCAATATTGGGATTAAAAAGATCAAACAGGGAATGACTGTTTTGTCCAGTCTCCCTGACATCCTGCAAGCATTCGTTCATCATTATGAGAACATCTTTGCTTCATAGGGAAATTCAGTTTCTTAGGAGGAAGCTCTCAAAAAGTGTATCTTTGTTACTCCAAACCGCCTTGTGGTTGAGCAACATGCTTTCTGTGAGCAACTTCTTTCTCTCAGAGACCTTAAAGAGGTAGTTTACTCCATGGAAAATGACAAGTCTCCTAGGTGTGATGGCTTCGCTATGAATTTTACAAACACCTCTAGGAACAAATAGGTCTTGACCTACACAAACTCTATCTCAAAGCATATCATACTAAAATCTTAGGAGCAATAATAAATAAAGGGAATATCAAATTCATACCTAAAGCTAGTGATCTTGAGGACATATGCAATTAGAGGCCCATTACCCTTTTGAATGTGTCTTATAAGATCATTGCCAAGGTGCTCTCTCTCAAAATCTGGCACATGTTACCTTTAATTATGAAGCCTGAGCAAACTGGCTTCATCAAGTCTAGATATATTCTTGACAACATCATTGTTGTCTAGAAAGGTATGGAATGGGCTCGCAAGTCCAAGTAGCAAGCTATCTTTTTAAAGATAGATTTTGCTAAAGCCTATGATCACATTGAATGGCCCTTCATCTTGGCTATGCTTCAGGCTCTGGGTTTTGGTCCCAATTTTCTTCAGTCCATGGAGATGCTCTTTGGTGATGCTAATTCTTGCATTACCATCAATAATTCACAATTTGAGACGTTTGGAATTTTTTTGTTCAATCAGGCAAGGTTGTCCTCTAGCTCCAGTGCTTTATGTCATTGTTGCTGAAGATTTTGGCTATTTGCTAGCTCATTCTATGTCTTCAAAGTTGGTTCATGGTATTTTCTTGCTTGAATCTTCCTCGTAGTTAGTCAATGGTCATTTTTCTAATGATTCCTTTCTTACTCTTCTTGAGGATGAAGAAAACATCAAAAATGCTTTAAATTGTCTGGACACCTTTTGTCAAGCCTATGGCTTTGCCATCCAATGGCATAAAATGCTCTGCTACCGCTAGTCTTTTTTTCCAGCTCCACCTTGGCTTAGCTAGTTCTAGTGGAAATGAGTTACTCATGGGGAAATCTTCCACTTTCTTGGCATTCCCTTTGCATTCTAGGCCTCTCCTGTGGAGCTTTGGAATGTCGTGCTTGCCAAGATTAGCAAAAAGCTCGACTATTGGATCACTAAGCCGCTTTCTCTTGCTGGTAAGTTCTAGATTTGTTCTAAGATTTTGGCCGCCACTCATGTGTACTATACTTCCTATTGGGAACCCTCCAAAGCTTCCTATCTCAAGCTAGAACATTTGCTTAGAGATTTTCTTTGGGATTTTGGTTCTGACCATCATGGTTTTCACAGAGTTGTTTGGGATTTATTTTGTCTCCCAAGGGAGTCTGGTGGTCTTGGCCTACGTTCCACTCAGAAACAAGGCCTTGCTCTCTATGCAAAATGGATTATCCAAGCTATTTTTGGGGATGAAGCCTAGAAGATTCTGGTAAGGCACTGCATTTCTTTCGGCTTCCCTATTAACAGGCCTATGTGGAAGGGGATTAGTTTTCAAACCCTTCTCATCATGTGTGAACCAGTGGCCATTTAGGGCTCATTTGTTATTAAGAGTATCTGGAAAGCCTAGGAAGCTCTTAAGTCATGGCTTCGTTGGGCTAGAGATGAGTTTTTCAATGGGCTCTCCTTGACTCAATAGAACATTTGGTGGTCTCCCCTATTTGCAATTCAGGGTGCTCCTCTCACCAAGATTCAAGGTGCCAGTGCTCTACATTTTTTCAAATGTGGCATCCAAACTCATAATGATCTCTTTTGAAGAGTCACCATGAGTTTTAGGTCATGGGAAGATATGCAAGTTTAGTACCACCTTGTTAGTATGGATCAACAAACTTTTGACCTTCTAATGTCTTCCATCCCTGTGCACCTAGTTCATAAGGTTGGAATTCAGTTTGTTCGACCTTGGTGGAATGATTGGAAGTGGTATCCTGCCACTCCATTTGCCAATTATAAGCCCAATATGGGGTATAGATGGATCTTGCCCCATCTTCTGATGGTTGACATGCTTAACTAGCGGTGGTATTCACAATCTTTGCTTTCTCAATGGAGAAAATGTTTTGACACCATTTGGAGTGCTATTACAAAACCCAATATTGCCCACTTTTCTTGGTGCCTTGCCTTCCAAGGTCTTCCCTTGGGGCCTTGACTCAAGTACATTGGGATTCCTGATCCCAGATGCCCCTTCTGTGGTCAACTTGAGTCATTTTTGAATATTTTTTTGTTTTGTAAGCGTGCTCAAAATTATTGGCATTAGATTCATGATTTTTTCAAGCCTTTGAGGCCTAAACCATTTTCATGGCACATGATCCTATTGGGTGATTCCTCTAGAATTCCTTAGAAATTCACTTAGATTTGGCATACCTTCAGGATGGAAATTTTGTTTTCTCTGTGAAAAGATAGGAATGCTGTTAGTTTTTTGGATGTTAACATTGCTATGTACACTAAGGCATGCATTTGTAACAATGTGATTATGAAGATCTAGGTGCAAGCTAATAAAGTTTCCCTAGAAGTTGCTCACTTACATGAATTGTTAAATCATTGGGGAAATGCTCCTTGCACCATTGCTAGAGTTCCTCTAGATGCCTCGGTTGATGCCTCTATGCCTCGTGGCTGCCATTCTCATTGCTAGTCCCCAGGCCGCCACTCACACACGCCATGCTCCCAAGCTTCCTACCATTGCTCACCTAGTGGTGGTGATGGCAGATGGAGGTGTTCCTCTGCTTCCCCACCCCATGGTGGTTCTGGTTGGTCCCTGACTCCTCCTCCTGTGCCTCGGTAGGCACAATCTAGGAAATTTCCTCACCTAGCTTTGGCGATTTCTCCTCTACGGCTAGATGTTAAGGATGCAAAAGATGCCCCTAATCCTACTACTGTTGATGATGAATAGACTGTTCCCAGTCCATCCCATAATCCCACTGATATGTGGGGATTTCTTGATAAAAATAATCCTCCTCCCTTGGCTATCACTGCTTTGGTAGCCTGAGGTTGTTTATTCTATTTTTTTTGATGAATAGTTATTGTTTCTGACTGAGGCTGTGTGAACTCTTTCACGGGGTGATCTTGTAGCCCTTGGCCCATTTTTTGTGAATTGTATTCTTAGTATATTTTATTAATAGTAAAAGGACTATTCATCAAAAAAATATTATAAAATAGTTTTGTTATAATTTTTAAATTAATATTAAAGAATAAATAATAAATTATGGTATATGGTGGTGATGAGGAAGATTGCAATTCATTAACAGGCTTCTTCAAATTTTGTATAAAAATAAATAACAAAGTAGAAGGTGGAGGGAAAGGGAATACAAATGGATAGTATAATGGGAAAATGGATTTTTGAATTTATAAGAAGACTTGCAACATATCTATTTTTTGAGCATAGTGCGGTTAGTTTAGAGAGAGAAAATTAAAAAGGGTCAAAGAAAATAGAGTAAGATTGTGGTTGTATAACATAATTGGCAAGACATAATAACTATTTTTGCTTTGGGATATTTGACATACTAAATTTTCTTTTACTTTGGGATATTTGACATACTGAATTTTCCTTTTCTCGTTAATGAGAAGGACACCATGTATGATAGTGATATAAAAGAAAATAGTTTATGGTAGCATCAAAATCTAGAGTTTGCTTTGGCCTTCATGAAGCTATTCCTGGAGGCATCAAGCTTTTCAAAGAAATTTATAGGAATAATTAAAATTTTAAATTTATTCAAAGTTTTAAAAAATTAGAAACTTACATGAGAACAATTAAGAAGAAATTGGAGAAATTTTACATTATAGATAGTTTTAAATGGTATGAAGGAACTAAGAGATTTGAGGGTGCCAAATAGCAATTTGGCTTGTGATTATGCTAAAATAGATTTGTGAATGCATGAAAGAATTGATGGCTTTCAAGGTGTAGTAAGTCTCATGTACATCAAAGGCATACAAGAGTTTGAATGTCATCAAATTTCTAATAATAAAAAGATTGAGAGAAATATCTTAATAATAGTTTGTAACTATCATTTGAACTTCCACTTATTCCTCCCCATGCATTTCTCATCTTTTAGAATTTTTAAAATTTCTCAGTAGAGAAAATAAAACTGCTATTAGGAAAAATAAACATAATCAATTAAAAAATAGAAATTATATAATCAAAATTTGATTTAATAAAAAAATATAAAAGAAGCTTAGGCTAAATTCTTTTTACACAATTCTCAAAATCTAAATTTACAGAAAATGCAATTGAAAAATTTATCTCTTAAAGATTAATAAAACTACTAAATATATATTTGAAATAAATGAAATTTTAAACTTACAATAATACACACTATAAAATTTATGAAAATTATTCTATATTTTATGATGGGAAGGTAGGGATCGAGAAGGGCATCAACAAGGTAAAAATTACAAAATGCATAATGTAACATTTTCTTTCATTATTGTCTTATTAGTTGTCATCCACTCAAGGTATGGTAGAGGGCTGAATTCTATATCTACTGCTAAAAGGGATCTAACCTCTTTTTTGTAACTAAGTATATTATTTATTAATAAAAAAGGACTATTCATCCAAGAAAATAAAAATAAAAACTGATCAATCAGACATATTTATTATTTATTATTTTAAAAATTGATCAATCATACATATTTATTATTTAATATTCTTAAAAGTGTTACACTTCCCAACTCTACAATTTATTTCTATGTTCATTTCGGTAAATAATACAAATGTTTGGGATCTTTTGAATTGTTGGCAGTGGAAAAATTCAGCAAAGCAAAAAGTAGCCATCTTTCATACCTATTCCATGCTTTCTTTGGGCCTTTCATAAAAGCTTGTTCAACATTAGTGGCTAAACTACATTCACACCCATTTAATAAAGGTTTTGCTCTTCGACGTGTGTACCTTGCTCTAGAAGCTTCCTCTCATTATAAAGTCTTGAGAGTTGTAAGAATGCCATACTCGTATTCCTCATTCTATTCTTGTAATATCAAGAGATCATGAAAATTGGATTTGTGATTGCACTTGCCAAAGGTGTGTTGGGAAATCTTGGCAAGATAACATTGAACAAGGCATCTCTCTTGCTCTTCTTCAAACTGACATTGAATGGTTGGAGAAGCAATTGAGCCACATATTTGCTTCTCTACAAGCTACAGATGAGCTTACTAGGCAAACTTAGCCTGTGAAAAAATGACTGGCAGAAGTGAGGAATATTGTTTTTGATGTAGAAGATATAATTCATGAGTGCAATTTTGAGCATTTCTACACAAATAAGAGACAATCATGTGTGGGCAATTATAATCAATTAGTCATCAAGCATAACATGGGGAAGAGGGTTAAGGGGCTGAAAGATAGAATTAGATCTACCATTCAAGATGCATAGCGGCTCAAGCTTTTCCAAGATGTGCCCCATCTACGTCAGCGCTCAACCAATACTTCAACAAGAGGAGGACAAGAGTGTCATAGATGGAATATCTTAGAGAGAGATGCACCAGTAGTGTGTTGAAATATTTAATGCAATAGGTTTTCCCCTGGAACCAAATGTCCACCTGCCACCCTGAAAGAAACATTGAAAAGAGGGAGAAAATATTTTGGTCAAAGAGACAAAAGGAATGAATCTCATTCATTCGACAGAGTTAAAGAGTTGCGTAGTAGAGCAAAGAAGTGGAAAAGCATAGAGCAAAGAAGGAAGTTGATCAACAGATCAAGTCAAAGATTAGAAGATAGAAGGAAGCTTCAACACATGTTGAACTCTTTTGTCATTCTGTAAGTTTTTATTGATTCGACCTGTGAAGCAATGATTGCTCTAGGCACACTTTTGTATGCATCCATTAGAGCTGCAAGTTTTAAGTTTGAAGTTTTATCCTGGTTTGAAGTTTTAGGGTATTCTATTCGAAGCTGAATGCTCCTAGATTTTTTAATTGTTTTATCTTAGTTGAATAGAAAGCAAGAAAACAAGCAAGTATACTAAACTGTGTTGTCCACTTCTTCTATTCATCATTGCATGATATTATTGCATTTGAGAAGTTCATTTTTGAAAGGTTCATCCTTTAGCTCTTGAGAAGTTCATTTTTGAAAGGTTCATCCTTTGGCTCTTTGTGTTTTAGGTCTAGTCTTTGGTCATGCTCTCTCTTTGCTGTTATTTTCGGGCTCACTTGACATCCTCTATTACCGAGCCCAACCCTGAAGTGGTGACCAAGCTCACTAGGCATCTACACTACTGAGCTCACTTGGCATACTCAACATACATTATTGCCGAGTTGCCCTTGTGTGCTGAGTTCACTCGGCTTCTTCTTGTGTCAAGCTCACTTGACACCCACTACCTATCACTCAACATCCATTGGTGGCACCTTCTTGTGATGAACACAATTTTTTAAGGTTGTGATTTATTTTTTACATGGTATCAGAGCTTTGATACCCCATATCCACAATGAGTTAGGGCAATTATTTTCTCTGTGGTATTTGATATAGCAGGAGATGAAGGAAAGATATGGTAGTAGCCACTGTCCATTAATAGATACAATTATGATACATGGGCAAAGAAGATGAAAACCATAATGGTAGCTAATGACTTGTGGGAGTTTTTGGTTAATGGGTTTAATGATGTGATAAACTCAACTGATTTTGTTGCCCTAATTAACAATCAAAAGACTTATTTGAAAGAGTCAACTTGGAGAAAGAATGTTAAGGCATTAAGTCTAATTGAGGCAATGATGACAAAGATAATCTTTCCCAAGATCGCAACATAAAATTTGCAAAGGAAGCATGAGACATCCTTGAGATGAACTTCAAGGGGATTGATAACCTATTGTAGAGTTTAGCTCACAAATCTCCACTTTGATAAACCAACTCAAATCAAATAGAGAAGACTATGAAGAGTAGAGGATTGTAGAGAAGATATTGATGATTTTACCTCAAAAATATGACAACCTTGTGATTAATATAGAGGAAAAAAAAGATTTGACCACATTGACCATGGATGAGTTGATGGGAACTCTTAAAACCCATGAGCAACAGATAAATAGATCAGCAACAACTTCCCAAGAGCAGTCATTCAAGGCTCAAGAGAATTCAAGAGGTAGGGGAAGTGGTAGAAATGGCTTCGGTAGAGGCTTAAGAAGTAGAGATCATGGAAGGAATGGTCAAAGGAATGTTGGTGTAGAAAGCTTAGGATGAGCAAGCAACCAAGAGGGAGCAAGCACCTCTCAAAATAGTTGTAGAGAAGGTAAGAAGAATTACAACTCCAATAAGAGCAATGTTGAATGATACTATTGTTATAAGTATGGGCATTATGTAAGTGAATGCTGAAAGAAATAGGGTGATCAGTCAAAGCATAATGCTAATGTGGCTAATGTGAATATGGAAAATACAAACAATCCCACAACCTTAATCATGTGTAATATTGGTGAAGAAGGAAGACTTGAGGTATGGTAGGTGGATAGTGACTATAGAAACCACATGAGTGGTAAAGAAAGTTTATTTTCTTTTATTGATAAGACTTTTAAGTCTGACTTTAAGATGGGAAATAATAGAACCATTCCCATAGTGGGAAAATGATCAATTATGGTTAGTAGCAAGCAAGGTGAAAAGAAGGAGATACAAAATGTGTATTTTACCCTCGATATGAAGCATAACTTGATGAGTGTAGGATAACTCATTCATAATAGATACAAGGTGCTGATGGAAAATGATAAGTGTGTCATTCATTAGAAGGATGGGAGTAATAGATTACTTGTAGCAGCCCAAATGACAAAGAATAGGATATTCCCATTGAGGATAGAGACATGTTTCTCTTCTCAAGTCAGTGTTGCACCTTCCAAGCATGCATGTACAATAGTAGATCAGCAATTAGCTCTTAGGAACATGATTGAAGACCCCTCCAAACTTTCACATCTTAGGTAAGGACATCTTGTCTTTGTTGGTTTAAATTTGTTGTCTGAGAAAAGAATGGTAGATGGTTTTCCAAGCATAGTAGATTCCTATGACAAGTGTGAGGCTTGTATTTTGTGTAAGCAACATAGGCTTCCCTTTAATTTTGGAAATTCTAAAATGGCTAGAGCACCATTAGAATTAGTGCATTTTGATTTGGTAGGCCCTATGCAAACTACTTCTAGTGGGGGGAGTGCTTATTTTATGACATTCATAGATGATTTCAACCATAGGACATTGGTGTATTTTTTGAAGAACAAATCTGAAGCATTTGATAAATTTGTTGAATTCAAGGCCTTGGCTGAAAAAGAATGTGGACACTATGTTAAGATCTTTAGATCAGATAGAGGAGGGGAGTATACCTCCAATATGTTTGTAAATTTTTGCAAGCATAATAGCATCAAGAAAGAGATGACAACCAACTATACTCTGTAGTAAAATGGAGTGGCTGAGAGAAAAAACAAGACCATTGTTAAAATGATAAGAAGAATGATGAAAGAAAAAGGACTCCCAATTGAATATTGGAAAGAAGTTGTAGCAACAAAAATATATTTGATCAATAGGTTTCCTATAAAGTCTATTCATGAAAAGATTCCTCTTGAGGCTTGGTCAAGGAATAAATGGATAGTTGAACACTTGAGAGTGTTTGGATATGTAACATATGCACATATGCCCAAAGAACGAAGGAAAAAGCTAGATGACAAAGGTGTGAAATGCATTTTCACAGGGTATAGCTCAAAATCAAATGCTTATAGGCTATATGATTCAATTGAAAAGAAGATCATCATTTCAAAAGATGTGGAGATTCTTGAAAATTAGTCATGGGATGGCTTAGTAGATGAATCCTCAAGCACTTTAAGTAAAGAGTCTACTATTGAAGAGGAAGAAGATGACATTAGTGATCAGCAAGATGATGGAGCAATAAACATAGATTGCAAACAAAGGCAAAAAGGGAAGTAGCCATTAACATGCCAAGCAATAACTCCAAGTACTTCAAGACAACCCTTAGCGAGTATCCAAAAAAAGTAGCAGTAATAATACTAAAATTTAGATTAGAGATTACTTTAGTGACAAATCTTCACCTTTTGGTGATCCCATCTAATGGGTCAATCATGATTTGGCAAATAGAGCATGCAACGTAGGTTAATTGCGTCATTAAATATTTATCAAATTTGGGTCCAACACTCAAGGTAGTCATCCATTAGTTATCACATGATTGGTCAAAAATATCAGTGCAATCACCAATGCAATATACAGTTTGGATACATTTATTTTAAACATATTGCCAACCTTTGCATGTTGTTTCTTATTGGCCCACATTCTTTCACTATTACTATAACCAAATAATTTTTTCATGAGTTGGGTATCACCAACCATTTTATCGATGTGTGTCGACCACTAACCCCATTTAGCCAATTGTTTCCTATTGTGGGCTTGCATAGGAAGGTGTGTTTCACCTGCTTTTGACATTTCCAATTGTTAATCCTTCCTAATTTGCCAACCTAGATTGGACTATAATATATTAGTATTCTACATAATTCACTATTTTCTAGTTTGGAGATTGACATTTCTTATTGATGTTGAACTTTTAGAGTGCTGAGTGCATTGGCCATTAAGTCATGGACCTTGGTTTATGTAAAAGGCAAGTGATTTTTAATTTATTTTTTATGTCAACAGTAGTATTGGTTTTTTTTTTAGTTTTACTCTCTAGTGTCCACTAGTGATTGAACATCTCACATGCTAAGATAGCCTATAGGTTTGTGAATTATATTAGGTAGTACCATAGACTGTAGTACCATAGTAGTAGTACCCTTTTTTTGAGAATGAATCATATTATTGTTATTATATATAGTCTAAGTAGTTGAATCTTTTGTTCAACAACTTAGTTGATTTTTTTTGCAGCCTTTATTAGTTTGTCATGTCAAACAAGAGGGGTAATAGGGGTTCTGGTAGGATCCCTAAAAGCCAAGAGAGGCCACCATTACCAAAATGCAGAACCATAGCACCATATTTTGGTGGTGTAAATGTTAGCAACCTACAAGATTCACAAGTTAGATCTCCAGTGGTTATTGAAAAAGGAGACTCATCACAAGTTGGACACTCAAACTATATTGATGTTCGAGTTGGTGAACCTGATATCTCAGTTGGGGATGAAATTAAACAAGATTTGGAGGCACTTCCCTTGAGTAGGGAGTTAAAAACTAAGATTATAGAGTTGGAATCAATCTTAGACTAGTGAGGTGAGGAAACCAAAACTAATTCCATAAATCATGTTCATGCACCAAAGAGGAAAAGAAAATTGGAATTGATGAAAGATCAATTTCCCTAGGATCTATCCAAAAGGAATTTTTAGTTAGAATGGGTGTAAAAGTACTAGTTCATTAAACCAGTGCCTAATCCAAATGATGGTGAGCCTCTTGTAGAATGCAAATGTAAGATTTGCATAGAGATAACAAAGAAGGAGAAGAGGCTACAACTTAAAATTGATACCATAGAAAAGCATGTTGGTAAAGTTTACAAGAAGGAAACTATAGATGGAGTTGAAAAATCCATGCTAACTTGGAAAACAAAGGATAATTGTCTACATATCAGGAATGCTAAAATATATGAGTTACACCAACAAATATGGAAGAAGTATTCTACAATAAAAGGTTCCATTGAAGATTTCACTGGTAAAACAACAGAAGTGCAAAATATGGGAAAATTAGTTCAATTAAGTGTGGTCTTATATATCTTGAGTAGAGGACACCCTATCATGGACTACCCTTCAATTACTGCCTTATTGTGCTTTTTGAAAACTTGAAACTATCTAAACAGTCACTATTTAGTAAACAACAGGTAGGAATGGGCTAGATGTCTTGCACAAGTTGAAAAAGAGGATATGAAGGAGTCTATAAAAGAATCAAATTTCATTGCATTGTCTCTATATGAAGTTACAACAATTTACTAGGTGTGCATGCATGTTTATACTGTAAACAATATTTGTTGTCAACCATTTCTACCATCTGTTGCTAAATTGAATGGTAGTGTGATAGTTGAAAATTTATATGAATTATTAAAGACTACTCTAATTGAATCTAAAGGTTTGGATAGCATGGAGAATACCAAAATTGGTGTGTTTTGGGAGCAGATGGAGCTTCAGTTATGCAAGGTCATAAAGGTGGTCTTTGCAAAAGGATCAAAAATAATTTGGCACCCTATGTTATTCCCATTCATTGCATGACCCATCGAATGAATCTAGCTTTTGGAATTGTCAACAATTTTGGTTGTGTAAGTAAAGTGGAATCTCTAATCAAAGAGATTTACCAATACTTCTGTCGAAGTCCAAAATGAGTTTGAGAATTTCAACACTTTGCTGAAGAACTTACTAATGGGAGGAAGCCTCTTAAAGACAATGATCCAAATGGATCTCTTTGGATGGACCAGTGCATTGAGTAATGTCTAAATGCCCGTCATTACTTGGACTAATCCACTTTGTGCGAGACAGATTCCCTTGGCTATATTCAAGCCTAACTAATGTTAATGTACTCTGAACTTTAGCAACTATTCTCCCCATGCTATAGGACATAAGAAATATTATTAAAAAGGTTCAACAAATAGCTATGTACATTATAGAATATAATAAGCTGCGTAAAATGACATGTAGTAGATTGGATACTCTATGCTGATTAATACCATTAGATGAAACAAAGTTTGCAAAGTGGTTAGAAATCTTAGATTTGAACAATCCTGGGAACTTTTTACATAGTGGTGCAAACAATGAGGTATATGCCAGGGTACATGTCATTGACATACAATGTAGTACTATGCTCGCATCAACCCTGACTCCAACCCCAATGAAGTAGGAAGCAAAGTTGAATACAAACCAGAGAAGGTACTTTCACGTGTTACAAGTGAAGACTTCAAGAAGATCAAAGACTTTGTGCTTGACCCTTTCAAGAGAATTTGCTAAAATATTTCATTACAAATCAAATTTAGATTCTCTCTAGAGGAACTACTTGAAGCAGTGTCAATTGTTTTTCCACAATATTGGTCATGAAATTGTCTGATTGATTATCGAAGAAGGTTGGCAACATTGATTCAACATTTTTGCAAACCTAAAGTAATCAATGGAGTCACTATAAATAGAATTTTAGATGAATCTTGATTGAGAGATTAATCATATTCTTTTGCAAACATAATGAGGAAACAATATTCTCTTATAGAGAACCCAAATGAAGAGGGAGTGGTAACAAAACTTTGGAAAAACCTTGGTGATAGCAATCAGTTGAGAGAGGCAATACCCAAATATTTCTAGCTTACCGATTTATGTTTGACAATGATATTGGATTCAGTGGAGGATGAGAGAGTTTTTAGTACTTTAGGCTTCCTGAAGTCAAAGGTTAGAAACAAATTAGACAAAAAATTGGATAATTGTTTGAGGCTCTATAATTCTAGGTATGAGGTAGAAAGTTTCCCTTATGACAGAGCTGCCAACATTTGGAGAAACTAATTTCAAAGAAGAAGGATTTCCAACATTTCAAAGCCAAGTGGTAGTGGTAGTGGTGGTGGTAGTAGCAGTGGCAATGGCAGTGACTGTGGTTCATATCACGATATTGATAGCAATGAAGATGATGTTGACTTTGGCATGCATAGTGAGTCTAATGCTAACAATGAATCTAAAGAAAACACAACGAACAATAAAATTTTATATGCAATAAATGAGGAGGATTCTAATGATAGTGATGTTGATCTAGTCTCGGTGGAATGGTGACTATAGCAGCTTCTTAACCTAAAGTTCTAACTTCTGAGTGAGTCAAGTAGTAGGCTAGTAGCTCTGATCTAAGACTCTACCTACTAATTAATTATATAATATGTTTGTAGAAGTTAATTTATAACCTTCATTCACTGTCCCTTTATAGATGGTTAATTTATTTATTTTTTTACACATGTTGATGTTATAAACCTACATGTGGAGATTTTCATTGATTGTATTTTTTTAACATGTTGAGATTTTCATTGATTCAAGTTTCTTTAAGAAATTGCAACATAATGCATTTAACAAAATAAGCTCTATTTTAAAAAAATTGTATTATAATTTATAATTATAAATCAGCCTATAACATAATATATTTAATAATTATCAATTACAAACAATTGCAACCCTTTGCAAATGAATCAATGTCAAATTGAAATGACCCTGAATTCCCTTTTGCATATACAAGGGAGCAACAATAGTTCTAGGTCAGTTTGTAATTGTATATATAATCAAATTATTACTATATAATACATTATGTCTGTGTACAATCACATTGCCAATTGTACATTTTTTTCTAGTAGGGAATTTTTTTCTATCTGCTCTATGTAGTAATAGTATGCCAGTGCCTAGCTACGCAACTATCCTAATATGTTGGCTCTTGATTCCTGTAATAATTAACATTAAAAAAATTTAAAATTAAATCCAAAATTTGAAATTAAAAGAGCAACAAGTAACAAAATGATTATAGTACTATCACTTACTAAGTTGTTAATTCTTAGTGCTATCAGCTATGACTTCCACTGATAGCAATAGTAATAGTCTTAGTTTGAGAAGATGACCCAGCTTCAATGAATTTCTTCAGGGTGCTACATTCTACATCATTTGGAGCTCCATTTGTTTGAGGTTGTAGCTAAATAGTTGTAACCTCATCAACAATAAATACTTTTGAGAGATAGTTTTACATGAATTGAGGAATTTATCTATAACTTCACCCATTGTTGACAGTGGTTTGATGCAACTTGCAATTCTTTCTGGAGTGGTTTCCTCAAGCAAGTTCTCTAAATCAGAAATCATGCTATCCTACAACTTTTTCATGTAATTTTCTTTTTCGATGAATCTTCCATTTGAGTTAGCTAGATTTTGTTTACCAATAGTCAACAAGTTTAGTATGATGTTATTCATCTTCATCAAGTCTTTGGATGCAGAATTGAGAGCTTCAACTATTTTCGTTACTTGCTGACAATGGTGACATACTTCAATGGTCATTACAGAGGCATCCAAGTGATTTTTTATTTCATAGTTTTCAAAACCCCTATAACTGGATATCTTTATTTTATTCAAAATTTTGTCAGAAAGATTTTTTAAGGAATTGGTGAAGATTTGTCTTTTACCCACAATATCATTTTTAACATTTTCAAAGACAAGTCTAGGATTGCAATTTAAATCAAGCCATTCAAACAAACTATAACCGTTCTTCATTATTTTGTCCCAATTTTCTTGTTTGATAAGCTTAACCATTCTTATTATAGTATCCTTCACATGATGGTATTTGGAAGAGGTCATTCTATTTTCTGCCATTACATTCTTCATCTTTTTCTTTATTTTAGACATCTCTTTTTCACTCTTTTTCTACATTTCCTCTAGTTTCCCTTGCCAGTTAGTTGCTCTCTTTGTCTCATCCTCCAATTTCTTCTTTAAAACTTGGATTGTATTTGTAGTAGTTACCTCTTTTTTCTTCTCATCCTTGAGTTCCCTTTTGAATTCATGGATTGTCTTTACTGTGGACTCTTTTTTCTTTGCATTGTCCAATTCTTTCTTCAAATCATGGAGTCTTTGAGTAGACCCCTCTTTTGTCACATTCTCCAATTTCTTTCTCAAATTGAGGAATTTCTTTGTAGTTGACTCCTCTTTTTTCTTTGCATTCTCCACTTGCCTCCTCATATGGTGGATTGTGTTAGTGCTTGCAGTAGCACTAGACTCCATTTTCTTCACATTCTCCAATTCCTTCTTCAAATCACTAATAGTTTTTGCAATTGACTCCTTTTCTTGTTTCATATTCTCCAATTTCTTATTCAAATTTTGGATTGTGTTTGTACTAGACTCCTCTTTTTTCTTCTTATTTCCCAATTCCTTTTGCAAATTAAAAATAATCCTTGCCCCAGACTCCAAATTTTTCTTTTCATTCTCCAATTCAATCTTCAAATTATTATTTTCCTTGACAGTAGAGTCTAGGTCAATTTTCAATTTATTGTTTACCTATGCGCTACCCTCTATAGATTTGAACAACTATGTAGTAGAGGCTTGTTCATATTAAAGTTTTTTTTGGCATGCATTCAATTCTTTAGTCAATTTTTCCACTTGTTCATTCATCTTTTCTTGCTAGAAAATTGCCTCTATAGGAGAAGATTTATTTATCCTATTTTGCAATTGTTTGAACATATTGTTTGCAGCTTTATCCTTCACCTTCACATTATCAAGGTCTACCTGTGACTTTTCTATTTTCTTTGTAAGCCTTTTTGTTTCCCTCTCTGCTTTCAGAAGTGTAGAGTAGACCATTTTGTTTCTCTCTTTTGATATATTGATTTTTTCGATATTTTTCACTTTTGACAAATCCTTTTGAAGACTGGTAACTTGTATATCATTATGATATATTACATTTTGTCGTGGATTTTTATCTCTGCCTAGGGGCATAATAGCCATGAAGTTCATCATTTCATTTTTTGGATCATATGTTGGAAATATTCTGTTAATAGATCCTTGACATTCAGCAACTGCATAACGTTTCAAAGTCTTCATAATTTGCCTATTTCTTTCACTTGTCTATTCAAACTTTGATGCAAACTCGTTCAAACTACAATCTAGCTTTTCTTACACAATTGAGTGTTTGAAAGGTGAATTATCAATTGTATCATTGTATGCTAATGCTCCTCTATCTCTAGTTAAACTTACTCCACTTACAATTATATTTTGAGGATTGCCAACATATTGAAGATGGCCCATTCCAAATCCTAGCATTTTAGGACTATTTTCAAGATTTTGTATAGAAGATACTAGTGCATACATTACTAAAGTAACCAATGACAATGCTTGCAGTATAATTGTCATAAGTTTTTTCTTTTTTTCCCAAGATTCATCCATGCTAGTACTAGTGTTAGTGCCAGTGCCAATGGGATCAACTACAACTGGATTTGAAGATTTAACAAATAATGTGTTGTGATGACCTTCAAAAGTAGAAGTATAATATTTTTTGCCCTTTTTAGATGAATCATCTTCAGTCTCAAAGTGTCCACTGATTGGTTTACTTGCTCTTTTGGGTGGGTCTGGTACTAAAATTAGATTCCAAATCCCTTCACCACTTGCACCAATGGGCCCTATACATGCATAACCCATTTTTTGTATCATAGTTGCTCCTTTACTATATGTTTGTTTAATAGAATCACTAATTTGAAGTTTAATAATATCTTTGCCCCTAGTTGACCTAGAATCCTCAATACCTTGAATGTTAGCATCAGGTTCAAAGTCCTTCTGTCTTTGAATATCACTATCACTGCAACTGCCAAGTTCATATAGTATAGTTGTGTGCTCTTTATCCCAATAATTGCCAAAAACTTCATCCTCATCAATTTTCTCAAAAACTGTTGATGTCTTTGGTTCACCCAAATTTTGCCTCACCATATTTTAGATGAGCATGCCTCTTTAATTACTTTCAGCACAGACTTCTTAGAAGGTTCAGATGTTTTCTCGTAAAAATTTAAGTATGTCAGAGGCTCTGATTTGTGTGACTCTAATATGTGCAATGTCATAATTTGGGATGATTGTTCTTGCATTGAAATTGTAGACACCTAAATTTTATTACACTTCTTTGGTAATCTAATTTAGCCATCTCTAAAGGCATCATTAATTAAATTCTTATTTAATTAATCCTTTGTCATCCCCTAGTTGATTAATTTAATTAATCATCTATAGTCCTAATTGATAAATCAAATAATCTATTATTTATCAATTAAATCCTATTCTTCTATCTAATTCCAAAAATCCCCATTTATTAAATAAATCTATTTGATAAATGAAATCCTCAAATTCAAAAACCCCTAACCTATCTCTAATCCTCCATTTAGCCTAATCCACCCCATCCACCCATACTAACCAAGCTTAGCCACTAACTCACCCACCCTCATTAATGCCATCCACTTGCACATCTCTAACATCCCTAATCTAATCCTAAACCCAAGCCTAATCCACCCCCTAATGTTGTCACATTCCTTAAACAAGTTTAAGACTTTCCTAATCCAAACCAAAGTCTCCCCTCAAAAAACCCAACCACTAAGTCATGAGTGCTCTTACAAAACATAAAAGACTCTTACAAACCCACTCATGACTCTTACACCCATCTTCCACACTCTTCCCTCTTCCACACTCATTCCTCTTACATCCCTCTTACATACTCAACCCCACTCATCATGCCTTTAACCAACCCTTTACCCTACCCTCTCACACTCATCCTCCTTGTGACAAGTGTCACCTTCTCATTGGTGCTAAACAAGCACAATCCATGTGCTCTCCTTTGAGTGCATCCTAGCCCTCCTTAAGCCTTCATCCATCCTTGCATCTAAGCCCTCCATCCGTCTACCCCTTAGCCTATAAATTGAATCCCATCCCAAGCCATTTCATCAACAATCTTTGAGCTAAAGTTACCATGCTATTTTGAGAACCAAAGCCATCAATATTACCCTTATAATGCCAAATTGAGAGCTCACAAAGCTACCAATTTTCCATTACCCATCTCCATTGAAGCAAGCTTTTGAGCATCTTGAGCATACATCCACAACAAAAGGACACATCTACAGAATCAAGAAAGCATGGAGTGCTTTTTCTTGTGAGGTTTGCACTTCTTGTTTTCTTCCTTTGTCTAAGCATATATGTGAATTTAGTTTTTGGTTTGTGAATGTTTACTTTATTTGTTAATGTTCTTTGCATACTGATTCTGGTTCTACAGAAATATTATTCTCTGTTGCATGTTTCTCCATCTCTTTCTTAACCTTATCCTATGAATCCTTGTTTTTTAACTTTTCTATCAATGGCATCTCCTGGCGTTGGTATTTTTTTGTAGAGTTCTCATTGGCAATAAGTCTTGTTTTTATTATGTTTAGTAGATCATAATTTTAGTGACTAACAAAATGAAAGCCAAAAAATGTTACCAATTTATTTACCACTTTGAATGCCTTTCTCTCAAATGTGAGGCCTCCAATTGCAAAAGGCAATGAAGGAAATATTGTTTTCTTTTGTTGTCCACTGAAAAGTTCATTTGCACTCTTCATCTACCATACATATTTTGATGAAAAAGCCCTTTTTGTAACATGCATTGGAAGTTTGTAGGGTTTAACCACTGAATTGTAAAACCTTAAGACAGTGTACTCTTCAATGAAGAACCAGTCAGCCAATTGAATTTGACTTCTCAGTTGAATGCAATCTTTACAATACACAGGCAATCTAGGCATTGTAGTGCCTATGATTTTTTAGTAAATAGGTTCCAAAAAGAAGTCTACAAAATGGTTGTAATTTTTATTGTTAGCAGTCATCCTGATCTTATGTGTCCACTCATATATTGGACTTGGAGTCTTTGATTTCTTCTACTTTTTCTCATCAAACTTATAGACCTTAATATCAAGCATTTTGTTCTTTATCTCAAATATTGGGCAATGCTTTGCTAAAAGAAGGTAGCACAAGTAACTTGCGAACCTAAATATCTTTGTCTTGCCTATAGTTGTACTTTATTTAATCATTAGTAATTGTTGTTGCATAGCTTCAACAATGTACTGAATAAAATTATATCTTACATCTACCTTCTCAACTGACTGACCTTGACAATGGATATTATAAATCATTTCAATAACATTGGCCCCCACTTCCTTGTTACTATCTAATCGAAGACAAAACAATAACAAGGAAATAGTATTCTGAACCCATGGCACAAAAATATCATACTGATAAGAAGGCTTATGGTCTATGTCTAGTGTAACACTAGTAGAGGACTCTAAAGGTATTAAACCCTTAATATATGAATCTTGGAAACCTCTTTCCAGCTTCTCATAAGCCAGAGCTAGTTTATCCAAGTCAAAGTGCTTGTTAAAGCTTTCTATTTTAAACCCTAACCCTAGGTCTAATAGAGTGAAAACTTTACTCTTAGTTATTGATAAAATTTCCTCCTGAGTGTTTTGGTTTATAATTGCCATTCTATTTTCATTATAATTTTGAGCGCATAGCATTACAATTTCATGGCAAGGGAATACTTCAGATACAACAAGGTTTGCTAATCTAGTAATTAGAGTAGCTATTTGTATGTGCACCAATATTGTTTTTATATTTATAAAAATTTCTCCCCTTCTGTGGATCTTTCCACTTATTAAAAAATGAATGTCTAATTCCCATGATTCTAAAATCTCCATGGATAACAAGATTAAAAATATCATGGCATTCATTGATGAAACTTGGGGTTTGTAGCACTTGCCTGAGTTCTATATTGATTTCTTTTTCCTTTATGCTTGCACTCATATGGGAGGTTTTTAACTTTGTTTTTCCCATGCTTGGCTACTACTGGTTAGTAGACTTCAGGCCCCATTTAAAATAATTGTAAAGTATAAACATCAGACAATTAAAATCAAGATTTCTATTGCTACAAATTGCAATGGAAAAAAATTTAAAAAATTAAATATCCAGAAGCAAGATTGGATAATTGGTGTTGTCATCTGATAACCAAGTTTCACACTTTTACTCTTCAAGAATCAAAACCACAAAATGAAATTGTACCAGTCTTTGAAAATTTGAAATTTGAAAACCCTATCTTATCAAACACTCAACTTGTAGTTGTAGAACTTTCAACTTCATACTCTGAAAGGTAAAAACTTAGAAGTTTAATAGTTAAAACGAAAGTATTAAGTAATTAATAGTTTTATGTACAATGTACATCTAAACGACATAGAGAGTCAAGACTCAATAATGTAGTGATGTACATAACAATAATAAAAAAAAGTAAAAATTTGTTACAATGATATACATTTGAAAAATTTGTTCATTTTAAATAAATAAATAATAAGAACAAAACTTAATTATCGATTATTCGATATTCATATGATTTTTGGGTGAATTTGTGGAGTGATATTATTGTTGTCAAGAGTCATCTAGAATTGTGACATGTGTCAATCATGACACTTGTCAAAGACACGTGTCACAATTTTGGATGAATCTAAGCAAATGGGAAAGCATTCTCCAAATCGACTTGAAATTCACCTCGGGCCGTCGATCTATATATATCATATGGTTATAATTATATTATATTATAAATAATTATATTATACATTCTATTAAATAATAAATAATTATAAAAAAATCAATTTTTTTAATAATAATAATAAATCTCAAATGATTATATAATAAGTACTATTATTTTTAATTGAATGACAAAAACAAAAAACATATTATAATTTATAAAAAATACATTATTAAAATATAAAATATAAACCAATGTACTTACATTAAAAAAAAAAAAATATTAACTTTGAGGAATCACATTGAAAATGAAATATTTAGCTCTTAGCCCTAACCCTAGTACCTATCGGCAAGTACTAATAATTATTAATAATTTATAATTACAATAGTTTAATTTAAATTAAAAAAAAAATGTAATTGCAAATGTTATATTTTCATTCATATTTATTATTTAGTTTCAAGTAAAAATGTAATATAGTTTAGTTAATAATTATCTATAAATTATTAGCATATATTGATAATTGGTGATAATTGTTTATAAACATAATGATTAATAATATTAACAAGTCTTCCAATTAGCAATGACCAGACATGTGTCACAATTTTGGATGAATCTAGGCAGATAGAAAAGCATTTCCGAAATCGGCCTAAAATTCATCTCAGGCTATCGATCTATATATATCATATGGTTATAACTATATTATATTATATTATATTATAAATAATTATGTTATATGTTCTATTATATAATAAATAATTATAACTAATAATAATAATATTTTTATAATAATAATAAATCTTAAATGATTATATAATATAAGTAATATTATTTTTAATTGAATGACAAAAAACATATTATAAAATTTTTAAAAAATACATTATTAAAATATAAAATATAAACCAATGCACTTACATTAAAAAAAATAAAAATATTAATGTTAATGAATCACATTGAAAATGAAATATTTAGCTCTTAGCCCTAAGCCTAGTACCTACTGGCAAGTACTAATAATTATTAATAAATTATAATAACAACAGTTTAATTTAAATTAAATAAATAAAATTTAGAAATATAATTACAAATGTTATATTTTTATTCATAGTTATTATTTAGTTTTAAAATTAAAATGTAATATAGTTTAATTATCTATAAATTATTAACATTTACCGATAATTGTGATAATTTTTTATAAACATAATTATTAATAATATTAACTGAGTCTTCCAATTGGCAGTGACCAGACACATGTCACAATTCTAGATGAATCTAGGCACATGGGAAAGCATTCTCCAAATTGGCCCAAAATTCATCTCAGACCATCGATCTTTCTTTTATGCAATGGTCAAAATTTTGAGTAGAATTTTTGAGTACACATGTCCCATTTTCGGGTAGAAATAGACTTTATCTTCAATCTTTTAAAATTTGGCTCAAAATTGAGCCATGGTCATTGAAAAGAATTTTCAATTTACATAGCCTATTAATTAATATAGAGAAAAATAAAAGAAATTGTTATTAATTATTATTATTTTATTTTTAAGCTTGAGCAATGAGCATGTCAAAATCATGATGTTAATTTAATAATTTATATAAAATATTTTATATATAATATAATTTATAATAATTATTATAATAGTTTTAATATATATAAATAAAGGATTTTCTTTTCTATTATAGAAATAATATTCTTCTCTATCATATGCCTTTTATTGTAAAAATGATATGAAAAATGCAATGAAGATATATTAAATTTTATAAAATAAAATTGGTGCAAGATATCATGAAATAATAATAATGACAATAGTTTAATATAAATAAAATAATTATAATTTAAAAAAAAATTGCACATGCTATATTTTTATTCATATTTATTATTTAGTTTCAAAATCAAAATATAATATAGTTAAAATATCTATAAATTATTAAAATTTAACATATATTGGAAATTGTGATAAGTGTTTATAAACTATTCTTCATCATTTAAAAGATTTCATAATGAAAAAAAGTTTATGAAATAAAAATTTCACACATAAATTATCAAAATTATATTTAACTTTGCTAAGGTTATAATCTATTAATCTTTAGTTTTCCTTGAAGCTCTATTTGTTTTAACGAATCAGATTAAAGAAAAAGAGTTAATTATTAACAGTTAACTGTTTTTAACAAAGTCATAGACTAACCGTAACATTTCAACAATGCATTGAGAATCAAGATGCCAAAAACAAACTTACCAAATCATAGATTAACAATAACAATGATTTGAGAAGCCAAAAACTATTATTTTTATTGATCATATTATAGACTGTACAATGTACATAATACTAATTCATAGCATAGGTATTCAAAATAGCTGATTAAATCAGCCTGGTTGTACTATTTCATAATTTACAAAAAAGGGCAATGCCGAATCAAAAGAAAAATACAGATATCTTAAAAACAATTTATTTGCCCTAATAAAGATTTTTTTTTTCCCTAAGGGGCCAAGGGCAACAGGTAAGGAAACAATATTCAGAAACAAGGAATAGGGAACCACTGAACCAAGGAGCCTAGAAGCATTAGTGGGTTAAGAGGTTGAGGGCTTCAAGCCTTTAATCAGAAAGGTCTTCAAGTCCATCCGCGAGGAATCTGTTGGAGAAGATGACAATGTTGAACTCATCTAACCATGTGAAGTTGATCTCACTGACGTCATCCAACAACAACCATTTCTATAGAAAATTCCTTCCAAGCCATGCCCACTTGTAATGGTGACTCAATTGTTATTCATTCATGCCAAACAAGAAAGGATGCTTATGTATATTGCACCCTATGCCTTCCTCCTATCACTTGTCTGCCACATCTACAAAAGGGATGCCAATGCTCGGTCCTGGTACCTACTCAGTCAATACAATAATTTTGACATCATCTTCTTAAACAATTTCTTTAAAAATGCTATGCAGAAGTATTAGTATGTCTATTTGACTACCTCCAAGGCTGAGAAGAGATGTGAGGAAGCAGGAGGTAATATCCATGGACACACAGTACCTCTTATCATTTCTCAAGAATTCATGGCTAAGTACCATGAATATAGCATGGTTGATAAAAAGGACCTTGGGCATCTACCTTGCAAACCATGGCAAGGACATCGTTTGGAATCCTACACAAAAAGGGCTTTTGCAGAGCCTTTGTAGTGCATTTTAGGCAAATTGGCGTATCCATGACTAGGATTCAAGAAACTTTGCAAAGTGCAACTGCAAACTAAATTGAGATTGAAGAAATTAGAATATGAGAAATGATAATGAAAGAGGAATTGAAGAGGCTATTTAATGGTAGTTGTATTTAATTCTTTGGCATTCACGATCTTTCATATCTTATTTTTTCATATTCCTGTTAATTTTCAAGTGTGTGAAATGCCGAAATGTACTGGCATTAATGTCGAACAATCGATAGTGCCTAACATTGAGTAATAATTATTATACAAACCTTTTCATGTGTCTCCACTCCAGAGAATTATGTGTGACTCTAGGTCTTTTCAAGCAAGTGGCCCCGAGATGCATCTTCTATCGTTGATCTCTAGCTAATCAACAATCAATAAAACTATGGCATTTACTATTAACAATACAAAAGTGACAATAGCTGACTTGGTAATAGTGAAACTAATGTAATGATGTTACAACATTATTAATAACACACCCAAGATAGTACACAAGTTGAAACTTGAAGTGGCTACTTAGCAGTCAGTACAGTCAGTAGCCAATACATGTACAAATTTTGCTTTCAGATTAAACAATTTTTTAGTTTACCGTTGAAGATTAGCCAAGACCATTATTATTCATTTTTCTACAAAAAAATTAATTTTCCTTTGACATTATAATTCATTTTTGAAAAGGGAAAAAAATAGTCATCATTTATTTATTTGTCAGTAAAAAAAACATTAATTTACCACATTTAAAATGATTTTTGCTAGGGAAAGAAAAAAATTGCCAACATATAATATTTTAATTCGCTATATGGAACAAAAAAAAGCCCTCGACATTAAAATTTTCCTACCCACAAAAAGTTGGATTCACCCACATTTTAAGCTTTTTTTTAGGAGGGGTTTCTTAAAGTTATCCCTGATTTAGATCCCACTCTCACCTCCTTATTGCCAAGAAAGACTAAAAGTCTAAGAGAGATATACCAAGAAGAAATATATGATATAGATTATGATGAGAGTGTAAATCTTACATTATTTTTTCATAGTGATCAAATTTATTTTGAAGAAGCTATAAATGAAGAGAAATGGTGTAATGCCATGGATGAGGAAATAGATGTTATTGAAAGGAATGAGACATGAGAGTTAACTACTTTGTCTCCCAAGAAACAAGTAATTGGAGTGAAATGGGTATACAAGACCAAA
This sequence comes from Cupressus sempervirens, assembly GCA_028749045.1. Classification (NCBI taxonomy): domain Eukaryota; kingdom Viridiplantae; phylum Streptophyta; class Pinopsida; order Cupressales; family Cupressaceae; genus Cupressus; species Cupressus sempervirens. Next base: position 163,176,701 of record CM053786.1, on the reverse strand, counting down.
TGAAATGTTGAAGAAAAAATACATAGACATAAGGCATGCTTAATGATTAAGGGGTACAAGTAATAATATGGTAGAGATTATGATGAGACATATGCCCCTGTGCAAGAATGGAAACTATGCGTCTTGTCAAAGGAATTGTAGGCCAACACAAATAGAAGGTATATCAAATGGATATGATGTCCACCTTCTTGAATGGCATATTGAAAGAAGAAGTTTATGTGGAGCAACCACCTAGTTATGAAGTTTCGGTTAAGAACACAAAGTGTATAGATTGAAGAGAGCTCTTTATGGGCTCAAGCAAGCTTCACAGGCATGATACAACAAGATTGACTTATATTTGATGAGAAATGATTTTAGCAAAAGTGATGGTGAGCCCACACTCTACATCAAGGCAGTAAATGGTAATGCATTGATTGTTGTCTTGTATGTAGATGACTTAATCTTCACTAGAAATGATAATTTCCTAATTGGTGAGTTCAAAGAGGTCAAGAAAAATGAATTTGAAATGATAGACCTAGGCCTCTTGAAGCACTTTCTAGGCATAGAAGTAAAAAAAAAAGTGTGATGACATTTTCATCTCTCAAGAAAAATATGCAAGGAAGATCTTGGAGAGATTAAAAATGCAAAATAGTAAAGCATGCCCAACACTAGTGACAATAGGTCTAAAGTTGAGTAAGGAAGATTGTAGAAAAAGTGTAAATCCAACACTATCCAACACTATACAAGAGCATGGTTGGACATTTGATGTATTTGACTACAACTCAGCCAAACATAATGCATGTAGTAAGCTTGATTTTTAGATTTATGAAAACACCAAAAGATTCCCATTCACAAGTGGGAAAGAGGATCTTAAGGTATGTGAATGGTACCAAGGGATTTGGGATTTTGTACACTACAAAAAATGATTTCAGGTTGGTGGGTTACACAGATAGTGATTGGGTTGGAAGTTTAAATGATAGAAAAATTACCTCTGGGCATCGAAGAAGTAACATATTGTTGCTCAACCTACAAAAAAGGTCGAATACATAGTAGGAAATGTAGTAGCATGTCAAGCTATTTGGTTAAGGAAGATATTAATAGATTTGAATGAAAGGCAAGAGGATGGATCCACAATTTACTATGACAACATCTGCTCAATTGCATTGTCCAAGAATCCAATCTTCCATGGGAGAAGCAAGCATATAGAGATTAGATATCACTTGATTAGAGAGTTGGTGGAAAATGGGGATATCACAATAGAATTTTACTAAGCCTTTAGGCATATGAACTTTTGTGCACTTAAGAAAGAGTCTTGGTGTAGTTGGTTTGGATTAGGAGTGATCCTTGTTTGGTTTGGCTTGGGACAAAGGAGTGTTGAAATATTTAATGCAATAGGTTTGCCCTTAGAGCCAAACACCCACCTACCACCCTAACAGCCTGCAATAGTCAAAGACATTGAATGTGGTAGGTGAGTTCAAATTTGAAAAGAGGGGAAAAATATTTTTGTCAAGAGACAAAAGGAATGAATCTCATTCATTTAATAGAGTTGAAGAGTTGAAGAGTTGTAGAGTAGAGTAGAGAAGTAAAAAAGCACATAGTAGAGAAGGAAGTTGATCAACAAATCAAGTCAAGGTTTAAAAGACAAAAGGAAGCTTCAGCACGTGTTAAACTCTTTTGTCATTCTATAAGTTTTTATTGATTCGACCAGTGAAGTAGTGATTTCTCCAAACTTTGCTGTATGAAATCATTAGAGTTGCAAGTTTTGAATTTCAAGTTTTATCAATTTTAATTTTTAGGGTTTTCTAGTTGAAGCCGAATGCTCTTAGATTTTGTAATAGATTTATCTTATTTGAATAGAAAGCAAGCAAGCATACTAAACTATGTTGTCCCCTTTGTCTATTCATCATTGCATGATATTATTGCATTTGAGAAGTTCATATTTGAAAGCTTCATCCTTTGGCTCTTTGCATTTTAATGATAGTCTATTATATTGCCCACTCGGTCTAGTCTTTGACTGGGCTCTCTCTTTGTTGTTATTGCCAGGCTCACTCGGCATCCTCTATTATCAAGCTACACCTTGTAGTGGTGACCGAGCTCACTTGGCATCCACACTGCCGAGATCACTCAACATACACTATTGTTGAGTTGTCCTTGTGTGCCAAGTTCACTTGGCTTCTTCTTGTGCCAAGTTGACTCAACACCCACTACCTATCACTCGACACCCACTGCCTATGCCTGTCACATGAATCTATTGGTGCCAAGAAAAATTGGCATGACACCTTCATTTGCCGAGCTTATTTTTTTAAGGTTTTGATTTATTTTTCACACAGTGGGTATTCACTACAAGGTCCATCAAACTTTGGCATTGTTAGAGAACATTTCCTCTATAGCATGTCTTCAATGGATGGAAACATAGCTATGATTGCTTTGCTTGCATTTCTGTTTCACAGATTTCTTCTCCCAACTTTCATATTGGTTTAGAAATATATAATAGAGTTAGTGATGCATGGGGAGCTGAATCAATACATGAGGGATTATAGGGAAAAAGATGTTTCATATTATTCTTGATGATGTGTGGGTTACTAGCATAGAAGGCAACTTTGTCTATAGACTTGGGCTTCCCACTAGCCATAATAACTAGTACAAAATAGTGGTTACCACTAGAGATAGAGATTTTGCTAAGAATATCAATGCTCATATATATGAGATGGAACACCTCAATAAAGATGAGAGTTGGGATCTATTTTCAATGTATGCCTACCTGGACCATGAGGGGAACAGCCCGCTCGAGTGAGCAGGTGGAGAGCACTGCTCATCGAATTGGTGAGAAATGTGGAAGGCTGCCGCTGGCTATAAAGACATTTGTGGCATCCATGGCCAAGTCTGCCCTCACATTAGATTATGAGGCTAAACTGGGGCAGTTGAAAATGGTAGGAAATGGAGAAGACTTTATAATGAAGATTTTAAAGCTCAGTTATGATTCTCTTCCTCCCTATCTGAAATGTTGTTTTTCTTATTTTTCTTCATTTCTAGAGGACACACATATTTCCTTTAGTGCTTTTCCTATCAGTAATTCTATATACTAGGACTATGTCATATATGTGTTGATAGCGGAAGGACTCATTTAGCAAGAAGAGGGTAGAGAATAGTGGGATATTGGGCTAGATTATTTACATGGCTTGCAAATTTATGTTTGTTGGAAGTAAACTGAGTTCTAAGTTGTTACATTGTACATGAAATGTTGCTTGATTTAGCTGTATATATGTAAAGAGTGTGAGTGTGAATTTGATTTTCGCTCCAATGTAAAAAGCTACGACATATTATTATTGGCTAAGAAAGGTATAATTACAAATGAAATTTCAAAAGACCTCTTATTTGTCAGTGATTTCTATGCACACTGTCATTCTCTGGAAATCCTCACATTACAAGCATTCCAGAATAGTTTCTTGAGCATGCGAGAGTACTCCGTGTGATTGACTTGAGCCACACTGGCTTCTGGACATTGCCAAAATGCATTGGGAACTTAAATTACTGAAGGTTTTGAATTTGTCTTATACACATGAGATCAGGGAGGTGTCAAATTGTGTAAGAAAATTCAAGAGCCTTCATTTTCTTGATGTTTCCTATTGCAAAGATCTGCAATGGCTACCTGAGTGGATTGGAGAGCTGAAATCTCTTTCTCATCTCAATATAGAGTGGCGCTCACAAGATTTATTTGATAATTATGTACCCAAGGGAATATCAGAGCTCTCGAATCTGTGAACGCTGAGATCAAGTTTCCTCATATTGGCTACTGAAAATAGTGAGTTCTTCAGTGTTAGAGATGTTTTCTATTTAATCCATCTCAAGGAAATAATGTTCTTCATAGATTATTTAAGTGGACTGAGTAAGTCTAGATGATGGTGTGCTTGACTGTCTAGTGACAATGAGATTCTTGGGAGTACAGAATAATATTCCCTTAATAGAGGGCGACAGAGAAGAATGCACCCTTCTAGCATTCCTAGAGAGGATGAAAGATCTTCAACAACTTTAAATAGTTCCTAGCTGGTTATGTGGAATGGAATTCCTAACAGATCTTTCTCTTATTAACTTCGTTGATTATCTATTAATCTGAAAGATACCTAAATTGCAATTTTTGAATTTGTGTGATGATTCAAAATGTAGAGAATTGCCAAAGGAGTTTAGAGAGAGTGGGAGATTTCCCAAGCTGGCTACGCTATAGAATGTAGACTTCCCTCTTTTGGAGGAGTTTCTAGCATTGGAAGAGGGGACAATGCAGTGTCCAGAGAGTTGGGGAGGGATTGGAGCAGTTGAGGAGATTGAAGAGGTTGGAGATTGTTAAAGGCAAGTAACGAGTTAGAGGAAAGTTTAAAGAAAGATGGGGAAAATATGAAAGATAATAATTCACACATTGAGATCTTCTTGTATCAGACAAAGCATGGATGACTGTGTATGAAAAATTTACTTCTGCAATGTTGAAAGCATGTTAACTATCTTCTTGCATTTTCCCCTGAAATAATTTTCATAATTGTCCTCTCAAAGATTAGCATAGGATGCAAAGGATAATTATAGTTGAATTTTCATAATTGTCCTCTCAAAGATTAGCATAGGAAGCAATTCTGCACACCTTTGCCTCCTTACAAGTGGTATTAGAGCTTAGCCAATTTTGGTTCTATTTGTTGGGTACAGGGTTTTTTGAGCTAATCAAGGTTCAAGTGGGAGCTTGTGCAGAGTATTCCATTTATGTGTTATAGGATTGAAAAGATGGCAAGCATGTTAGGGAGAATTGATGTTGAAAATTTTTTTGGCACAAACTTTGAGATGTGGAAGTTGAAGATGGAAGATCTATTGACTAATCGAGATCTATGGAGTGCGATTGATGAGAAAAAATCGAGGCCTGCAGATTTGACTTTAGGGGCACAATATGATGTGACAGATAGAAAAGCTAAAGGTCTCATTAGATTGTGTCTTGTAAACTCGATTCTAATTAACATCCATGAAGAACCTACCATAAAGAAGCTTTGGAAAAAGCTAAGTGAGATCTATCAAATGAAATCACTTGTGAACAAGATTTTCTTGAGGAAGAAGTTGTATTCTTTGAGAATGGAAGAAGGTGGACAAATTTCTGAGCATCTGGAAAGGTTTAATATGTTGGTGGCTTAGTTGACCTCTATAGGGGTGCCAATGGATGAAGAGGAAAGGTGTCAAATCTTGCTATCTTCATTGCCAGACTCATGGGATAGTCTTGTGATGGCTATGGGGAGCACTTAAATTGTCTTGAAGATGGAGGACATTGTTGGTTCTCTACTTTCTGAGGAGATGAGAAGGAAGGTCTCTTTGAATGCCAAAGAGGCTTTGAGTGTTCAAGGAAGACCAAAAGAAAGAGGTATGAATGAAAATTAGCATGGCCATTCTAAGTCAAAAAATAAAGGGAGATCAAAATCTCCTACTAAGTCCAAGGCAATCTGCTAGAATTGTGGCAAACTTGGACACTTCTAAAAGGACTACAAAGAGGAGAAGAAAAAGAAGAAGAAGAAGAAGTAGAAGCAAGATTCTGATTCTAAGTTTGAGAAGATGGAAATACTTTCATCGCAGCCTTGGCCACTCATGTAGGTGAAAATGCATGGTTAATAGACTCAAATGCATCTTTCCACATGACTCCTAATAGAAACTTGTTTAGTAAGTATGAAAATTTTGATGGTGGTAAGGTGTATTTGGGTGATAACTTAGTACTTGATATTATTGGTCATGGAAGTATTCATGTGAAATTTTCTGATGGTAAAATTAGAAGATTTGATAGTGTCTTGCATATCCCTAGACTAGCAAGGAATTCGTTATTTGTTAGTAAGCTAATAGATGCAGGTGTACATGTATAGTATTCTAAAGTAGGTGTGAAAATGGTGAGAGGTGCTATGGTAATAGCAAGAGGAAGTAGATTGGGTACATTGTACCAGATTGATGCATGCATAGTCAAGTGCAATAGTACTTTTGATAAGATTGTGAAAAAGACTACTCAGTTGGAGAAGGAGAAGATTTCTCTTTCAATAGATGGTCATGGCTTTTGGGTACCCAAGGATGCTCTGTCTACCAAATCAAAGTTGCCTACAAAGAAGACCATGCTATGGCACTAGAGACTTGGCCACATAGGTGAGAAGGGTCTATGGACATTGAAAAATAAGAACCTTGTTGATGGGTTAAATGACTGCAATCTTGAATTTGATTTTTGTGAGCATTGTATCTATGGTAAACAAAACTGCATTTAGTTTTACTCAAGTTCTCATAAGTCTTCATGTATTTTGGATCTAATCCATTTGGATGTATTTGGTCCAATTGATGTTCCTTCAATTGGTAGATCGATTTATTATGTTTCTTTCATTGATGATTTCAGTAGAAGAATGTGGGTTTATTTTCTTAGTAGTAAAGCTGAAGTTTTTAGTCGTTTCAAAGAATTTAAAGCAATTGTTGAATTGTAGATTGGAAAGAAAATAAAATGCTTGAGAATTGATAATGGTGGTGAATTTTTCTCTAATGATTTTGACACATTTTGTAAAGATTTTGGTATTAAAAGAGAGAAGACAACTTCGTATTCTCCACAATAGAATGGAGTTGCAGAAAGAATGAACACAACCCTAATGGAGAAGGCTAGGAGTATGCTGAGTGGTGCTAGACTAGAACAAAAGTTCTAGGTTGAAGCTATAGCCACTACCTACTACTTGATAAATAGGTCTCGTACATCAAATCTTGTTGATAAGATGCCAATGGAAGCATGGTCGGGCCACAAGCCTTCACTTAGACATCTAAGAGTGTTTGGTTGTGAGGCATATGCTCATGTGCCTAAGGAGAAGCAAACAAAATTGGACAACAAAGCTGTGAAATGTATCTTCCTCAAATATAGTTATGGTGTGAAAGGATATAATCTTTGGGATCCTATTGCGCAAAAGGTATTTTATTCTAGAAGTGTTATTTTTAGAAAAACTAAGCCTTCTTCTATTACAGTGCAGCCAGAACAAATTGAAGAAAAGAAGGATGTTATTCAACTTCCTGCTACACTTGAGAAAGTTGAATCGAGGCCCTTAGAAAGACAAGATGTTGAAGAGAGCTCTATGAGTTTTGAATGATCAGAGGAAGAGGGAGAACCTAATCATCAACCTGAACCTCTTGAATCTAAAACATATCTTGTTTGAAGATCTACTAGACAAAGGAAACCGCTTGAAAGGTATGGGTATTCTCGTAATGATTGGAGTTGCATATTTGCATTGAATGCTAATATTAATGAACTGAGATCTATACAAGAGGCTCTTGGTATGAATGATTTAGAGTCCTAGAAAATAGCCATGGATGAAGAAATGGTAGCTCTTAAGAGGAATCAAACATGGGACCTTGTACCATTGCTTGAAGGACGGAATCTTGTTGGTTGTAAATGAGTGTTCAAACGAAGATGGGTTCAGATGGAAGCATTGAGAAGTATAAAGCATGTTTGGTTGCAAAAGGTTACTCTTAGGTTGAGGGAGTAGATTATGGTGAGATTTTTTCTCCAGTAGCCAAAATGACATCTATTAGATTTTTGCTTTCTATTGCAACAGCTTATGATCTAGAGATTGAGAAAATAGATGTAAAAAATGCTTTCCTTCATGGAGATTTGGAGGAAGAAATTTACATGTCATAGCCATAGCACTATGTGGTGAAAGGTAAAAGTCATTTGGTCTATAAATTGAAGAAATCCTTGTATAGTTTAAAATAGAGTCCTAGGATGTGGTACCAGAAGTTTGATATATATATGTGTGTGTGTGTGTGTGTGTGTGTGTGTGTGTGTGTGTGTGTGTGTTGAGTATGGGATTTGTGCAATCTAAATCTGATCACTACATATTTCAAATCTGATGGTGAAAGTTTTCTTGTTATTACCTTGTATGTCAATGACATATTGTTTATTGGCAAAGGAAAAGGTTTGATTGCAAAGTTAAAATGTCAACTCTCAATAAAGTTTTAAATGAAAGATCTTAGTGTAGCTAGGTACATTTTGGGAATGGAGATTATAAGAGATATACAAAACAAAAAGCTTTGGGTAGGCTAGAGTGAGTATGTTGGTACTATTTTGAAAAGGTTTAATATGCAAGATTCAAGATCATTGAGTGTTCCTATTACTATGGGAACAAAGCTTTCTAGCTCACAGTGTCCTACATACCCATTGGAGATGGAAGAGATGAGCTGAGTACCATAGCAGAGTGTTGTTGGAAGTTTAATGTATGCTATGGTCTATACAAGACCAGACATTGCCCAAGTAGTGGGAGTAGTTTCCCATTATATGTCTAATCTAGGAAGAGCACATTGGGATGCAGTAAAAAGAGTTATCTGATGCATGTGGGGTACCTCAGAGTACTTAATATGTTTTCATGGAATAGGAAACAAGCATTCCTTGGATATTCGAGGCTATGTGGATTTAAACTAGGTCGATGATGTTGATAGAAGAAGATCCACCAATGCATATGTGTTTACATTATTTGGTGGTACAATTAGTTGGATAAGCAAGTGACAGGTTGTGGTCACTTTTTCCACCATTGAGGTAGAGTATATGGTAGCTACTCATGCCTACAAAGAAGCCATCTAGCTAAAGAGATTGTGTTTAGAGATAGAGTTCAAACAGGGTGCAGTGACAATTTATAGTGATAGTTAGAGTGCAATTTGTCTAGTGAAAAAACCTAACTTTTCATGCTAGGACCAAGCACATTGATGTACAATATCATTTTGTGAGAGATATGGTCGAGGACGGCAAGGTGAAGCTAGAAAAGGTAAAGACTTTGGTGAATGTTGCTAATGCATTAACTAAGCCCGTGAAGACAAAGAAATTCAAATGGTGTTATGAGTCCATGGGCCTCTCAGCCCCTAGCAATTAAGTCCATGATATTTTTAGATCCGCTAACTTTTGCATGGTGTTCGACAAGTGGGAGAATGTTGAGAACATGTGTCTCAACTTGGTAATCTTCTTTTGGAAAATTTCAGAATTTGTTTGTTGAAGTTTTCCACTTGTTTATACATTGGAAATTGGTTAATGAGTTGTCAAAAATGAGTCTTCTCCATAGTAGAATATAGGTAGGTCATTTTTAGAGCCTTGATGACTCATTTTGTGACTTTTATGGGGGTCTAGACTAGGAGACAAAATTGTGGACGGGATTACTATTTTAACCTGGTTGTTTTTCCATATTGGAAATGTAAATGTCAAAAATGGGTAACATGTGTCATGGTAGTTTTGCCCATGGTTTTCTAAAACTACAAGTGTTTTTCATGTTGTAAAATCACTATAAAAGGAGGGCTTGGGGAGATTTTTGTGTCATGGAGTTTAGTTTGCAAGACTGGTGCTAGAAGGAGACTCTTCGAGTTTGAGTTGTGGTGATGCACTCCTATAAGAACTTGCATTGCAAGTGTATTGTAATCATCTTGGTTTGATAATACATTATGCGAGTTTTGGAGGGTGGGGTTTTTTCTTAGAAGGGTTTCCCATGGTAATCACTATGTTGTGTGTTCTTTGTTATTTTGATTATGTTATTATGCATTTCTTGAGATCTCTGCAATAGTTAGTTGAATTTGCATAATCATCCTCTCAAAGATTAGTGTAGGAAGTGATTCTGCGCACCTTTGCTTCCTTACATTTTATAACCCAAGAAAAAAAAAGGTTTAAAGAGAATTATGCCATGTATTATTTTTATGACTAGTTTATAACAATAAAAAAAAATGAAAACAGAGCCATGCCATGTATTCTTCATTCTTAAAATTATGTACAATAAAGAAAAGTTTTCATTAAATAATTTAGATCAAAATTAATTTTAGTAGAAGTGTATACGTATATAATTAAAAAATATTTTAATAATTTCTTATATGTATTTTATAGAAAATATAGTGTCCATATGAGGATATTTTATTTTTTATTTATTTAAAGAATTTTATGATTTTATTTTTCTAATACTATTCAAATTTATGGACATTTGAATTTATATTTTAGTCAAAAATTATATCTTATTAAGTTGAGAGGCTTCCTAATGTCACGTACATGAGATTGAAGTGCATTTGTCATTAGTGTAAATATTTTCATCTGCACCAGTAGAAGATGTACAAGAAGGCCACAACCAAAATCATTTCTTGGAAAGAAACACTCATGATTTGCTAAGTATCAAAGAAAAAGGAAAGGGAAAATCTAAAAGTGATTACTAGGAAAAGAACAAATAATTTGCAGAGGATTGGGAATCAAAAATGAACAAAAATCAAAGAAAATGAAAAACAATTCTCAATTTCATAGAAAAATCAAGAGAAAAGCTCTTTTATTTATCTTTTCTTTTAATTTACAATGCTCTATTTTGAGATAAATTAACACCACCTATAATTCCTCGTGTGAATCGATAGAAGTGAAATCCATTTTCATTCATCTTTAATGATTTGCTATGAATTAATTTGAAATATAATAAAATTATTTGCATATGAATTTTCTATAAATTTATTAATTTTTTATATTAATATTATTTAAGGCTATACATGAGTGGTTTTATTGAATTGGTTTTAGAAAAATGCTACTGTCGATGATTCCAAATATTTACATTTTAGATCTCTTGAGGCAGCAAGCAACCACTTGATCATGCACTATTACTATTGAAAGGAAATAAAAGGTATAACAACCATTGGAAGCTGGGATACGCTTGAGTTATAGAAAAGAAAACAATAAAAATAGTTACATATTTAGGGTTAGTGTTTGAGTGATCATGTACAAGGAGTCTCAAATTTTGTCTTTTACAACATACCAATTGTGTCTTTTACAACATACCATTATCTCAATGTTAGTCTTGTCTTTGTTGATAATTTAATTGAAGTGGTTAGATTGTATTTAATATGAAATTTTCAATCTTTTTATTATTTTTCTATAGACATATGCTATTGTTCTTAACCACACTGATTTGAACCAATTAAATAAACTGTTTATTAGTTTGTTTGAAGTTTTATAGTAATGTGTACAATATTTAAATAACAAAATGAAAACAATATTTTTATTTATTAATAATTTGACATCCTATATATTTTACCTCATTCAGATTTCCATTATGTATTGAAATTATTTTAATTTTCACTATTACACAAATATATTTTTTTATAAATATATTTTAGATTTATTTTTCTTTTTTACTATTTATGAATAGATTTAGATATTAAGTAAATGTATTTTATATATTTATATTATATTTTGAAATTTTCATTGCTTTCATTTATGTACCACGAATACTAGCCCTTATATGGCACTTGTTAGTGCTTGCCAATAGGAACTAAAGTTTTCATGCTTCTTTCTTGCATTAGTTGAAGTCTTGGGAACTCTAAAAAAGTTAAAATTTTTGCTATAAGCTATAGTTCATTGATTAATGTTTATTAAAATGAAATTTTCATTCCAAAATTCTTATTTTTTCATTGGTTGCTTTTCTTTTTCTTGGTGATCTTTTCATGTTTTTGTTGAAAAAAATCAGATTAAAAAGGCTTAATTGTTGAGGAAAAATAAGGTTGTAGATATGCAAGCATGGCATTTTGGTAGATGGTAACCATGTCATTAATGGGAGATGTGAGCATCTTGCATGTAAGCCAGTTGGGGATCTTAAATATGACCTTCATTACCTTTCTATTCATTTTCATCTTTTATACAATTTTATCAGAGGCTTCACTCTTCCACTGCTCTATACGCTTTATTAACCATTTCTTACCATTAATAGTTTAAGGCTTGTTTGAAGATAGTGTTGTAGTGGATTGCATTTTAGACAACACAAATAATTTGCAGTAGATATGCTAGTATGTCTCATAAAATTAATAGGTGTTTTTTTTTTGCTACCTAATTTTAGTTTTATCTATAGACTGAAAATTTGGCCCATGAGTTTATTTATTGATGTAATACCCAACAAGAAAATATGACTAATCTATTTTTCTTGTAATGTTAGCCCTCTTCCATAATTTCTACATTTAGCATCAATTATTGGTTTTTTTTTTTTTTTCTGTTACTAGTTTAAAGCACTTTGTTTTTATCTATGACCATTTAAAAACTTTCTTAATTTTTTTTCTCTTATTGCTTTAAAACACTTTGTTTTTCTCTCTAACTACATTAAAATGCTAATTTATTTTTTACTCTGTGTGTCTGCTTTAAAACACTAAGTTATTTTAATTCTCTGTTGTCATTTGAAAAATCCCTTAGTTTTTTAAAATTTAACTGTTGAAAAAAAAGCACCATTCGGTTTATAAGAGTAGCAGGGCACTCGTCAGTTAGTTCACTGTTTAATTTAATTTCCATTTATATTTGGTTTTGTTTGATCTAGCATTGTCATGCTCTCTCTTATTTTTTTATATTTTTTGGTGTTTGGATTTTTTCTTTTCATATTTATTTTGTATATGCTTTACGTTTGCAAGATGAATTTTGAGTGGGGTACAAAGAGGTATTTACTATCTAGCTTGACAAGCATTCAGAAGCTTAGGTAATCTGCACTCATTTGGTTTTTTAGACAAATGCATTAAAAGTTGAGTGGCATCTAGAAATGCTTGTGTTAGGAACCTGTGTGTTCCTTCTATTTATTTTGTTAGAGTAGTGTTGTTGGACGCATATGCTTTGTAAGTCGTCCCGCGAGTATATTTTATTATCCCACATGCATAGGTAGTATTACTTTTCTAGATCGTACCCAGTATATAAGAATAGGTTGAGGCCCTTGATGGGCACGGACGAATTTATTGTATTGAGCTTGCTCAAAGGAGGTTACCCCCTCGAAGTGGCCTGCGATCAGTAGATTCATTCTGAGTTCTGCTATCACTTTGTATTCTGTTATTTCGAGCATTCTCACGATATTGCTATAAGGAGGTTCATCTCATCTGGTATCAGAGCACTCTCTTGGGCTCGCTGGGTGGAAATTACATCAAATTTTTTTCTGTCGTGGCCTTCAGGTTCCTCTCACTTCTAATATCTCTTGTTATTGCAATAACTCTTTTCAGTTGTTCTGTCTGTGAGTGAATTTTTCTAAGTCGACTGTTAAAAAAAAAAAAAAAAAAAAAAAAAAAAAAAAGAGTAAAAATTTTTCTGTTTTTTAGTCGTAGCTTCCTTGTTTGCTTTCTGTTTCTGCTCATACTTCCGCAGAACGTCTGCAATATCATTTCGCATACTTCCTTCCTTGGCGACCCAACCCCAAATTTTACATATCAAAGCCCTAAATCCCTCATTTATCTAATTTTAGGGTTTGCCCTATCTTTTTCACCTCTCATCCAATCGCCACCAAACTGAGCCACAAGATTCAATTCCTCATTTTGCTCCCTTATCCCTCTTGGACTGTTCGCCTCATTTCGCCTCCCTACCCTTGAAACCCTCATTTTTCTTTTTCCCTTGTCCCCAGCTAGTCTCCCACCACCCGTCGAACACCCATTTCCTATATGAGTTTTACCCAAATCCAAGTTTGCCGTAACTAAAAAAGTTTTTGTTTCTCATCTTCTACCCATTCCCAAGAAAAAAAAAAAAAAAAAAAAAAAAAAAAAACCTTGTTTTATGGTTGTTACGCGTACAGGAGCAAAAATCATGGAAGAGGAAATTGCATCCCTCAAAACCAAACTTCAAGATCTGGATGACAAAATTCTGGGTCTTAATTTTCAGCAGTCAGCCATGAGCCGAAACCATTCAGGAGATACTGGGTCCTCTTCTGGCAATTTCCGTGGACCAAAGCTTGATTTTCCGCGCTTCGATGGTTCTGATCCAACTGGATGGATCTATAGGGCAGAGCAGTATTTCAGCTTGCATAATACTTTGGATAACCACAAAGTCCCCCTTGCATCTTTTCATTTGGAACATGAAGCTCTTCAATGGTTCCGTTGGTACATCAAGGCTAATGTAGGCCCAACGTGGGGAGAATTGTGCACCCTCATTTTGGAGCGCTTTGGCCCTAGTTCCTTTGATGATTTCACAGGAGCACTCACTAAACTGCGTCAAACAGGCACTGTAAGAGAATACCAGACAGAGTTTGAAAAATTAGCAATACAATAAATTCGTCCGTATAAAAATATTAATTTTCCCATTGCAAGTTAGATCATAAACCTCCAAAACTAAATTTTTTGAAGCAAATGAAGATAAAAAATTAACAAAGATCTAGTAGAAGAGAATATTATCTAAAAGCTTAATGCACCTGAATTTTGACAAATATTTCACATATTTTTCCTATTTATACAACTTTCATGTGATTATAGTGATGTGATTTCATGTGATTATAGTGATGTAAAAATTAAAGAAAGTGTACCCACACTAATAACATGGCATTTTAGTGAGACACATTTCTTCAAATCTAACAAAAAGAACTACAGAGGTTTAGAGGCATTCATCTCTTACCTTCAAATAGAATTCTGTAAAGTTGTGCAATGAGAAGGTTATAAAAATTTGGGACAGATCTCATAGAACTTTTTCTCACAATCTGAATCATTTTTTTCCATAATTTCATAAAGTTAAAACTAAGTAAAATTACCAAACATTAATTTTTGTTCTATTTTTTTTTTCATAAAAAAAATTAGTGCATACCTAATTTTACATCCTTATTTGTATTGAATACTTTCATTAACAACACTAATACTTAACTTAGATTGACTTATAACTTATGTTTAATTTACACTAACTTATATGTAATTTATGTCATATACATTTTAGGATTTCGATTTGTTTTCTTAGATCTATATTTCATTAACAAACTAATATTTTTTTAAGTTATACTAAGTTCTACCTATATGCATTTTAGAATTTTGATTTTCTTATATCTACATTTCATTAAGAAGACTAATACTTAAGTTTTGTCACATATATAAGTTACCTTACCACATTTTTATCAGATCTATCAAAGCCTCACTAATAAATGTCAATTTTTAAATTTAGGATAATATGTCGAAAGGCTTGGTTTTTCATGGTTTTTCATATGTAGATGGATAATTATTTAATGATTCTCACTTCTCTTCCCCTATGCAAGAAATGTCCAAAATTAAATGTTTAATTTATTGTTTTTCAATACTTCCTACTATTTTTCTAAACACATTCTCTTCGCTTCTTTCATTGACAAGGCAAGGACTCAAGCTTTATAAAGCCCTTGTTTCTTTGTGTTATCGAAATAGTTACGATATTTTTTCAAAAGAAACAAAATGAAATTAGGATAGTTTTAATGTACACAAACAATTTTCAACAAAATACATTAAATAATAGCTCTCATTAGATAATTGAATTAGAATATAAATGATGGTAATAAATAAACAAGTGTCATGTAGTGGCATGTACTTGCCATAAAATTATTGTAATAGAAATAATTATTAATTATTACAATAATTAATCGCTATAGTAATGTTAGTAAACAGATTTGTCACAATAGAATTTGCCCAACGAAGTGTGTAGCAAACCATTTACAATAGTTGGATAGGCCCTTGGTATGCGGCCTTCCTTTGTGTTTAGAGGGGCAACTCCCTCATATGATATGATTTTTGGAAAGGATTTTCAAATAAAGAATCTAAAACTTTAAAGATCAGGAGAAAGTCGTTCAGGACGAATGCACCACACACCCTCACAACCTTCTTCGGTAAACAAGGTTGATAACAATGGTGATCAAGAACTATGCTCGAAGGCAACCAGTATTACCAAGTACACTCATTATCATTCGTAAACACTTGCATAGCACCATGAGAATGTCTACTACTACATATAAAATTTTTTATTTTAAAATAAGAAACCCAAAGCACATCTCATTTCATTTCCTTGCATGAAGAAAGCAATAGAGATTTTTCAATTTTAGAGATAAAAAGTTTACATACTTTCCAAAATTTATCGCTTCAATCAAAATTTCAGCATAGTGTTCCCTTATTTTTAAAACCAAAAAGTCCCCCATCCTTTTACAAAGCCCAAAAGAGCCCTTATATAGACACAGAGGTTAATAACCACCTTTTTGTGGTTAATAACTACTTCCCAAATACGTGATTCGGGTGAGGTTAATTAACCTCTACAAAATTAACCTATATGACTTGAAACTTGAACTTTAGATATTTTGAGAAGAAGATTGAATAATCAATCCTTATCGATCCTTAGATCATTTATCCAAATTACATCACTTTATTAATGAAGGAATTTCTATCTTAACAAGAAGATAAGACATATATGTGCCCGCCAAATGCTGATTTCATGTTTCACATCTCTCTAATTGTGTCTATATCTGTCAAATATGTTTTCACTATATGAGCAATGAGGACCATTTATAAACATTCTTCTCTAAGATTCCGCTTCTTTAAAAATTCCACTTTTTTGAGAATTATGTCAAATAATTCACGGGCTTTGAGAGCAGTCTTTGGTATATGCAAAAGTGATGAATTGGGAAGATACTAGCGTATATGTTTGATAGCACCACATAAGGTGAGGCATTTTCAGGTTCCAACTCAAAAAAAAAAAAATTCGCTACTGGTTCCCCTAAAATTAAACTCTCATGTACATAGTAGGCGGCAAGTAAACACCTCCACACTATAACATTGGTTTTTATATCTGCAATTTGCATTTCCTTAAAAATATCTAAGGATTTTTAGACATAGCCATTTTGTCCATATCCAGCTACAAGTGAAGTCCATGATACCACATTTTGTTGGCCCATTTTGTCAAACAACTTGTGCGCCTTCTATATCAATTCAGGAAGGTTTCGAAGTGTCATTTTCAATAGACCTAGATACATCTTGCGAGTGTATGTCAATATCTGATCGATGTCTGCTAGTAAATGGTTGACTATCCAAATTTGAAATTTTATTATGCTGCCTACTAAAAGGCAAGACTTGAGTCCCATCTATAGTGATCATAGAGGATGTTGTGCGTTTCGAAGGTGGCTGAAGTGCTGGAGTGAGTGTGCAAATATCAGTAAGACCATCCCATTTAGATGAGAACTGCCCTACATTTTTCCATTTTTGGAGTAAATATTGGTGAAGTTAATTTTTTTGATCCCATCTCATGATTAAACATAGCAAGATCATTTCCTTTTGTAGCTCTTAGAATCATTGCTAGAGACCTTGGTGGCTTTACAGAAGACATAAAATAATGGTGACTCTAAATCTTCTGGAGTGAAGCAACACTTTTCAAAAGATTTTAATTTGATTGTAGATCTTCCTTGACTGACTCCATAATATCATTTCCATCAATCAACTCAAGTTTTTCTTTTGATGTAGCCTTCTCCTAGGATGCCTTTGACTTCCTTCAATAACCAATTGGTCAGCGATTACATCAAACACTTCACATGTGTTCTGTGATTCCAAACTCCTTGCTATGTGAGTTAACAATCCTTTAATTGTTATGTTGTGTTGCGGGCTAGTAGCGAGGCATCAAGCAATAGCACTCACTCTTCTAAGATTTCAATTCCCAAACAACAAACCTCCAACTTCATTGGTGTGCCATCATTATTTTTGATTTCTATGCAAAACCATGGGTTGGAGAATGAAGCATTCAATCAAATGGTTCACATTCTTGTCTGTAATTCCACACAATTCCTCTACAATCACACTGTGAACTCGGAGTCCCACGCGATGTCAAGAGGTACTCTATCATACAGTACATGGACATTGGTATTCTTGTTGTTTCAGACCACCTACAACTCTCTCCACATCTTAGAAAAATTGTTATTGGAAACATGAATTCTTATGATCATTGATTTTGAGCCATTCACATATCCAATCTTTCATCAAGAAATTCAAGAGGTTAATAACCATCCTGAAAAGGTTAAGAAATACGTGTTTTTGGAGAGGTTAATTAACCTACTCCAAAATGCGTGTTTTGAAGATTATCATTAACCTTTTGAGAGGTTAAGAAAAATGCATTTTTGGAGAGGTTAATTAACCTACTCCAAAATGCGGAATTTGAAAGTTATCATTAACCTTTTCAGAGGTTAATGGTTAATGATAGACTTGAAAACAAATATTTTGGTCTCAACATTAACCTGTGATAAGTTGGAGCTCGGAAGTCAGATTTTAAAAATTTTAAGTGATGGGCGGAGCTAAGGATGAGCCGAAGACATGAAAATTCAAAAACTCACAAAAACTTAGAGATAAAATGGTCATTTAAATGATCAAAATGGGACATATTTCACACATAACCAGGAGATTAACAATTTCAAAAATTGAAACACTTTATGACCAGGCAACAAGTAAGTAAAATATTAAAAAATAAATGTATAATATTTTTTCATTATGTATTGTATAGTTTTAGTATTATAAAATGTATTACAAAATATCAAATAAAATTTAAATTTAAATAGTAATAGATAAAAATAACTATAAGTAAATTTATAAATAACTTCTTTAGGAGGGTCCTATAAGACCAAATAAAATGATCTAATCGTCATTAGGGAAATAGTTCTAATAATAAAATATATTAATAAATTATGATATAAAATTTTTAAACATTTGATTAATCAAAAAATAATTCACAATGATTGGTTGATACATTATAAACTAATCCGCTAATTGTCTATATGAATCCATATGTCCATTTGATATAATTTTATTACTATGTGATGTACACGATTGTCATATAATTTTAAAATAAAAATATTACTTCCAATTTTCTTTGATATATACTTAAGTTATTAGTGTTTAACAAAATAGATCATTTATTCTAATTTATTAATTGTATTAGGATACAAAAAATAATTAGTCTCAATAATTTTATACAAAGTGATAGCTCTTGATAGATAGCTCTTGATAGATATTATTTAATAACATTAACTTTAAAATAAATTCAACTAATAAAATTTTATAAATAAATATTCTTTAAAAAATATTAAATATTAATTTTTGAAATGGACCAACTAAGTGTTTTTTGACAAATAAAAGATTATGACAATAAAAATTAAATAAATATTGTGTGTGTGTGTGTGTGTGTGGGTGGGTGTGGATGGTGAGTGAGTTAGTTATTTTAGTTATCTCATGATTGGTTGATGATGATATATATGTTCATGTAGTGACTTTTAGTTATTTAATGATGTTAGTTAATTGAATGATTTATAGGCATTTTCTATGAATACTTACCCCATACTTGCATGTGTATGGTGTACATGTATGTTTTATTTTATGTATGATGTTTCTTATATGGTTGAGGGAGGGATTCATTGTCACCTACTAGTTGGGATATACATGATGTACCACTACCTATTATTGCCTATTTAATTTAGAATATGTGTGTTTATACAACTGTGGATTTTATGCAGATTGTAGGTATTAGGTATTGACTTCCCTAAATTGTCAAGATGGGCATACTTTATTGCAATATGTCAATAGTAAGAGAGGGGGGATAACTCTAGAGTCTGAATCCTATCCTTAAACCATTTGCCTAAAAAATTAGGGCAAGAATCCAAGTTTTCTACCTTCAAAATTTGTTATATGACATAAGTTCATGATTAAACCCTTGAGTTTGATCTAGTATGTTGTATTTCATGATCAACTTAAAAGAATATTTAATGATTTAATTTAATGGAAAATTATTAAGATACTTCAATATTTAATTAATTGATAAATTAACTAAATAAAAGAATTAAATTTAAAGATAAAGTAATAGTGTTAATTTTGGAGCATAATAATATTTATTTAATTTCATTATAATATATTTTTAAAATCATTTTTAAATAAATGCTAAATTTTATTATTACTTAAGTTGATAGATATTTTTATCAAAGATGTTTTGAAAATTAATTAAAGAAAGAAAGAGAAATTAATTTAATAAAGATATTTCAAATTGCAAAAAGTGTGCATAAATATTTTTTAAATAATAAAATATTAGAAGGTATCGATCATTGAGTTCCCTCACATAATTGCACAATCAAAGCCCCAAATTTTGGGGAGAACTCTTTATTACAGATCTAGAGTTGATTTCACATGGACCAGAATTCTGAAGAAGGAATTTTCAAAGATGCTTTTAGAAGGAAGAGGTTTTCTCATGTGCTTTGTGCATTTGTCTGTTTGCATATTAGTATCAGATTTAGGTAGAATCTTGTGATCAAATTATACAAAACAATTCCATTTTCTAGTCTTATGTCTGCTTTGTGTTTGGATAAATTTGATTTTGGAAATTTGTAGATTATTTTGATATCATTGATAAATTCCTGTTGTGAATCTTGGGTTAATTTCATTTCAAAGATATTTGCATTTGAGGAATTAATTATTTTGAAACCCTCATTCTTTTAAGTTTTATTCAGATGGGTTTTGGTTTAAAAATTGAATTCTAGAATATACATTCAAATGCTTTTTTTGGATTTCCCTATCAAAGTATTGTTCGCATTATATATATATATATATATATATATATATATATATATATATATATATATATATATATATATATATATATATATATATATATATATATATATATATATATATATATATATATATATATATATATATATATATATATATATATATATATATATATATATATATAGTTAATGAGGGGGCAACGCAATATTTTTTTATTAATGAATAAAATTACACACACACACATATGTTTTTTGCTAGGTGGGGCCACCAACCCCCACCCACCTCTTTTTCCTAACCCCTCCCTCCGTGCACCACAACAGAGCTATCAATGACCATTTATGGCTACACACAACAACAAATTATGGTGAGAGGGTGAGGAGAGAATACCAATTAAAATATTTATGAGACTTAGTGATGGGGGGAGATATGGAGAGAGGAGGGAGAGGGCAGAGCAAAAAAGAGTAATTAGTGTGAGAAGGATACAAGAGAATGGCTGATGGTCCTATGGTATGGAGAGAGAGAGAGAGAGAGAGAGAGAGAGAGAGAGAGAGAGAGAGAGAGAGAAGGGGGGGTAAAAGACATGAGGTAGATTGAGAGAGTAAATAGGGGGGAGATATTGTGAGAAGGGGGAGGGGAGAGAGTGAAAGAGAGTACTTAGGGGGAGATAAATGTATGAGCGAGAGACAGGAAGAGACAGTGAGAAATAATGGAAAGGGTGAGAGACATTATATAGAGATAAATGGAAATTTTGTGAAGAGATGGTGAGAGGGTGATGTGGGATAACAAGTAAAATCATTAGGGTAGAAAATAGATATTCTTATGATACAATAAGTTTGTGTATATGTGAGTGAGGGGGGATGGGGAGGGGGGTTAAAATGGGAAGAGATGGTGAGAGGGGTTAGGGAAGATAGTGAAATAAAGCAATTGAGAGAGAGAGAGAGAGAGAGAGAGAGAGAGAGAGAGAGAGAGAGAGAGAGAGAGAGAGAGAGAGAGAGAGAGAGAGAGAGAGAGAGAGGAGAGAATAATATATAGTAATTACTTAGGATAGAGGGATAAACAAAAGGTATAGAAAGAGGTTTAAATGGGGAAAAGATGGTGAGAGCAGCTAGGGAAGAGAGTGTTAGAAGGTAATTAGGGAAAGGGTTATATAATATATAGAGAATTGGTAAACGAGGAGACATGAGATACAGAAATAGAGGGTAAATAGTTATTTTTTGATAATGTTACTAAATTAAACTAAATCCAAACATGAAACTAAATTAAATCACATCACTAAGATAAATTAAATACCATCGCTAAACCTAATCGACATAAGAAATCAATTTGGTGTGCAAATTTTCAAAATTTTATTTTCTATGTAATATTTATTACTTAAATAATTATCATTTATTAAATAAAATAAATTTAAACTATAATTTGTAAAACCATATAAGTAAATGTATATTTTTGAAAAGTATATAAGTGATATTATTTTAAATAATATTATGTTCATAAGAAATTACATTTCCAATTATTTTAATTTTAAATTAAAAAATCTTAAAGTATAAAATTAAGATGAACTAAAATATATTGATTTAAAGTTAATAATGCCCTAAGTGAGATTTCAACCTTCTTTTGCACAAAATACAACCACCATTTCACCACACTAATAATTAATAAGAATTAAATTATTGGTCATAAAATTACTTTGGTTCTTCCTTTTAGCATGTCCTTCCTACTAGCTTATATATATATATTGTATAATATATAGCAAAGTTTCTTGAGGATAAAAACTATATAATACAAAAATTAAAGTCTTAATAACTCTTGGCTTCCCTATTGGCCACCTCTAACAATTTCTACAAACTTAGACATTAACACTAATAATACAATGAGAATATTTACACCATAGTATATAATGCAATTGAATAATATTCTTAGTGCACAAAAATAATAATTGCTAAAATATTAAATGTAACACTAAATACAAGAAGGCTATTTATACATCACTAAATAATGCAAGACAATGATGCTCTAAGTGCACCAACTTCTTCAAAATTAGTTGAGATCATTCACAAAACAAAGTACCAAGCTCTATAAATTCTGTAACAACAAATAGTATGGAGCTAGACAAGGATAAAAATTTCAAACTATTTCATTTAATCCCAAAAGTAGAATTCTTGTGAAACATTATCCAAAAGTTTGAATAGATAAGTGTTTACTAGAAAATATGCAAATAAATCCCAACAGAACATCACATTAGAATAAAATTCACCAATCCAACTTGAAAATGATCGAGTGGTGTAGCGGAGAAATTTCCATGTTGATGATGGTTTCAAGATGTATTGGCCTTGCTTTAGAAGATGGTGAATTTGCATTAGTGTAGGCTAAACTAGTAAAGGTTGGATGGTAGTGAGTTCTGACAAAGTTTGTTTTGTCAAGTGAAGCCTCTAAGTCTTGAGAGTATTCAAAGTTGTCCATGTTGCATTCTCCCACATGATTAGAAAACAAAGTAGCATGAGTTATTAATAGTTTATCAAGTTTGGGAAACACAAATGCATCAAGTACATATTGCTACTATTGTTCCTAAATTTGTTGTGCACTACCCCTCCTTCTGCCCATTATTTGTCCTTGTTAGCATTGCCTTTGTAATTGAAATAGTAGAATAAAATTTTGCATCTATGCAATTCTACGGTGAATTCTAGGTAGCAACTATTGTTGATAACCAAAACTTGTAGGTTGCAAAGAATTACAAGAATCAAGGAATTTCTAGCCAAAGTAACTCCTAGAAATCAAAATTAATGTATTACCCATCCCATTTATGAACTTGTGGAGAAATCAAGCCATGAGGACATTGATCATAGAATAGCTGTTGTCAGGTGAGCCTTGGAGAACTAGGTTGATATGGTGATAAACTAGTTGTTTTTGTAGGATTAACTCCAAAAAGAGCTATTATCTGAGAAAAATAAGCCTAGAATGATAATAGATCAAGCATTTTCATTGTTTGCAAGCACTTAAATATTCCATGCATCTAGAAAATCAATATGGGCATCTTGAATTTTCTACCACAAGAACTCTACATACTTATAGTCTCACCCTTCTCTCTAGTATTTGTTAAGCCAATGTACCATAAAGAGGTTTTCTTCCAATCATCTTTCCACTCATCTTAGCAACCTAAAATTCATGGAAAATACATCACATATCAAACCATGGCATGCTCTAATGGATAGAAAATAGGAAAATATGGTTAGATACTATGAATTCAAGAAAAACATTAAACGTGATAATAAATAACATCTTAGAATACACATCACTTCTTCTGGAGAAGAAAAAGTCACAAACCTAGATCCCTTACTTTGACCTTGGGGTCCCTCAAAACCTAAAAATAGTGGCATGATGTTAAGAAAATAAATAGACTAATAAGTAGAATGTTTTTCCATGATAAGCTATAGGAGCTAAACTTAACCACAATATAATCCACAAGAAAATAATAAAATGAGTAGAACCTTAACAATATCATAGTAATGAGAAGACATATCTTGCAAGATGTTATGGTGCCAAATTTTCAAAAAAGTTCTCATAGCTTTTCATCATATATGTCATCATCCAGATTTTTTAGATACAAATTAGCACCCTAAAAATTTTCTATTTTGTCCTTCCTCTCTTGTTCAAACTTAGTTTTCAATTCTACCTCCCTTCCAACATTTTTTTGTCCCCTTGCAACTACCATTCCTTATCATCATTATTTTTTTTTCCATTTAAAATAGTCAATAACATTATCTTCATCATCTTTATTTTTAGAAGTAACAAATCCAAAGCCTTTGGATTTTCCATCCACATCCCTCATAAAAATTATACTAGTGATGGGGCCAAATTTACTAAAAACATTTTGGAAGTATTCATATGTAATTGTGTCTTCAATGTCTATTTCTTATTAGGATACATGTATCGACTTGCCTCTACAATGATTCACACTTGACTCACACTCTATTTAGTAGATTGGATCCTTCCATATATAAAATACCATTAACAACTGAATCTCATATTTTAATAGACAAACCTTATGTTTAGAACTCTAAATTCTCTAATAGAAATTGAAGTAGTGAAAATTTCCCTTCACGACTTCTTACAAATATACTTAGAACTTAAAAATTTTCTCATTTAATTTTATCTAGTGTTATGTACATTAATTTCAATTTTTTTATAGGCTCACATAAGATCAATTTTAAAAAATTAATAAGGCTGACAAATTACCTAGACAATGACACAGGTGATATATGTGAAGTGTTCACACATGATGATCATGCTTGACTGTATACCTCTCTCTCTCACAAGACATTTTTTTATAACCAATAATGTTCCCATATTCACTATAAAGTGGGGTTGTAAATAAAAAAATATACTTGAATCATAAAACAAGGAATGGTAGAGTTCCATATAGAGATACCCTTCTCGTCTACCATATTTGTTCAAGGAAGGGAACATATATTGACTCCATTTTTATTTAATGCTGAAGCAAACTAATAAATTGGTAATTACCAAAGTTTCTTGCACTTTTGTTTGTAGGGTGTTGTGTAACTAAGAAGAACTTGTTATGAACTTAGTTTCACATTTTAATGAGCAGTCCTATCCCTAGGATATAATTGCTACTTAATTAATGTTTTGTCCATTTGGTGCATAAGACATGATAGGTTATAAGTTAGTTATTAGTTAATTATAATTTATTTTCAATTGAGAAAATGGTAAGCCATAAAGCACGTATATCTTATCTCTATTAACCACTTTTACGAGGTAATACAAAGTACCAACATTGAGTGTGTGTTTTTGTGTTGGACTAAGGTTTCCAAGTAAATAACAACTTGAGAAAACATGTGCTCTACACATTTTTAAAAATATTTTTGAAATCCTTTTCTTCTTTGGATTATTTGGGAAAGCAGCATAGGCTAATTCCTATAATTTGAATAATCAATTATAAAACAATGAATGATAGTGTTCCATATGGAGATATACTTCTCATCTACCATGTTTTTTCAAGGAAGGGAACATGTATTGGCTCTATTTTTATTTAATTCTGAAGAAAAATAATAAATTGGTAATTATTAAAGCTTCTTGAACTTTTTTTTGTAGGCTATTGTGTAACTAGGAAGAACTTGTTATGAACTTAGTTTTCACATTTTAATGTGCAATCCTATCCCTAGGCTATATTTGTCACTCAAGTAATGTTTTGTCATCTGGGGCATAAGACAAGATAGATTATGAGTTAGTTATGAGTTAATTGTGATTTCTTTTTAAGTGAGAAAATGTTAAGACATAAAGCATGTATATCTTATCTTGATTAACCACTTTTATTAGGTAATACCAAGTGCCAACATTGAGTGTGTATTTTTGTGTTGCACTAAGGTTTTCAAGTAAATAACAACTTGAGCAAACATGTGCTCTGCACATTGTTTAAAATATTGTTGAAATCCTTTTCTTCTTTGGATTATTTGGGAGAGCAACATTGGGTAATTCCCATAACATGAATAATTTAAAAGATAGAAGATACCCAAGATCAAATTTAAAACCTAAATAATAAATTATTTATTATATCACAATGACACATTCTATAATCAGGCAATCAAAACCAACTATAGAAAATTCCTTCTCATAGGAGAAATCACTTAAGCATGACATCAACATTTTTTCGTAGCTAAAACTTTCTATGTTAGTTTGCAAAAAATAATATAAGGGAAGAGGTATACTTGATTTTTTGTAGATGGAATAAAATAGCTATACAAACCCTTAGATCATATGGAATTGTCCACTTGGAAAGTTTTTACACCTTATTGTAATAATACCTATAAAGAAGACACCAATAATCCAAATAGTTAGATATCTAATAATAGTAGATCTCAAGGCAATTGAAATTGTCCAAAAATTGAGAGAATTTTATGCAAGGATGAGATTACTACTATCTTCCTTCTAGGCTCATGAATTCTTTCTAGAGAGTAGGTGCATCTTCATGGTGTTACACAATAAAGAACACTAACAAATTATGAGACATACCAAATGGAGGATATCTTGAGATGGATCCCCATGCTAAGTAATGGTTTGCACCTCTCTAAGAGCTAAGATTTACAATAGGTACTATGAGACTTACTATCAAATGTTGTAGATACAAGGATGACTCCTTATAATGAACAAGTTACTTGAATGATAATCTCTATGCGATCCTCCAACCAAGAGATGGAGGAAATGTTGATGATGGATCTGATCATGAGTATAATGGAGATGGAGAGGGGGGAGGAGGAGGTGGAAGAAGAAATAGTGGTGGGACCATGGGTGATGTCCCTTCCAATAGCTAGTAGACCACTTTCTCTAGGATTAGAGGAGAGAATAGGACATTAGGTTCAGTTGCTATGGAAGTAGATATGGAGATACAAGAGGATGAATAAGGAGGTTTGTGAGTAGGAAGAGAGTGGATAGAGGATAGAGATAAGCTCAATAATAGGAGTAGAGGGCACCTAACCATCCTAGGGATGAGGCTAGAGCCTACATAGAGAGAATCCAAGTACTAGAGTCTCATGTACATTAGTTGCAAATTATGATATTAATGAGGTGAATTTTATGTAATTGTTATTTTTGTCTCTCTAATCCTAACACTTTCATATATTGGTTTATACATAATGCTAGAGGTCATTATCTTTATTCTCAATGTATCTTCTAACTTTAGTGGCTTTTGATAAGCATCTTAAATTAACCTAATCCTCTATATATACTTAACTCTTCCTAAATTTTATGTCTCAAATAATTAATTTATATAGCCACCTTTTTCTCTGATCACTCTCCATTATTGAACCTAAATCCCATCTCATGGAACACCTTAGTATACTCTTTAGCTAGAAAATAATCCAATTTCATATTCTTTCACTACTTCAAAAACTCAAGTTCATAATCCCCTAGTATAAATTTATCCTTAAGTATATAAATCATAACTATTCATTTGGTTATCTTTAGTTCACCATTATTTTGTCTATTATTTTGTAGCTATTTCCACCATAAGGTAGCATATACCTTAAATTTTGTGTATGCTAACCTAAATATTTGTATATTTTAAATATCTACAATCTCAAAGTGATCTTCTCATTTATTAATACAAATTGTCAATCCCTCCATATATTAAAACTACAAAAGAATGAAATATCAAGTCAATGTCTTTCACTCATGTCATAACCTTCAACAATATTTCCTCTTTACTAGGAATATTTACATATTGTATCTAGATCTTAATTAGCTTCTTCAACTTTAACTTTATGCCTTTGGGTTCTTCTTATTCCTATTCAAATCATTTCAAATGTTAGTACTTATTGGATTTCTACAAACCTTTATCATTTACTCTATTCTTCAAGGATTCATTATTTTAGGAAATATATTTACTAGTATAAAAATCCTTTATTAATTAGGATTAATAATACAATCACAAGTATTTATTTTTCAAATAAAAATTCAAAATCTACCAACACCAATAATCTTCATCCAAGTGCTACATCTATTTGGAACTAGAAAACTTAAATAGAACTCCCCAACTAGCCAATCCTTTTGGTGAACCCACCATAATTGTAGTTTAGGTCCTTTCTACTCCACACCTTGGTTTACAAGTGATCTCTCTCTCTCTCTCTCTCTCTCTCTCTCTCTCTCTCTCTCTCTCTCTCTCTCTCTCTCTCTCTCTCTCTCTCTCTCTCTCTCTCCAATATCCTAATCCTTTTTTTTCCACCTTGTACTAGACTTTGGTTCATGTATAATATAATTTACACTTATTCGTTTCTATAGCAAAAATATATGCAATTCAAGGTACATGTTTCCAAATAGTTGTACAATCTATAGATAGTAACTAATACAAAAATATTATATAGCATGAAATAGCCAAGGTCATATAATCCACAAGGGAGTTTTCTAACCTTACAACATGAGTAAAAATAAGTGGAAAAACAAAAACAAAATTAGAACTTAGAACACAATATAGAAGAATATTACTAAATTATCATTAATTTAGTTTTTCAAGAAAAACTTCATTACATCATTATTATTGATATACAACTACTACAAGGATCATGGTTGATCATCCCTTGAAACTATAAGCCTAAAATTCTAATTTCTTTCAAACAAGATTATTAAATCTATCACTTTTTTTAGACATCACATTCTTACCACTTAAAGCTTCCTTGCATATGCATAACTACTAGAACCAGAATATCTACTCTAATTTTATTATTAAAAAAAATCACATTTCATTTTATCTAATCAACAATTTCAAGAGTAAGGAAATATATTACAAACATATAGGTTGGGACAAAAGTTATAAGAATAACCCCATATGAATACATCATTCCTTTTAAATTTATAAGAGGGTCTATGAAATTTATTACATAATATGTAGTTCAATATATAAATTTGCGTTGCACGTCATGAATCTCCTTAACAAACTTGGTCATTACAAGAAGAATGCTAGGATAGGAATATACCATTCTTAATATATCTCGGTAAAAAATTATCAAATTATGATGTGAACCAATATATAGGAAGTTAGTGATGTGTTAATCACACCATAAGGATCACATAAGGAAATAATCTAAGTGGACTAAACACAAAGTAAGATAACAAAAAATTGTAACTTAGTACATAAAGAAGTAGATAAATAGAAATAAAATATGTTTGTGTGATGCAGGATATCCAAATGATCTAAGGATGATCCAACAATAAGATTAACATTCTTCACTCTAAGTAGGAGATAGAGATATCACATTTGTCGAGTCTCTTAATTTATCTGATATGTCATATTGCTTGCTTCATGTTGATCCTACTTATGTGATTAATCCATCAACTTTAGAGACTCTAATTAATTTTGTCCATGCATCATTATTATTTGATGGTAATTATTTCACCTATTTTTCCACTTCAATTTTTTCCTTTGACATTTTGACAATCAGTTACCTCTGGATTCTTATTTATCACCTTATATTGTGATTAGGTATGTTCCTAATTAGATTTTTGCATCCTCATAATCCAGGGACATGTTGGAATACAAGTCTATTCTAGAACAATATCATCATACTACATTTGTACACTACTGCCTAATTCCTATTGGCTACTGGAAAAATTCATGCATTTTTTCTTAGTCTAGCTTCTTTCCAAGTGGAAAATATATTTTTTAGGTGTTGAATTTTTTTATCATTTCTATAGGATATTGTTCATTATGGGGAGTATATGATATTTATCTCTTTATTTCCTGTAGAGGGATCATACTTGATTTTATATACATAATGTATATAGATCTTGGAAATCTTGATTCCTTCATCCACATATGCATATAACATTCCACTTATTATGTTGTCTCCAACTTATTACACCTTTGGTGTACATATGCTTCTACCTTGTATCTGATAAATTGTCTTTTATTTTTCATTATCTTTTATTTCCTTTTCTATACAAGAAGAGATGCCTACATTGTAAGTCATCAAATTCCATTCATAATGGTACTATAATAAAAATTATAATATAGTATTACATTTTTTATTGTGTTATTTATCTATTGTATTATTCATTGGCCTCTAGATCTTGGGTTGTCTCTTTTGGAAATTTCTTACATAATTTTCTATTGATTAAATTTTGTTAACTAAATAATAGAGGACTTATACTAACTCTCAACTTCTCGTGTATAATAGTTTCTAGGAAAAAATAATACACTAGAGAATAATTTGAGGTTTGATTGTCCAATCTATGTCTAATAATTATCTTTGTAAAAATTAGTTATTAGCTCTAAATTGCATATTATAAAATAATACACTTTTGAAAAATGTATGTGGTGCATGATATAAGAATTATTCAAAATAAACGTGAGTTATATATGGATTCGTGAAGTTATTGTACAAAACTTCATGAAACCAAAATGAAGTACTTTTATTTTGTGCTTTACCATTACAAAATGGAAGAGATATCTTGAAAACTATGTCCTCAAAAATGACATTGGAGATGTTGCAATTGCTTCATGATAATGATGTGGCTATTTTTAAATGAAAAGAAAAACTCATCTCATTTTATTAAGAGAGACACATTTAATAATAATTTAAACTTCTACTTATTTTGGTGAAATTATAATTCACAATCTTAATTCAAAGGTGTAAATATTGGTTTTGTTTTTTCTAAGATGCACAAATACATAGACATGATAATATAGTGTTTTCTACAAAGATGAAGAAGTGATATTCAATATATAGGAGAGCTACCATGATGATGACAAATGCTTCACAACTTTATTTTATTTTTATTTTTTTAATATATTAGAATAATTGAATGAAGAAAATAGGTTAAATAAATAAACAAAGTAACACATCGTTTGATTCATATCCCACAAACAACACCAAATGATATTGATTCTTAGGATTTTACTCTAAGCAAAGATATTTTACTCATGAAGCAATCCAAATGATACATATTTAGAAAAGTATTTTCTATTGAGAATTAAAAATTTCTTTTAGTTTTCAATATGATCTTACAATGTAAAAGTGTAAAGAAATAATTGAAAATGAAAGCCTACTATTAAATAGTACATCAAAAATATTATCCCAAATATATTTAATTAACTATAAGAATTAATATTTGATTGGAAAAGTTGATATAAAAAAATATAAACACAATCAAAATTGAAAGCTTCTCATTTGTAGGTAAGAAATTTTTTGAAGACATTAACATGAATAAATTTTATCAAAGAAAATATAATTAATTAATAGAGAATGAACTATTTATCAATAATAATAAAGGAAAATAGAGAAAAATAAATATAAATATAACTTAGAGAGAACAAAAAAAGAGAAAATACTATAGATAAGTGGAATATGGAATAAACACCAATATGAATATTTCCTTTTTCATTTGATGTCACTTTCCACTTCCCATAAAATCTCATTATTGTTACAATTCATGCTATATTAGTATAGAATGCTCTGTGTAAAATAAACTAGCAATTGCACCTAAGGGTGTAATAGTTATGTCGAATAAGTAATTCGATTTGAGTCAATAAAAAACTAAAAAAAATATTTTTAACAAACAAATATATGCAAATGGAGATTAAAAGCAAAGTAGTCTTTAATTTTAGTATGTACTTTACATGAAATTCATCAAAGTTACTGCAAATTTGTTAAGATGTAGATTCATTACTATTTGTAATTTTTTAATTTTTTTTGTCAAAAGTGTAAGCCATTGATATAGTAATAAGTAATACTTGTACGAGGTGCATGAAGGAAAGAACCAAGAAGAAAAACCTCAATCCTTACTAAATATAGAAGAATGCATGGTTAGAGACTCATACAGTAACACATAAGAATAGAGAACAAGAGAGTGGAGCTTGATATCTCAAAAGTAGAGGTGTTTAGTGGGAGTTGTGGGATGCCCTTAAAGTTATCAATAACCTTCTACAACTGATAATTTTTACTTATTAGTGTCCATTTAATGTTTCCCTTTCAAATGTCTATGTTTGTATTAAATAGTTTTGGAATTTTGATAGACAACTAATGCTTTTCAAATTTTTGTAAATGTTACTTGCAATTTACTTAATTATTTATACACTTTAGTAATATAATGTTTCAAACTTTAATTGGTTCAGATTCTGACATTGTAGAATTAGTAAC
The DNA here is from genome assembly GCA_028749045.1 of Cupressus sempervirens. Lineage (NCBI taxonomy): Eukaryota > Viridiplantae > Streptophyta > Pinopsida > Cupressales > Cupressaceae > Cupressus > Cupressus sempervirens. Next base: position 163,144,794 of record CM053786.1, on the reverse strand, counting down.
TTCAAATGTAATTTTTTTTGTTTCAGACACCTACATAACATATCAAATCATAAAATATTGGTTAAGTGTAATGCCTTGGTCGAGAACCAAAAGAAATAAACCTAATATGTTGCAAAGTTTACTAAACTATTGTTTTAAAAGTTTAAACAAGATCAAAGTAACAATAATGTGGAAGCAATACATATATACACATCAAGAACACATAATAAATTACAAATCCAATTTTAACTCCTCAAGGGTTCCTTTGCATTGAGTCACATTTAAGAAAATTTTATTAATAAGTTTAAGTCTCAAATACAATGTCCATAATCATAAAATGAATAAACACATACATAGTCATATAAGAAAATGCATAAGTATAACTAATAATATGAAAGCACATCTAATGAATAACATCCACTACACATGTCACAGGGTATGTGAAAATAGATATAAGTACATCAATATATAATACAATATCCTGTAGGATCTCAAAACACATGATACATAGGTACATCAAATGAATAGAGATATTCAAGATAAGAGGAAGAATGATAATGGTACCATTGTATTAATCAGCACACAATATCTATCAATCTGAAGGGGACCCAAATGATAAGAATACGCTACCTCCAGATCGTGTGGTCACCTAATCAAACTCCCACTCCCACCATGTAGGAGTGATAATGTACGATCCACACACAAATAATCAAATCATAAAACAATCCTAGGTAAGGAATCCTAATAGCCAAAACTACCTCAAGGGTAATACAAACTACTCAAGAAGAAGAGATAATCCAAATTGAAAGGACACTCATTCCAATACTAATATCTCATACAAAGTTAACATACAAATACCAAGACCAAAAATATGCAACCACCTCAAAATCAATGTCAAGTGTCACAAGTACAATGACCAACAAACAACAATTATCATCAATAAAAGTAAACCACCAATCAGTAACTCTAACAATAAAAATACCACCAATTATTAATTGATCATTCATTAATAAAAGTCAATTGTCAACAATAAATGACATCCAATCAATGTGTAACAACTTACAATAAATACACCATCAAAAGTAATATCCAACAAGTACATCACTAGTGGAAAATATTTAAAAGAATATGAAGACTCAAGCTACATACTATGGAGTGTCATTACATGAGCCAACTCTAAGGTTACCTTGGAAATCTCTCAAGACCCTGACCCCCTAGTGACTCTATAAGGAACCATAATACCATCTCATGATGATTAGGAAACTAGTTATACCTCTCAAGGTATCATCTCCATCTCATTCTTAGTCTATACAAACACTCAAGGCATGGATGAGAAAAAATCTCTAACTTATCTTTTTAATGTATCTTAAAGAAAGGGCTAGGCAAGATATCCTAATTACTATATTATTACTTGTTAAAAAACTTACAATGAGTTACCCTAGCAGCCAATTTGAGCCCTGACTCCCATTATAAGCCACTCCATTAGACATACGCATAGACTACCTTCACAAAAAATCACAATCTACTATAGTGTCCCATACCACAAAAAGTAATATTTATTAAATTTGATTCCTTAACAGGCAACCCAAAGATAATATTAGTTCTCAAAACCCAATTTCTCATCAATGCTCAATAACATAAAGTTCAGAAAACATAAATCTCTTGATTCAAATCATAAATATCTTCATGACATCTAGTCAAATAATTATAAAAGAAAATATAAAAAGTGTCTTTAGTTCACATCCTAACTTGGCCAACTAAACAACCCACAAAGAAAATCTATCAAGAAAATAAACATCACAAGACTATAAATAGAATATTACCAATTTCTCTTATTTAGTTTGAGTCATAAGGATGTTTTTATAAATAAAGGTAGAATATAAATGTTAATATAAATTGTTATGCTAATATACTTATTTAAAATAATAAGTATTTAAATATTCAATTTTTTTGTGCATATAAAATATCATGCAATATTTTCATATTATTAATCCGAGTAATCTTAAATCATAAATGATTTAATTAATATCATAAATTATTATATTTAAATATTGATTTTAATTTTAATTTCTAAAATATTAATATGACTTTTATTTAAGTCTAATATTAATATTTACTTTTCCTTTAATTCTATCATGCCCAAAATACGGGGGCAAAACACACGAATTTTTTATTTTTTATTTTTATTTTTTTTATAATCAAGTTCACTAAGTTTGTTAAGTTCATTTACTCAAGTTAAAGTATAGTTCACTGTTCTCCGAACAATATCTTGACATTCTATCTTAAGTCTAGATTCATCATACATGAATACATTGTTAATTTAACTTTCATCATTAAATTGATTAATTAAATTAACACTCCAGTTTCAATATTAAAAGTTTTATCACATTGTTACTTTTATATACTTTTAAAATCTCACATCCTTTGAACAATATTCAAACATAATTTACAAAAAAATTCAATCCCATTATCTTAAATCAATAATAAATCTATTAGGCAAAATATCAATTAACAATCTAACTCATTGGTTGGATGTCCAATTATTATAAAACTAATTATTCGAATTGTTTTATATAACACGTTAACTATAATAACATCTTTCAAATAATTACATAACTTTGTTCTAATAACAAATTATTCAAATCTATAATCTACTAATTAACTTTAATTTATACTAAAAATTCAACTTAACTAACAATAATTACTATCATCATGATGTTTAAAACTATCTCTTTAACGAATTAAATAAATCAACTAACCTTTCAATAACATATTAAACTAATAATAGAAACTACCTTTTCTAATCACAACCAATATTAAATTATTTAATACTTAAAATATTCAATTGTTAAAACAACCATAAATCATTATTACCCTAACTAACGACTTAAAATAATTCCCAATATTTACTTATACTCATATTCACCTTAATGAAAACTAGATCTAAATTACCACTAAAATTTAATTAACTAATTTATACATGCTATAAAAAAAATAACTATATATACATTACTAAAATTTAAAAAATATAACTTAATTACTTAGCAACATAACTTCAAAACTATTCTAATTTAAAACTTTAATAAAAAAATAAATAATTTAAACAAACTAACATTAATAATACTTGCAATAGCTAATGCTAAAACTAAAACATACAATTAATATATTTAAAACTTAAAACTATCCTAAGCTACTCCACTAACTTTTTAATAAAACAAAATAACAACTAATATAAACTAAATTTAATATAACTAACAAAAATTCAAACTAATCCTAAAACAAAACTAACTTAAATTACAAACAATCTTAAATTTAAAAGAAAAAAACTATCTAAACTACCTAACACGCAATCCTAACTAAACTAAATCACATGCACTAATATTTTAAATATAAAAAATAACAACTAACCTAAACTATCAACTAACAACACTAATCCATCAACCTATCATTTATATCTTCCAACTCCCACCAAAACCCATGACACACTCCCTCGCACAAACTCCATTTCGCCCACGTGGGTGTAGAATCCTACACGCCTCCCTACCAAAGACTCAGTGCTTAAATGTGCTTGCAAATGCATTTAAACACTGCGCCAATAAACGTGGGCATTGAAAATTTCAACATAACAAAATTTCTTTCTTAACACAATTGAAACATCACCATTTTATCCATTCTTCATTACACATATCCATACAACTGAAATAACATAATATACAATGCAAGAAGGTTACTAAATCTTTTCTCTTCTATTAATCAACTTGATTCAAGGCTCCATTGGGAAAGAACTAGTAAGAAAACACATCTTTGCCACTACATCAAAATTTTAATACATTTTTAAATAGGACTTTAATACAATTTGAATTCTCTTCTTGGTCCTTAACAAGGGATCCTTATCAATATCTTCAATGCATCACGGTGATCATGGAGAAGACAAAAACTGCCCTGGAGACAAATCAAACATATCATGTAGAACAAATCAAGCATGCATTCCCATCCCAGCTTGCACAATAGGTTCAACATTGAACTTGACTAGGGAGAAGGTGAATTTTTTCAATAGGAGATGTCAATTACAACACCATAACATAGCCCTTTCAAGGCTAAAATCTCAAGGACTTTCGTTCTTCCACAAATGCCCCTTCGAGGCCAATATCACAAGGACTTCCATACTTTCACTTTCTTCAAATTTTAAGATTTCAAAACATGGTATGTGATGACAAATAGGGTCCCATAACACCCTACCCTTTTTTCCTCTTCTCATCTTGAGAAGTGACTCTACACTATTGGAGTCCAACTAAAGCCTTTCTCTCGTACATGGCCACTTCTTCCCTATCCAAGGGTGAGTAATGCCAAAACAACCCACAAAAAATCTCTTCAAAATTCAAGCAAAACACAAAGGAAAAACATTCAAGAAACCATGTTTCAATCCCTCCCAAGCATACCCAACACACATACAAACATACCATTGCAAACACAATAAATTATGCATGAACAAACATGAACAACATGAGCAAAATGTGCTAAAAATTTTCTAACTTCACAACAAGGTTATGGCAAGATGAACAAGTTTGAGATGAGCTTTTCCTTCCTTCTCCTTCAACCTTGAGAACTCCTCTCTAAAACTAGAGATTGGGTGAACAACCAAAACCTCTCAAAAGTGCCTCTAAATAAGATCCTAAACTCAACTAGACATTAGGCAAACCTCAAGGTGGAGATAAAGTTACCAACTCATGAAAGAAACAATCAATTTTCGCAATTAAGCAAAAATGAGGTTTTTGAGTGACCATAAAAGTTAGCAAAAGAGGGTAGGGTAGTGGAAAATTCTCCCAACCCATACCCTTACCCCTTGGGTACTTAGATTTAATATTTTTAGGCCTTTAGGATTACTAAGGACCTATCAAAAGCTAGGCAATTTTTAAGTCTATATAACAACCTTAAAAAATGTAACTTATGCACCAATTAACAAAAGGTTTAGTTCCATCTCTCCATTAGGTTTCTTGGCTAAAATATCCTACATACTCATTGCACACATCAGTAGTTCAAGAAAATCACATGAATATATGTATATAATGTATCAAGAAAATCACATAGATTAAAATATTCATCTTTCAAATAATCAATTGTTTATCTCATTTTACTCATATTCTCAATCATTAAAATTGCATAATCAAAGTGTTAGTTCTACATTCATTTATTTCATCATTATACATGTTCATAAAACATTAAATGACGAAATCACATATCTGAAGTAAAACATCACACATCATAAAATAACATAATAATGTTCAGTGCATCAAATAGTGTCCCGACATATCGAGTGATGAGTATCAAAATAATAATGTATCAATATGCTACGATGGGTCGGGGTGAGGCCTCACAAATTCATAATGCAAATAGAGATAAAATTATAAATTTAATTTAATTATTTATAATTTTTATCATAAAGTTAAATAGTTATTATCTAAATGAGTACAAAGTGAACTCCACCAAAATTTATTTAAAATATAATAAAATTATAAATATTAATTTATTAACTTCCTTCTTACATTAATAAATATAAAATCATTTACATGCAACTAAGAGTTTTTAATTAGACTTAAAGAAACAATAATGATAACATCCACTTAAACTAAATGAATAATATTTATTTAGTTATTTAAATTAATAAATTAGTTATTCATTTATTTTTTAATAAATTTATTTACTTATTTTAAGTAAATAAATTTGAAAATTAAATTATATAAAATACAAATACACATGAAATTAGTATTTTCGCATGTCTTTGATCTCTCGAGTCATGCAACCATACTATGCTTAGCATATTTGTTTTCACATGCATTTAACCATACTATACTTAGCTTTCTATTTTTAGCATATTTGTTTTCTTATGCATGTAACCATACTAAGTTTTTATTTTTAGCATATTTGTTTTTACATGCATGTATATGTTTAGTTGCAACGTGTTTTCCTCTCAATTAATCTTTTGCTTTCCAAATAAATATTGCAATCAAATTATTTTAGATGTAAGAAGAATATTAATCTATATTTAGAAAATTTATGATAATCACATAGTTCTAATGATAAATTTGAAGTTGAAACCCTAACTGTTCAATTTATTATTATTTTTACAATTTTCAATTATCAAATCTTTTGTTATATTAGAAGGGAGTTTATTAGAATATAGTCACAATAATTTTCTACAATTTTCCTTAGTCAAGTTTTCTTGGTTAATAAGTTTTCCTTTTTCAAAATCTACAACACAATTCTTTATTCAACAACCAATACAGTAAATTAATAAGCAATATGTAAACACCCAAGAAGACACAAAGTAGAAAAATCTTTCAATAAAATTCTATAATGGGTTTTCAAGCCCTACCTCAAAACCATAGCTAAAATTTGAAACAATCTATGAATGCATGCAAATCCAAACCCTCATAAAACTCTCAACAATTCATTTGATCCAATTCTCAATTTTTCTCTCCAAAACTTGTGTCATTGAAAAATAAGCTTTAGATATCTAATAAAGAGTTCTCCCTTAAATTGGGGCTCTGATTGTGCAATCACCAGAAGGAACTTACTGATCAATTATTGTTTATTACTTTATTACCTTTTACCTTTCATGCATAACTCTTTTAGATATTTAATTGCAAATCTCTTTAATTAATTTTTGAAGCATTTTTAATAATGTATTTATTAATATAATTAATAACATTATTTAGAGTATATTATTAAAATAGAACTCCTAAATAATAATTATTAAATTAAATAAATGTAACTACACCACAATTAGAACTATAACTTTCTCTTTAAATTACATTCTTTTATATTTTATTTTACTCTAGTTTATTAATTAGTACAAGAACTAATTAAAGCATAGTTTATTATTTAAATTAATAATAATAATCAAAGCTCATTATTTCAATGCAACTTTAATTTAATTATTATTAAATAAATAATTATAATAAAGCAATACTAAATCTTTAACATTTTAATTGTCTTTTTGTCCAACTTATTAAATTAGACTTTTAAATTAAATCTTTTAAGTTGAAGTACATATTTAATTAATTAATAATTTATTATTAATCATCATATTCTAATTTCTCTTCAACCAATTTTCTAAATTTAGACTTCTAATTTAAAGAATGTATTTAATTAATTTTTTTAATTGATTAAATATTCTCATACTTTATTATTTTTTAATCCAATCATATTTAATTATATAATCAACCCAAACATTATACCTAAATCATTTACCAAATAAATTACATAGAGAAATCCCCATAAATGCAACATTACAAAAATAGGCCAAAACTCAAAAGCAAATAATCACAGAGGAAGGTAAACTCATGGGTTTTAAAAAGGGTGAAAAGTCAATTACCAGTCCTCCTTGCAAGATAAGTATTTAGGCTATGGCTGGGATTAGACTTGAACATTATCTCCCAATTCTTACCATTGAGTTATTATCAAACGGCATGCTCATCCTGACAATTCAAAAAAGTTGGTGCCCTATACCTACATTCTGCATAAAATACAAGTATGTAAAGGTATATAAATATATTTAAACTAAACAAGAAATGGGAGGGAGTTGTATATTTTGTAGATCCCGACTAGCAGGTGACTACAAATCCCTCACTAAACCACATCAAACAAGACAAACAAAAAGATAAAACAAACACACGCACCATACACATGCAAGTATGGGGTAAGTACCATAATAATTATAAGTTGAACATTAAATGCCCAGATAAAATAATGCATTGTTATGAATATGAAATAATCATCATTAAAGCATCATTTGACATTGCTATGAAAGAAATTACATATATTAACTATGAATTATTAAAGCATCATTGTTGCACCAATAACCATAATCATTAAACAACGTATGAAATATAGTCAACTAAGTAATCATTGTTGATATATCTTTAGTCCAAATTATGAAATAATATCCTTGAAACTAACACATCCATGAAATAGGCATAAAAGAGTTTAATAAATATAATAGAAAAATAAATTATAGGTGAGCACTACATTAAGATTTCATAGATCAAAATGTCAACTTAATAACACATACTTTGAATATGTCTCTTCCTATTACTAAATAGATTATTATGGTTATTTTGATACTATAGCTTGAAAATGACACTTTTGTAAATATTTATTAAAGTAAAATTATTTTCAAGGCAAAAAGAACCTTAGTTATTGTTGATTCCCTTTGCCATTTATAATATTAAACTTTCTACTATAATATAATTATAAGGTAATAATATTTAAGGCAGTTAAATGTAAAATAATTATTTAAACTAAATTATATTTTAAATTTATAATAAATATTTAATCAATATATAATCTTGAACAATAAATAGTATTAAAATAAACCTTAAATATTTAATTAAATTACTTTTAAAAAATTGTATTCACATTTGTATAAAATAATTATAATATTGTATAATTATTTACTTATAAGTTTCAAAAGTGAATAGAAATATCTAGCTAATTTAATCTTTAAAAATTATACACATTTAATAAATAAATAAAAATAGAAATTAAAACTTTATAAATTTTCAAAAAAAATTGGAGATAACTTCAATCAACGTATGACAACAATAGTAAACATAACATAACAAAACAAAACAAAGGAAGGATAAAGTATTTACTAAGAACTTGTCATGCTCAATTTTTGTAGTGAATCTATTATATAGTATATAGGAACTTGGTGTCAAAAATAAATGAAATCAATGATTTTGTCATAATCACCAACAATATCTAATCTAGAGACAAGTTTGTAAGCTTTATTCCCATTCCTAACACGATATTGCTAGCAGCTACATTCCCGATTGGAGAGGGATTTTTGTTTTCCTATCACATATCTACTCTTCCTCATCATCAATTAAAATAGCAACTAATAAACTAGCTTGTCGCAGAGAAGTTTGATTTAAAAGAAAAGCCCTTTCCTGAAGGAGAAACATATTCGTATTTTCTGATACATTGTTAAGGAACGAAAAATAGGGCACATCCAACGCCTATCATCACAACCCAAAAGAAAAATGAAATCCTTTATATGCTGCCTTTCAGAGATCAGCTAGACAGATAATAGATTGAAATGCTAAAAGTTTCTACATATACACTCAGATTGGATTCTAAAAGGCTTTACTCATTAATGTCATACCACAGAAATTTGGCTTTCTACGAGCTGATACAACGTCTCATTTAATGACTAGTATTCATTCACATGATGAAGCTTCTCACTCTTTACTGAGACGACCCCTATTTGTGTTCTGAAAATCTCTTGGTTAAGAAACGTAAATTAGATAGTTAATCAAAACAAATAATATATGTGTAGCAGCTAGAAATTGCTAAGCATATTGATATAATTCTTGTATCATCTTAAAATGCAAGAATTTGCATTTTAAGAGCATTTAGCCTTCCGAGTAAGTGTTCTTGGATCATGTCAATTACCTTGAGTCTTTGCATAAATCTGACTCTTTTATCCCTATTTTGCTTTTCCCTCTTTATTTCCATCCTATTTTTGATAGATTGCTTTGTGAAACTGTGGACTTTAGCCCTTGGATCAAGGATGCCCTCAACCTTGACCGAGGTCAAGGATGACCTCGACCTCGACTTAGAGCAAGGTCGACCTCGACCTCGTCCTAACTCCTCTACAAGTTAGTGCCCTAGATCTCTATATAAGGAAGCCTTCTTCTGTCATTTTGGCATCCATGATCCATTAGTGAATCCACCATTTATGAGCAAAGTTATTATCTACAATCTCTGCATGATCGATCTAATATCTATTAGGTATTCAAGTGTTCAAGCATCCAATTCATCAAGGAGGACCATTGTTAGCCATTGACGGATTCAATCTCTATGGAGCCATCTTGTTGAAGATTTCATTAACATTCATCCAAGTTATTTCCTATACAAAGATACATTCAAGATTGGTGTTGAAGATCTAAGACATTGATTTGAGACATCCTACATCCAGGGAGTCAATTTAATGAATGTTCATTTGTAATCAAATGATATAATTAGAATGTATGTAGAATGTAGTGTACAGTAACTTTACCATCATAAGAAGTACAAAGTAAAGAAGAAACTTAAAAAGATATAATAATTTTGCAAACGATTTTTTATCTGGTTCAGTTAATACATAACTCGTGTCTTCTCTCATGAGTATGACGATTCAATGAGAATATTATTAAATTAAATATTTACATATCCATTTTAGTTAAATTTATAAATATTTCACATTATACACACAAATCTTCCATAATTCATTTTAATGAAACTAAAACACATATGCTTATTCACTCCTTGGAATGAATGGGAAAAATTAACCCAATTTTCAACTCATTTTTTAATATACATAAAATACTCTCACTTCTATTTTGTTTTTTAAAATCCAGATCGGATTATGTTTGAGAAGCGAGAGGATTTTTTCTGCTCGCCGGCTGAATTGGGACAAGAATAGAGCAGAAAATGGCCATGGATGAAGGTTGCATTAGGGATGATTAGTACGCTGCTTGTTCTGTCCACCTCTGTAGTATTGGTTGGTGTTCAGCCAGCCAATAGAGTTTGTGTTAGAGGCGAGCTGGTGGATGTAGAGCATCTCCTCCTCATCATTTTGCCCTTGCTTGTACATCATTCTCAATGTTCTCATTCTCATTCTCAGTCTCAAATCCACCTCTTCCTCCACTTCCACAATCTCATCACATTATTACCCTTACCAATTCTCTCAACTTTATCAGAAACTAGAGGTTGGACAACTAAATGATAAATTTAATGAAAAAGACTCAATTCAGTGGAGCATAACACCCAAAACATACAAAGGATAAGAGACTGATAAAATATGATCTATAGAGCAGATATAAGGATGCAAAACCAAACTCACTATCGAATGAACCAAGCATATATAAATATAAGTATACTAAAATCAGATTTTAACTTAACTAAAATCCAAAACCAAAAAAACCAGTCATATTTCAAAGCGCAAATAAGTTCAAATTGAACTTTCCTATTCTAAAAATATTCAATGACAAATGTAATAAAACATTTCAAAAGACTACACTTGTCACAAATTGCATATTTGCAATGCCTATTTTCATGTTTTGAAATTAATGATTAAGATTATTCCAATCATCTTGCATCTTATATTTATACTGATCATTTATTCTTAAATGATGTTTTGAGACCTCAAGAAAAGGGACACCTTGGAACGGCTTAAACATCACACACTATGCTTAATTCCTAAACGAAAAGTGTTAAATAGTCAAAGTTGACTTATTTTCCAAAGCTTATTTCTTCCCTTAATTTGTGATGTTTAGGGATAGTCGTGATACCTTCGGCATAAAAATGATAAGTTGTTTTCCTCAGTATAAAACGGCTTTGACGTAATTAGTTGTAATTATATGGATCCTTTGTTAGGCTCAAAATTGGTAATATTGTTTATTGATTACTTTAATTCTCTATAGATTGTCTCCAATCTGTCGAACTGGTAAGTTATATTCACGTTCAACACAGTGACTTCCATTGGAATCAAGATATGTGCTTTTTGAGCAAATAAAATTTCTAAGCAATTTATAACTACGAACACATGAAACGTTACGTTGTTTCAAATATGGAAATGAATTAAGGCAGGTCTTAATGAAGCCATCGACTGGTTGCAATTGGTAAGCTGAGAATATTCACTTGAACACCACGCAATCCAGTGCAACAAGGAAACATGGTAGATTTAATGACCCCAGACATGGCGACCAACAAATATATTATTCAAACAACCCAGCCTTTGACTGGTTTGAATCTTAGAACAATATAAATAGAGTCCAAATAGAAGCTGATGTACATCGAGATTGTCTAGTTTTCCATCGGTGAAGAAGGAGAATTATTAGTGAGTAATGGCAATCAAGGCTAGTGGAGTACATATGCAATTCTTATTAATATGGCTTCTAATGTGTGCAACTATGCAGAAAACCGCAGATTGCCATGTCTGGAAGAAAACGCTTCTCCAGCCGTGTAGAAATTTGGTGTTGTATTTTCATGATATAATCTACAATGGTCAAAATGCTGAGAATGCAACCTCTGCTTTGATAGCGGCTCCTGAAGGGGCAAATCTCACCATTTTGACGAGTAATAATCATTTTGGTGATTTGGCCGTGTTTGACGACTCAATTACGGTGGACAACAATCTTTCCTCCCCAACGGTGGGAAGAGCGCAGGGATTTTATCCGTATCACATTTGGGCTTCACAAAGGGACGATCACATTCGCAGGGGCAGATCCAGCGCTGAAGCAGAGAGATATTTCTATGGTTGGAGGGACGGGTGATTTCTTGATGGCCAGAGGAATCATGACCCTTTCTACAGATTCAGTTGAGGGAGACGTCTATTTTCGCCTGCGAGTGAAAATCACACTCTTTGAATGTTACTGAAACGTTTGCTTTTCATGTACTGGCACGTTTATGCGTTGTTTGGTTTTACCAAATAATTTTGGGTTTCAAGTCTCTTCATTAACAAGACCGAAAGGATTTTGTGTGTGTCTTCCCAATAACAGGATGTGAAGATTATGAACTATGGACCACCAATATAATTTGGAAATAGGTGATGGTGATGTTATGAAGGGTAATGAATTTAGTTTTATAAAAACTATTGCTTTCGTACCCTCCTCTCTTTAATACAGTTTTGTTGTGACTTTTAGAATAATACTTTTGTATTAATTATATTGTGACTTATGATTTTATAGTTGTAGCTTGTTTTAAAAAAAATTAATTATACTTTTAGGAGTAATTTTAATATTATGTGAAAAATTGTGGTTAGATAAGTGAAATTTTAAAATATAATAAATATTTTATTTATTTAGAATATTATTTAAGGGTGTTTTGTAATTGTTTTTGATATTAAGAAGGAGCTAAAGTTGAGGGCTGATCTAGAACAAAAAGATGAAAAACAAGAGCAAGTCATTAGCAATATATATTATCATTCTACCACCTTTCTTAGTATCAAAACACCTTACATTATAGTATGTCAATGTCTAAAACTATAATAGCTAGCAGGCCAAATAATATAATAACATTTAAACATATACAAAGCCCAAATGTTAAAACTAAACAAGTCCAACCAAACACTACAAAAGAAGCCCACCTAGGCAAATTAAACATCACTATGAATAGTGTCCCAAAAATTATGTCAAAAAGTCAGGGGGGAACCATGTAGTCCAACAACTTTGTAAGGGCTCGTAGATGAAACTATATTCTTGACCTTATTAGCAAAAACCCTTGAAAAGAGAAACTCATTATCATTTTGAGTTATAGTGGTCAAAAGGACAGAGAGAGTTTGATTCTATAGCCAATTCATGTTTCTATTGCTATCATCCTCAAAGAGAAGTTAAAAGAAATTTGTGGCTAAGGCCTCTAAATGGGAAGGGCTAGAAACAAAATTCCAATTATGATCTTCAAGGTTTGGAATCATATTCCAGATTTGTGCTTGCAAGAAAACCTATGAAAGAAAGTAGTTTTCTAGTACCCCTCTATCAACTATCTGACACATGACCTCTATTTCCAAAAAAAACCTTTTCTTTGGGAAGACTATACATCCACTATTTCATAGTAAATTATTCTGTGACATGAAGGTCAGAGGAGTTATCTCTTGTAGTCATTTGTTGTTGGAGATTGTCCAAAGTTCTAACAAGGTCCTTTTTTCTTTTTAAAAAATATCTCAAAACTTTATTTTCTTGAACTTTTTGCATATCCCTAATGATTTCTAACTTTTTGGCCACTTTGAACATAGTCGAACCTTTGACCTAGGTAGACCAATAGTCTTTGATGAAGTTACTAAAGTTAGGGTAGAAAGTCCACATAATTTCAAGCTTGAAGGGAGAGACTCCTAGAAGGTTAAGGGGTTTCCAATTGAGAAAAAAAAGAATAAGTGTACGAGGCCATTCAAGGAATAGAGGGAATAGAAGTAGTAGGGTTGAGATCCCAAGATGAAGAAGTAAGGAGCTTATCCAACCTAACCCAAATAAGGGATTATCCCTTCTTATTATAAGACCAAATAAAAGGGGAACCACATAGCTCAACATTGTATAGGCCATTAGAGGTGAAGAAATGGGCAAAGATCTTGCATACTATCAAAAGAATTCATTAACCCTCCTACCTTCTTAGAGGGGTAAATGTGGAAGTTAAAATCTCTAAAGACCATAACTTGATCACAAGGAAAATAATGTAATCATGAAGTGAGGTCATTCCATAATTGGCTTCTCCACTATCTAGTATTAGGCATGCATATATATTAAAGCTTTGGCATCATACTATTGGGGTCCTGAAGGTAATGAAAAAGTAATATAGTGAAAAAATAATAAATTATTCTCCTTGATAATAGTAGAGTTTCAAATGGTAGAACTTTCTCCCTAGCCCCCATTACCTTCGAGGTGGAAAAAGAGAGCACTTGGTTAAAGTTTACGCATAATATTTGAGAAGTTTTCATAGATCATTTTGACCTCTTGAGCATGAGAATATCAATTATATATCTTTTAAAAGAAAAGTGTTTGTGGGTATCAGTAAGCCCCCTAATATTGTACATGAGAGTGGGATCATTTCCTACCTTTCAAGTTTAGGCCTAAGGTGAGTTTCCTTCCTTCAAAAATTTCCCTTGCAACTTTGGTGTGAAGTTCTCTCAGTTGGTCTTCTTATATATGTGCAATTCCCTACATCCATCTTCCTTCCTTCTCATCTTCTTTATTGAGTTTTTTATTCATCATCAACCCTAGGCATCTTGATAGATTGTGAGTTGGGGATTTCTCATTTATAGCTCTAGAATAATGGGTTTATTAGACTAAGATGGTACCAAGAATGGGGTTGGAATCTATCATAGGGTACTAACTTCTAGATGGAAGGGGAGCTCACTAGTATCAAGAAACATGGAAATTTCACCTTCTTTTCTAAGGGGGAAATGGTAGCACTAAGGATCTCTATATTACTATCTAAGACCATCTCCACCATTGGTTAGGTATCCTTCAAATGAGCCACCTTATCTAAGACTACATCCATCATAGGTTGGGTTTCCTCCAAGACTTCATGAACCACCTTTTTTTTTTGTTTCTCCTATTTTTGTTTTAGTACCTTGTAATCAGCATAGATGTGGCCCTTGGAGTTGTAGGCTTTGAATAAAAGTGTAGCACCTTTGTATTCCACAATTTTGGGACCAACTTTGTATCTTGGATTTGAGAGTGGTGAGGTTGGCGAGAGATTTATTAATAGTCACATTAACAAAAAAATAGCAAACCAAAAGATTATGTTTCATTTGAGTTATAATATCTTCCATACTAAAGTTGCCAAAGGAGTTCCCAATCCACCAAAAAAATTACTCATCCTAGAATTCAAGTGGGAGACCAAGAAGCTCACCTAGATAGGACCCATGTAAACTGAGCTTAAAGGGGTCAAACCTTAGTTTGTACTTATCCATAGTAAAGAGATATTTTTGAAAAATATATGAGCATAAGATAACATAGTTGAGGTCCTTAGTATGGGAAAATTTTAATAGGAAGAGTCTAACTGACATATTCTAAGTGGAGACACTCCCTTGATGTTTCCATTACAAACCAACACATTTACAAACCATGTCAATGGTAAGCTAGAAGTTAAAGAAGTTGTTGAGCAAGGCCAAGTTCTACCTATCCATCATTTCATCCACCACCTCATTTAGAAGAGTGATCTCAATGTAATATTTGAGAGAGGATATGTTATCCATAAGGGTTGCCAACTTGCTAGTATAGGGACCTACAACACATTTTTCCCATATCTATATGGAGGCAATAATGGTCAAAATTCCAAAGAACTTGCGAATGTGTTGTAAGAATCTTTGTTACCAAAGATACAGGATGAACAAACCTCACAAATGACCAAAGGAATAAGGGAATTATCATCCATAAGGGGTGGGGCAGGAGGAATCCCAACCTGCAATCAATCTATTAGGATATTCAAACTACCATAGTGCATAATGTAAATTATTTAGACTTCTTCCCCCTTTCTGTTTTCTTATGAAATTTTTATAATATGACAAATTGGCATCTTACCACTTGTCATTTTCAAAAGATGAATTGATTAAGCTCCTATTGTAATGGTCATCTCAAAAATCTATATATATGAAATTAAAAGATTAATGAAAGGTCAAAAAAATTTTGGTGTGAGATAGTTGATGTTGTAGAGACAATTAATGGTATTTTGTGTCAATTATTTCTTGTTTCATTTTTTATTAATTCTAGTTTTTGTTTTCTCTTTTGTCTGAATTGAAGCAAGGAAAGAATAGAGTTTCACTCGTCTGTTTTGGGACAACGAACATATGTGATAAGAATTGTTATTGTTTTTTTGAAGAGAGATCTCTTTAAGTGTTTTCCCTTAACTAACTGTAGTTTAGATTCAAATTAGCTAAGTTAAATATTGTCTGGAGTGTTGTTAAGCCTTATGAATGCATAATATGTGTGGGTTCATGAACTTAATCAAATCTTCAGAATTCTTCATTTTCCTGAGTTAGATTCTATTTAGGTATGACTTGGTTTTACCTCTTCTATTCTCGGGTCAAGAACATAGCCCGAATTAGCTTTAGGAACAAAACATGATTCACTAAAAATCTATCATAGGGAGTTGTACCTATCAATTCAGAGAAAAGCCTATTTATCTGTAAGTGGCTTTTCAGCTATTTGTAACAAGATATTGTTCCAAACTTGGGATTCAAGGGTCATAATCAAAAGAACAAATCTGTTTACCAATAGATTTTTGGCGACTCTGCTAGGGAGACCAATAGTCACTTGACTAAAAAGCCTATATTGTGTAAGGAAAAATGGTACTATCTCATGAAAACATTATTGTAGTGCTCCAACCCAATCTTGGTTTTCAAGATGATCAAGAAGACATAATTTCATCCCTTAACACATTTTTTTGAAGACATAGGAAGAATGCTAAACATTACAGGAACACTAGTTAGGTATTGGAGGAAGAAGAAAGAAGAACTAAAGCCATAGAAAGAGTTGTTCAAAGGAGAGACATCTAAAGAGCAAAAAGATAATTGAGACAAGAAGCTCAAAGATAAACCTAACCCAGAATCCCAGAACAAACAAGGTTCCTCAGAAGTACCAAGGAACAAGGTGGGTAAGACCTTAGATTTGATAAGCTTAAAGAGCTTGGTTTTCCTATCTTAGACATTTCAAAATGGAAAGGTGAAAAGAAAAGTCGAAGTAGACCACCTTCCCCTATTAGGAATTAAAACACAAGTACTTCACATTCTACCTGTCAGGTATTGGCCCTACATGGAATTAATGCTCCTCTAATTGTTAATCTCCTACCATATACTACTAGAAAAATCATGGCTACTCCATGGGCCGTGTCAATAGGACCATTAGCACTAGCCACTTATCATCCACTCCTGGCTAGTTCAAGGAAGAATTTCCCCAAATTTTTCAGGTGATGGAAAAATTACTACAGATGAACACATAAAAGATTTCTTTGTAGCCACTCACATCTTATGGGTTGGACATGAAGACATTGCTATGAGATTGTTTGTAGAAACACTCACAGATAATGCAACAGACTAGTTCTGTCACCTAGATGATGGTTCAATCACCAATTGACATACTCTATGAATGGCCTTTGAGATGAGATTTAAGACTGTAGAAGATGAACATGTCTTGCTAACATAGTTATTATCTGTTAAGAAACAACCTACCATGAGTATGAGAGATTTTGCTGCTGATTTCAACAAGATTGTTAGTAGGATTCCAACTGCTTCTAGGCCCACTGTTGGTAATTTGAAGACCTTCTTCATAATTGTGACACTACTAGATATCATTTATGACTTGAGAAGAGCACATCCCATGGATTTGGCTGATGCACAAAAGAAAGAAATTGAATGTGAAGATGATTTGATTTATGCGAGAAAATGGAAATGAGAACTTCAAACCAAAGGAAGTTCCAGTAATACCATGTCATTTAAGGAAATTATTCATAAATTATCAAATGAGCTAGTAGCAGTAAAAAAGTAGTTACCTGGATTCAATAATTCCTATTATTGAAATTATCAGAACTTGTTAAGAAGGATCAACAATGGTAGATTCCCATAGCTCATAGGTTCACAACCCAGGTTGCAACTTGAAGAAGCATTGAAGAAAGGAAACATGTGTTTTTTTCACTTAACAATGGATCATGATAGTGAGAATTTCCTAGAGACTGCTCATATAATGTAGTTATTATCGACCAATGAATTGAATACTACAACTCCTTGTTCAGAGATTGACTCATACTCAAATGGTGACTTTGGAAATTTATTTTTGGAATATGAGTCAGATTCAAAACCAAAGGGAAAATGTTATGTGACCATTGATGGAACTTCATATATAGTGCTTACTTGAGGTCAAAGACTAAAAAATTAGCTTGCCAATCACCCTCACAGAGATGATCCTAGCTCCTCAATAAATAATGTTCATGTTGACCAAGGAGGATCAAATTCCCAAATGGGTAAGGATAAAATGCCTTTTGATTTCATTCAATTCTATGAAGAATCAAAAATTTAAAATTCCCCTATAGATTATTTGAAGTCTCACTCCTTTGAGTTGAAAAGACTAGTAGATTGATGTAAAGGTAGTACTTCAGATTTGAATCACAATGTGACTATGGAAAAAAGGGATGATACTTTGACATCTAGTCTATTTAATCAAGATGATTCTACTATTTTTGCAACTTCTCCTAGGAAAAAACTCGACTCACTTTATATTTCATTGTACATCAATAGGTGTAAATTAAGCAACTACATAACAGATTCAGGTGCATCAGATAATGTTATGCCCTACTCTATGGCCAAAGCCCTGGGTCTTAACCTCACTAAAGTGCATGGGAGATGTTATTGTATGGATTCTAAACAAGTTCCCTTACTTAGGAAAATTAAAGAGGCCCAAGTAACCTTAGCTTTACATCCAAAAAGGAAGCTCTTATTGACCATTCTAGTAGCTGACATTCCAACAAGCTATGGACTACTTTTCAGTAGAAGTTTTTGTCGAGACTTAGGAGGAGAAATAAAACTAGATTGGTCTCAGGAAATCATACCTGTTGGGAATAAGAAGGTTAAATTAGAACCCAAAGAAAAACAAAAGTTTACAGTCTTGAAATCAGACGATCCTATAGCTCAGATCCTCTATTAAGAGTTGGAATTCGACAACTACATGTTATTTACCAAAGAGGCTCTAGATGAACAGGAAGATGAAAATCAAGGTGAAAGAGTTCCTATTGAAAATAAGGATATAACAGGCATATGGACACTTAAATTTGATGGAAGTTGTGCCTCTTTGGGATCTAGGGCGGGTGTAGTGTTAATATCCCCTAAAGGAGAACTTGAACCCATGGCCTTCAAATTAGAATTTGGGAATACGAATAACACTACAAAGTATGAGGCCCTATTACTGGGGATAATAAGAACAAAAGAAAGAGGGATAAAAATCCTAAAATCTCAAGGTGATGTAGAGCTCATTGTGAGACAAATAAAGTCTTGGAAAGTCTTTAATGATGATAAGAGTTTGCAGCTATTCCTTGAAAATGATAAATCTAGTTTTGAACATGAATCTAGTGAAGGTGATCATGAAAGCTCTAATGTCAATAGGAAACATAATCAAAATGGAGAAGTTCAATTGAAAGGTAATATTATTCCCCCATACTTTGTGGCTTTAGAAAAACTATTTAATAGACATGATGCTTACATAAATAAAAAGAGAGTAGAAAAGAGGCTTACCATGGGTGAATATGAGAGAGTAAACATTGGAGATACTCATGATCCTAAAATGATTAATATTGGGAAATGTTTTTCACCTAAAGAGAAAGAAGCCACAAGAAAATTATTCATAGCATATAGAGATATTTTTTCCTAGAGTTATGAAGATTTGAAAAGCTATCGAGGTGGGGAAGTGAAACATCAAATCCCACTCAAACCTGATGCAGTTCCTTTTTGGCAGAAACAAAGGAATTATAATCCTAAGGTCATAGATGCTATTTTTCAGGAGCTAGATAAAATGTTGAAGGCAAGGATCATCGAAACCATTCACCATTCCACCTAGATAGCTAACATAGTACTTGTTAGAAAGAAGAACGAGGAAATAAGAATTTGCGTTGATTTCTACAATTTGAACCAAGCATCTCTAAAGGATAACTTCACTCTCCCCAATCTAGACTACCTGCTACAAATGGTGGTGGGGTCTAAAATGATGTCCATGCTTGACTATTTTTTAGGTTACAATTAGGTTGAAGTAGAAGAGAAGGATCAACATAAGACAACATTTACCACTCCTTGGGGTACATTTTCATATCGCAGAATACCCTTTGGGCTTATCAATGCTAGTACCACATTCCAATCTTGATGTATGAGCAAGACATTTATTGATTTGAAGGACTAGATAATAGTTATTGTTAGAAATGCTTTAGAATAACTAAAGGGGGGGGCTGAATTAGTTATTCAAGGTCCAAATGTCCTATTCAAACTGTTCACTATGTATAGTGAGCCCATTCAATCATTCATTCATCCAAGCTTTAAATTTTCTAACCAACAGGTTATTGTAAATCAAAATATAACATATAAAACAGTGATTTACGTGGAAACCCAATTTGGGAAAAACCACTAGTGACATGCTACTCAATTCTCACTCTTCTAAATTGATGCCCTATGAAAGGCCTGCACTGTTAAAGGCTTACAACACACTATTAAATGTGACCTTGTTAGAGGATTTGACCACCTTGTTAGAAGTGGGCCTGGTTAGAGGACTTTAGAACATTCACTTGGAATGTCACCCTGTTAAAGGATTTACAAATGGTTGTTAGGCCAACCTAAGTCCATAGGATTTTCATATCTAATACAATTGCTAGAGAGTATTAGAAAATCTTTGACCTAACTACAACATACAACTTATCTTGTAAATCTCAGATCACTTCTCAGCTCATACCCTTGCCTAGCTTTCAATCACTGCAACTTTGATAGCTTGCCCTCCTTTCAAGCTTAGTCTCCTTGAGTGTCCATGCTTAATGTACTAGTGCAATGATCTCTTCATGACCAGTTGTAGAAGCAAAGCTTCTATGCTCTTTCTTCTCTTGGATGCTACTTCCTTGACACCCTTCTAACCACTTCGCAGTTTTGGCACTTTAGCAACAACATCATCATCAACTCTTTGCTTCTTGGTCTATGACTCCTTAAATCGAAGTATTGGGGTTCTTTTCCCACTCAATTATTCCATCTTTTAATTTCAATTCACATGGATTAGATAGTATTCATTACATCTAACCCATATTTGTTTCCTCTAGAAACTTCTTGAATAATCCTCTTGAATTTGCTAAAAAATGGTTTACATAGAATTCTATGCCACCAGCTCATCATCCTTATCTTCCAACTCGTTCACAAAATTTAATGTAACCACTTTGTCAGCTCATATTTGGTGAATCTTCATATTTTGAAATAATGTAGCAGCTCGACACTATTGAAATACTGGTGCTTAGCACATACTATGTTACTCAGCATCAACTGTGTTTTTCCTAATGCTCAGCAGCTGAAGATCACTCGGTGCCAACTAAGATTTTCTATTGCTCAACACCTGATCTTCACTCGGCACCTAAAGATCACTCAGCACACACTAGAATTTTTTGTTACTTGGCTCTAACTAAGAATTTTCTCGGCTTCAACTATCTTGCTTGGCACCCGCTAATGATCTTAGTTTAAGCTTTACATTTTACCTTGTTACAACATCTTCCTCCAATATTTTTAAGTATGACCAACCTCTGTATCTTTGAGTATGTTATCAATACATTATTTAACCATTGTCTTAACTGATCCTTGCACTTCATTACAACATCATAACTTAACCTTTCCCTTAGGTACTCTCGTTACATCTTGTTAATCAAATCCTCTTCATCAATCAACTAAGTGATAGTACTTGGATCTTATAAGAAAATATCATTCCTACAAATAGTAGGTTTGACATCAATGATAAAACAATGATTGAAAACATTCTTTTAACAATAATCTTCCTTCTTTGCAATAGTTATATACTTGGATGATCTCACAATATTTTTGAAAAAAGGAAAGATCATATGGAAGACTTGAAGAAAGTTTTACAAAGATGCCGAGAGTATGAAATCTTGCTCAATCCAAAGAAATCAGTTTTCTGTGTGACAAAGAGAAGACTCTTGGGTCACATAGTGTCTCAAGAAGGCATTAGAATTGATCCTGAATGAGTGGAAGCCATTCAAAGATTAAGCTTGCCTTCAAATAAAATAGGAGTTAAATCATTCTTTGGTCAAGTGAATTTCCTTAGAAGGTTTGTGCTAGATTTTGTAGAAACCACTAAGAATATAGTGGATATGATGAAGGGAAATTCAAATTTCAAATGGAATAAGGTGAGAAAGCAAGCCTTTCAAGATCTATTGTTATGCTTTTGAACATACTCTATCTACAATACTTATGCAAAATAATGATGGAGTACAAGCTCCAATAGCTTTTATGAGCATACCTTTGAAATTTTTTGAATTGAAATATTCATAGATTGAAAAGCATGCTTATGCAGTAGTCAAGGCACTCAATTTTTTTTGATTTTATATCCTGCATTCACATTCTGTCATCTTTGTCCCTAATGTAGTAGTAAAAAGTGTGTTGACATAGCAAGATGTAGGAATTGTAATGTTAGAGGAGCATGGGTAGCAAAAATGCAGGAGTATGATATAGAAATCAAGCCTACCAAGCTAATAAGGGAAAATTCTGTGTGCAAGGTGATTACAAAAAACAAGATCACTAAAGAATCTGAAAAATTGTGAGAGAAGGAGTTGGTTTTAGCTATAGGTCTCTACAATTCATGGTTTGAGAATATTTCTTATCTACTAACGTATGGTGAATGTCTAGAAGACCTAACTGCAAGCCAAAGAAGAGATCTTGAATTAAAAGTAGCTATGTATGTGATTTGGGATGGAAAATTATTCAAAAAAGCCATTGACGACACTTTCCTTAGACGCATAAACAAGAAAAAAAAAGAAATTTTTTTGAGAACATGTCATGATGAAGCTTGTGGAGGACACCTTTTACCTCTAGTCATGGCTTTTAAAATACTAAGGCAGTGCTATTACTGGCTTGGAATGTTCAAAGATGCTTATGCCTAAGTAGCAAGATGTGAGAAATGCAAGATGTTTTCTAGGTTCTCTCAATTAGTTGCTCTATTGTTAAGACCTGTCATCATCGAAGGACCTTTTCAACAATGGGGTCTTGACTTTATTGGTCTGATTAATACAGCATCCTGTGCTAGTCACTAGTATGTAATAACTATAATTGACTACTTCACTAAGTGGGTGGAAGCTAAAGCTACCAAGAAAACTACTTCGGAGGTGGTATGCGAATTCATAAAAGAGAACATACTAGTTAGGTTTGGTGTTCCTATTAAATTAGTGATGGACAATGCAGCTTATTTCTCTTCAATTAAAATTACCAATTTATGTTTTGAGTATGGGATCACTGTCAATCATTCATCTAATTATTTCTCACAAGGAAATGGTCAAGCTGAATCTAGTAATAAGAATTTGATAAATATTGTCAAGAAATTGGTTTTAGACTATCAAAAGACTAGGTACAAAAAGATTCATGAAGCACTATGGGTAGATAGAGTGATAGCTAAAAGGGAAATCAACATATCTCCTTTTGAATTAGTTTACAGGACTGAGGCTAATCTCCCCTTACCTCTGGAATTAGCCACAAATAAACTTAGAACAGTAATTGAAGATAATATTGATAAAGATGGTCTAGAGAAGAGAATTTTGTCCTTGGGCAAACTTGAAGAGGAAAGAGAAGAAATTGTAGATTACATCACACAACATCAAATGCAAGTGAAGGATCTATTTGATAAGAAGGCAAGACCACAAAAATTCATGGTAGGAGATAGTGTGTTACTCTGGGATAAGTGAAATGCTCCCAAGGGTATGCATAGAAAGTTTGATTCCTTATGGAAGGGTTCATTCAGAATTCATCAGGCATTTGAGAATAATTCTTTCAAACTGGATTATCAAGATGGAAAGATGCTACCCCTAACCTATAATGGTCAGGATTTGAAACTTTACCAGATTGCAAACTGAGAATAGGTAACCCTTGTATTGTATTTTAGTTAGTTTTAGTTCTTTCTAGTGTTTCCTTAGGTAGTTTTCCTTCCTTGCCTTTATTTTGCTATTTTTTTCTTGTTTTTGTTTTGTTGTGTTGCCACCTTTTATTCTTTTGCAAAACCGAAGATTTTGAGTTCCTCACTTGGGTATGCCCTACCCAAGTCCCCAGTCAGAGCCAGCTATTGCCCCACTTTTCATCCTAATTCCATGATGCAAAGTGGAAAGTGTTATGTCTCAAATTAAGTCTAAGTGTGCCAGGGTCTAGTTGTAATCTTTCTTATGTATAAAGTTCCTCCATCGGATTATTCATTCTCCCCTTCCTCCACATCACATGGTCGATCAAATTTCCTCTATGTCGTGCGTTTGTGGGTAGTCTAGAACCTAATCTAATGGAGATTCTTACAATTCACAAAGTGATCTTCGATAGTGGACTTTTTTATGGTTTATCATGTTTTTCATGAGAAAGAATGGATCTTGCATAGAATGGAGTATCGCCTTCTCTTCAGCGGGTTTTCTACCCTTGAAGGTGATTTTTCGCAGAGACTAATAAATGAGGCTTGCAGACTAAAGCGAGAATGAAATGAGTTGTTCTATGGACAAGTCATATCATCATTACAGTTTTTTTCCTTGGGAAGCATTCAGGTTTCATCATAGTGCTTAGAATCACCTCTAGTGGAAAACTCTAAAGCCACTTCTCCACAGTAGGCTTTCGACTCATCAAGTCAATTTTTTGATAAAGGCAATGGTGAAAGAGAAAAACAAGTAAGTGGGCCTGTCTTTAGCTTTTGCAACAAATTTTGTGATTTTTTGAATCTAAGAGGCATATTGACTTAAAGAGTAAAGTGAAAATAAAAGCATGGGCAGAAAAACGAGAATTTCCTTCTCTTCGAGGAGTTTTCAAACCTTGAAGGTGATTTTCTGCATCTATGAAGAAATCAATTTTGCAAGCATATTGGGCACATAAATTGATCATGAGCCACTTAAAGATGGTAGTGGAAACAAATTAACCATAGTTGGAAAGGTATATTGAGCAAAATATAGCTTGGCGAATATTTCTTTACTGAGTACTCTATTTTTAATTCTCTGAAACTGGGTAAAAAATGGAAAGGTAAAGTTGAAATAAAGGAAAGTTACTGTTAGGCCAACGAAAATAGTGAAAAGACATGGAAATATCCATTAGAAACTCCCACATTTACTAATCTAACGAATTCATCCTTTAATTCATTCATGTGGCGTGGATCTGAAAAATTAACAAATGGATTGGAATACCTATATAGAGGGAAATATAATTGTTTTACAAATCATTGGTTTTTCTTGAATTGTTATATTGCTAAAATTGTATAGCATTTTCAAATTTCCTGCATTGTGAATTCATCTCTTTGTGCCTAATCTAGATTCAGATCTTCAACTTATCCTATATTCTGATAGAATGGCAACCAGATTTACTAGGTTCAATGGGCTAAATGGGATCAAGTACACATTGCAAAGTTTCACAGACACCTCACTCTATTTCTACGACATGCAAGACTTTCAAAGGAGGTTGAGATTAGAGCCAATCCACCCTATCATTGAGAAACTCTGAGGGAGTAGATTAGTGGAGGCAACTGATTTCTCAGTGGCCGTCCAAGCTCCAAAATTGATTTGTGAATGCATAAATCATTACAATCTAGATACAAGGTAGATTTTGTTACCTGATCATATCGTGCTAATCTTGATCGATAAGAAAACTATTGTAAATTGCTTGAGTCCCAAAATGAGAGAAATTTTTAGAATTCATAGTAGGACGGTAGTTTTAGAATTCTCTAAAAAGTAGATGGTGTGGAGGAAGGAGATCATGCGATCTTGGTTCCAAAAGCCATGAGGTGCTAAGAGTAAGGTTCCCAAAACCCTTTTTGGTATTGATCTCAAGCCCAAGATTGTAGATATTTTGGTTCTCCTGCACAGAGTAAAAGGTGAGGTAGAAGCTCTCAATTTTGTTGAACAATATTTCTTTATGGTACAAGTGACTTTTTTAGATACACAGTATGTTGATTGGTTTATGAGGTAAGTGAAAATCTGTCTAGAGCTCTCAATGCTACAAAGTTCTACAACACCTTTTACATGTCTTCATTTCTGATTTATATGTTAGCATCTCTTCAATTGTGGTTGGGTTTGCCGAGATTAGAAAATTTTCCTGATGATGTGAAATGCTATGAGTTCTACCCATGTTTGCAATTATAGAATACTTATTCAGAATATGTCAAAGTTAATGATGCATTTACAATGGGAATTTGTAGGGAACTTCAAGGATGCCCAGAAAGGAGATTTAGCCTAGAAGGGATGGCATCTATTAGTCAATTTGGGAATTATTTTATCCTGTTCTCAAATTTTTCATATCACATCTTACAGCTTTTGATGGATTCCCTTTGAAGCTACCTAGGTACCCAAGCAACATGATCGTGTTGATAGAGATCGTGAGGTAGGCGATCCAAGTGAATATGCTAAGTGGGAGCTTGAAAAAGAAAGGGTATGAATTCCCTATGAAGGTTGGGGCTTATAGTTTTGAATCTCGTTCATATGTGAAGAAAATGCTCAAAGCCTTTGAGATGAAATACAAATTGGAAGCATATGAGCTCATAAGGCCTATGTTTGATTTGAATGGATATGCAAGGGATTTTTTACAAATTGGGAGTGTCATCAAACATGTTACTATTGTAGAAGATTATTGGGAAGATTGTAAGGATGAATTGGAGAGCCAAGATCATCCTTTTGCTAGGTTTATGGTGGAACAAGTAAAGACATACGGTATTAATCTCAATGTTGAAGGATTGGAGGATGATGGGCAGAATATGTATAGTAACACATATTTAACTAAGCTAAGGAACACTCCTATTAGTTCGGAGCCATACGTGGATGTAGAAGAAGACTTTGATGTCATGATGGTCCAAATCATTAAGAGAACTGGGAAATGTATTGAATGGATAGCTAAAAAGAGCTTAGAGGAAGAGCACAACCACTCAAGATTCTTCGACAGCTACTACTGCTACTTCCTCTTAGAGTGCCACACCCAGTGTGATAACATCAACCACCCAAGGACCAACTCAACCTATAGGAGGAGGTGATCAACCTCTAGACAAGAATGTTTCAATAACTCAGACTTGTCAAGATGGCTCTCTACCAATTATTGAAACTTAGACTAGTGCTGAAGAAAAGAAGATAGAGGAGCCAAAGGATAGTGCTTCCACTCTAGTCCCATCCCCTCATGCCACTCTAGTTCCATCTCCTCACACTACTCCAGTTCCTTCTTCTCTTACCACTCCAGTCCCACCTCCTCATCATAGCCCTATTCCATCAGTAAGTGCTTCACTTCTAAAGCCAAGTGGTTCCTTTTTACAAATAGTAGATTTGGGGGATGGAAAGTGCAGTAGCAATGAGTCTACTAAATCTGATGAGGCAGCAAAGAAAACCCAGGAGGTGGATAAAATTTAGAGCTCTTCCAAGCTCATTTCCTAAGATCCAAAGAATCCTTTCTCCTCAACTGCAATGGTGGTGATCCCAGCTTTAAAAAAAGATTGATAAGTAGGAGATAATTTAGCATAGAATTACTTGGGACGGCCTCCAAGGTAATAGGTACTAATTCTTGGTTGGAGGACACTTTGTAAAGGAAGAGATGAAGGCGCCCTTGCCAAGGATATTGTATCTCTTGTGGTTTGTTCTCAATCTGCAGTGACCAAAGTTAAGAAGCAGAAAACTTTGTCCATACTTGGGCAAGATCCAAAAATAGGGCACTTAACAATGGAAATAGCCAAGCCAAACAAAGGAGGGAGAATCAAGGACATGACGGCTGATGATTTCACTCTGCATTCAATTGACCTTGGAGAGGCCAGAAATGACACAAAGGTTGGCTTGTGGAGGTCAAGTAATGAAGTAATAGAAGAATAGTTAGAAAGTCTTAAGTTGTCAAAGATCAGGATGAAGGCCAAGATAGAAGAGTTGAACAAGTTCATCAGGTAACTAGTCACCCCATTGGAAACTATCTCTAGTGTATTAATGACTAAGAATTCTATTGTTGTTGAGGTGCAAGCCCTCATTTCTCAACTTCAAGAAGATAAAGACTTTGACCAGATTGGAAAGGAATGGATTGAGAAGCTCAAATTAGAAGGAGTTTCTATCATAGAACAAGTTGGTAATGTTATCCTCAGATTGGAAACAGAAAAGGATAACATCATATCTAATAGCAATACTCTAGCTAGAGAAAGGGAAAAGTGTGATGATTGCATCTCTCTTCTAAAGATGATCATCTAGATGAAAGAAAAGATCTTGAAGAAGGGAAATGAACCTCTATTCGAGTGGTTTCAAAGCATGCAGTTCAAGCTAGAAATGGTCCAGTTAGCTGAAAAGGGACTCAAAGAAATAGAGGATAAACTAAAGAAGACTCGGGATAGAGGATTCAAACTCATGAAAGGGTTACACACTGATTCAAAAACTAGTAGCCAAGTAAAAGCTCTCATTGGAATTGATGTAATAAAAGGTAACTTCTCTACATTTTTGGATAATCTATCTGGAGTGACTTCTAGTAGTCAAAACAAAGTTGTAAAACTCTAGACAATTAGTAGATGTATACATGTGGCTGCTGAGGAGTTGCTAAATCAATTGAATATTGTGAAAAAGATGGTCAGGGAACATTCAAAATGGATCTTGAGATTCACCAACACACACATGCCCAACCATGAAGAGCTAATTCCAATTATAGTTGCTACTAAGGCATATAGAGGGGAAATAGAAAAGGGGAAGAAGTCTAAATGATTTACATTATACCCTCTTTTTGTTTTCTTATGTAATTATTGTAATACAACAAACTGGCATCTTGTCATTTTTCATTTTTAGAAGATGAACCGATTGAGCTCCTATTATAATGGTCATCTCAAAACTCTATATTTATGAAATTAAAAGATTAATGAAAGGTTGGCAATTTTTTGGCGTGAGATACTTGATGTTGTAGAGACAATTAATGGTATTTTGTGTCAATTATTTCCTATTTCATTTTCTATTAATTCTAGTTTGTGTTTTCTCTTTTGTTTGAATTGAAGCAAGGAAAGAACAGAGTTTCACTCCCTTATTTTGAGATAGTGAAGAAATGTGATAAGAATTGTTATTGTTTGTTCGAAAAAAATCTCTTCAAGTTTTTTCCCTTAACTAACTGTAGTTTAGATTCAAATTAGCTAAGTTGGATATTGTTTGGAGTGTTGTTAAGCCTTATGAATGAATAATATGTGTGGGTTCATGAACTGAATCAAATATTTAGAAATCTTCATTTTCCTGTGTTAGATTCTATTTAGGTTTGACTTGGTTTTACCTCTTTTGTTCTCGAGTCAAGAACATACCCCGAATTAGCTTTATGAACAAAACACAATTCACTGAAAATCTATCATAAGGAGCTATACCTATCAATTTAGAGAAAAGCCTATTTATCCATAAGTGGCTTTTTAGCTGTTTATAACCAAATATTGTTCCAAACTTGGGTATTCAAGGGTCATAATCAAAAGAACAAATTTGTTTACCAACATAATGTTCATTAAATAGATCCTATACAAGAGAAGTACAATCAAATAGAATGAGTACATCAAGTATAGATACATGAAATGATTACAACACGAATGAAACTAATTAATTCAACTAAGATATCACCAAACATTTTCCCCCAAACAACTATTCATTTTTAAAATCCAATCACATAAGCATCTCAAATAATCTTTCTATTTTCTATCATGAGGCACAACTAATATATGTCTCATAAGCATCTAAAATAGTTGTCCATTTTCTATCTAAAGAAGAGAGTTTCACCCAAATACTTTAAGCACACAATCAAAAAGTTGTTATCTCCCTGTGGCTCTTCCTAAATTAAGAGCACTCAGAAATCTAGTAACTTGAAACTATTGGGTTGGATGGGTTTGGTGTAATAATAAACATGAAAGTGGTTGAATTATTTGTTTGGATGCACCAAATCGAAAATGGAATACAAAATAAAATAGGAATACATATTCCAATTTTGGCCCAAAAATGAGGTTTTAGAATTCCACCTAAATAGACGGAATTAGAATACATATTTCTATTTCAGTTTTGTTTATTTTAGAAGACATAAATTTTTGGGTCTGTGAATTCCCATCAAATTTTGGCTGAACCAAACAGAGAATAGGAATATGTACCCTCATTTTCTATTCTAGAATAAGCATTCTAGAATAGCTATTTCTGTTCCCCTATTCCTATTTCCGCAGCCAAATGGACTCTAGAAGGTTTGGCCAAAGGATTTTTAATGCTGTATTAGTAATGGATGGTAGTATGAGAAGTAAATTATTTTTATAAAACTGCCCTTCCCTCATTAATATATTAAAAACACCTCCCTTGTAATATGCCATTAACCGTCTTAAGAGATGGATCCACTGCGGGATGAGGGGATCCCTTAAAAGGGCGGGGGGGCGGGGGGGCGGGGACGAGGGAAAGGGAGATTGAGCAGAGTCCCAAAAATGGTGCTGTTCATATATTACCTTGCAGCTTCCGTACTGAACCTTCACTCCTCTGTTTGAAGAACAGCAACTCTTGAAATCTGCTCTTGCGGCAACCAAGCATGTTCTGCAATCTTGTAATGACAAATCTCTCCAACACTGAACTAAACCATATACTACACCACTAGTAGCAATATAATTGGCCAACCCAACTGCGAAACCCTTGTTTGTCGGGATGCAAGCTTCGTCTGACAAATTGCACAGAAGGCTCGTGGTCGTTGATACAAAAGCATCACCGCTTATATGATCCCTATTGGCGTAGATAATTTCATCGATATCAAGTGTTGAAATGAAATCAGAGTTGTTATAGCGCATGAAACAATCGTTCATCCATATGAGCCCAACTTTGTTGTTGGGACAAAGTTCATGAATGCTGCTATTCGCTTCCACCGCACAGTCTGAGCATTTCACTGCAGATTTATCTCCGGCGCGCTGCAGCAGACCGTAGACCTTGTCTGGAGATACACAATGGGAGGATGTATTAAACCCTGAACTCTGAGGTGCGTTGATAACCAGATTGTTCATAACCAGATTCAAGTTTGTCGAATAAGTGCTTCCATTGGTGAAATTTGAGGACCTGTCGCAGGTGTGCCATAAGTAGGAATTTGTGGCCGAAGGAATATTCATTACAAAACAGCGAAACAAATAGTGGGATGGCGGGAAAGAGAACCGAACCCCTGCCAGCAATAAGAGAGAAGCACTACTTGCACTTCATTTTGTTCTTCACTAGCTGCCTTAATTCACAAGCACCAACATAGGCCTTAATCCGCATTCAATTTTCTTTGTTTCTGTTTTAAAGACTAACTATACCAACACGCCGGCATTCAAAGTCATACACGTGCGGCAGGCTGCGAATAGGGCCGTGAGAGGTGGCGGAGAAACGACCAGATTCTTCTCCATGGTTTACGATTAAGGTTTTAAGGGTTCAGGACAATATAATTTGACTTTCATTTAAATATGGCACCCGAATGATTGCTATGATTATTCTGGTCACAATAAATTTGATCTTCACAGGGTTGTCACCGTGAAATCTGATCCAAGAAATTTGACCACTATCAGCTTTACAATAAGGGCCTTACATTAATGATAATAAATTTTACGTTCAATAACTTGTCAAGGCTAATTGATCACAATAAATTTGATATCCATTCAGCTGTCCCAACCCAATTTATCATCAAGGCTAATTGAGCACAAAAATATTTATGTTCATTCAGCTGTCACGGCTAAATTTATCATAAGAAAATTGACTTCGATTTAGCTATTATAGGTAAAAAAGTTTTGAAAAAATAAAATTTGATTTCAAGTTAGCAATTCGTGAAATATGGGTGAATGAGTTTGATTCAAAAAAGACATAGTAGCAATATCACAATTTGACTTGTGAAAAATATCTCATACTTATCAATTGATGAACTTAAGGGGTTTGCTAATGAATAGTTCATAAGGCACAACACTCGGTGAAAGTTTTGCGAATAAGTTGCAAGAAGAGTAGGTTTCACCATGGAGGGATCTTAGTAGTTAAGTGCACTCAAATTAGAGTAGCAATAAGATGTGTGACCTCCACCTCTGTGAGAATCAATTAGATCCAATGAATGCTAAGTGTTCTACTCATTATCATAAGAGATAGGTTTGTGTAAACTACTACTCATGAGATATTGGGGCAATGAATTTGAATTAAAAACTACATAGTTAAATCCTCGTAACAATATTACAATTCGAATAAGTTATCTCCCCCAATAAATTTAGTATTAGTACAATTGTTACTACCAAATCTGTCCAAATAAATTTGAAGTCCTTTCACCCATCAAGACGAATTGCTCAAGAATAAATGTGACACTTATTCAATTGTCACAACTCAATTGAACACAATAAATTTGATAGTCTTCGCTTTCTGTTTTGATGGGATTAATGAAGAGTCGTTGACTTAATCTGACGAGGAATATGCATGCAACCAACTCGCCGCTTCTTATATTTTTTATAGTATGTTGTGATGGTGTTTATCTTTATAATTAGCTAATAGGCTATTATAAGCGGGCATTTCAAAGAAAACCTGTCAGTTTAGAGTATCATGTACCATTAGTGGTTTGTCTAAACCAGCACAGCTGGCAGTCTGGCTGGTAATCAATAACTGTATATCTTCTTCTAAATCTTGTTTACCAACCATATTAATTTGGAGATCTGATATCTGTAAATCTTTAAATATCTTAACATATCTTCTAATGATCTGTAGAATCTAAGCACTTCACCGACTATTTAACCCTTCTATAAATAACCTCTAAGAACGATGGTGGAAATATCTGTCAACAGTGTAAACAGGAGCTGGAATCTTGTGAATCAGAGCTGTTTGTGAGCTGTCTTTGTCATCCAGGTAACTTCAAATTTCCAAGATTTACATATATAGATTAAACCTTCAAACCCTAACGAATTTCACAGGGCAGTTATGTTGTTGATTTGACCTCAACAGGTAAAGGCCTTATGCTTGTCCTGTCTTTATGAGCCATGCATGCTGGTCACACGTCCAGATGAGTTATTTCTGGTGTGTTGTCTTATAGCTCTTATGAGTTCGGCAACGTTTATACAGTCACGAAAATGCATTTCCTTACGAAAGAGAGGACTTAGAATTTTTTTTTTAAAAGTTAGAAAAAACAATGTAAAGGGAGTGCATTTTCGTGGCTGTTTAGCCACGGGCTTCCCGGTTTGTCTATTCTAAATTGATGCCCCCTTTTTACCTGAGCTGTCAGTTTTCACATATTATTCTATTCTGTACATTGTTTATTCGGTGTTTCTACCAAGAAGCTAAATCTGGTGGTCTTATGGTCAAGCATATGAATTAATGAGATGCACTAATTTTTTATTGTCTTATGCTCAACCATATGAATCAATGAAATCGGAAACCTTAAAAAGATCTTTGAAATTTTTTAAAACATTATAGTTGTATATGTATCTAGACTAGATACTTAGGAAAACAAAGACCTTGTCATTTGAAGACTAACTTTGAACGAAAGGCATCAGAATTGTTTTTGGCTTAGCAGCCAGCGTCGACCATCAAATTTACAGCCTTCATACACTCTGTAGAGCTGGGTTCCCACAGGCTAGCAAGGACCGCTGCAGAATTCAAAGAAGTAGACCCACTAAATTTTCGAGTCAGCCTATAAATATCCCAAACTGAACATATAGGATTTTAACAAGAATATGCCTATATGAACATTATTCTTAAAGAGCCTTTCTTTGGCTTATCCTCTTTATTTTTTGTGGGTCCGAATTATATATTCTACCTGTTGTCCTTTCCTTACACAACCTACAAAACTTCTTTTAATATTCCACTGTCACACCAGTTTGGATTATAGTTCAAATTGTCTTCTTGTCCTTTCTGATATGGTCCCTATTAAGCTAGTGATTGATATATGTTGTTGTCAATCTGAATTTCCATCAGACTTCTAGTCCAGACCTTCAGTCCTTCGGCCACTTTTTGCCTTACAAATTCCCTTCTTTTGGGCTATTTATGCATCAAAGGATTTGTCACTTATGATCTGATTTGCATAGATTTTCCTTTGCTCAGGCCCTCGAATTCTTGTATGTAGATCTTATTTTATTAGTGAAAGAGAATCACATTCTTAGGGGCCAAACTGGCCTCATCAATCATCCTCGCTACAGTAGAGAATGGACTGTTTCTACACAGTTGTGTATTTCCTAACGTTTCTACGCAAGCGTATTTCGTTTCAATTTTACTGAGAAAGTTGGATCTCTTTTCCCTTGTGGCTATCTTTTACCCATTACGTTATGCCCTGAACATTATTTATTTGTCTGATTTTTTAGGTTATTTTTGGTTTGTCAGAGAATATTTAGAAAGCCATTTTTTTCCCTCTGTAGTCGGTTTTGAATCATTATTTGCCATATAAGGTCATGACTGAAGTTCCATTATCAATAAACTAGCATGATTCGTAACCCATGTACTATTAACAATTGAATATGTAGAAGCATTGATGGCATACTTCAAATTTAGCTTCAAAATTAGCTAACTACCATTGGACTCGGAATGAGTAACATCTGCTTATCGTGGAAGACTTTTCTAGCCCCCCCCCTTGATGAATTTCACCCCTCTGCCTCACCCTGTTTTACCCAGAAGTGCACCAATCTTTGTTGGTCTGACTACCAAAATTCTAGTACCATCAAGAACACGTCTGGCAGAATTGAAACTTTTTCAGTACCAATGGCATTCATAGATGCTAATACCAAATCAAAAGCCATGTACTTTTTGCCAATCCATGGGTGACTTGCAAACCATCATTTTTTTGTTGACTACAAGAGATTTACTGACTTCAGAAGGACCCTCCCAATAAACTCTTAGAAATGGTAGATGAATAGGGACGGTACCAAATGCTGCAGCACAGCCATTATTTGTTTATGTACGATCATCGGACTGCTCCACAAAGTTCTCTAAAATTGAATTACAAACCGGGGCTTTCAAGGATTTATTACATGGAGTGACTGCACTTTCAATGCTTAAGATCAAGGTTAAAATGAAAATTTCCACTGTCCTTTTTAGACTGTGTAATTCTGTGGCTTATACTTCTCTTTTGCATTTCAACGAGCCTGCAACTAGCAAGGCCAAATAGATTCCAGAGGCCGAAATTTAGTAGACAGACAACTCACTGGATGCATCCAGCATCCAAATCTAAACGCCTTGATGATTCTGATAAGGATCTATAGGATATTGCTCACTCTCTACACAAGAATCTGCTCCCTAAGGGTTTCTATCTGCATAGTAATTGTATGAACATGCTTATAGGTTTTTGTCTCCAACTGCCAATTACATTCCTTCGAATGAAATTGAATTCTAGTTTCAATTTCAGAAGGTCTTTTTGTTTTCCTAACAATGCTTTCTTTTCCAATATTTGAACAAAGACATTTGTTAAAACAATTATTTTAAATTAATACATTACAAAATGCAGTCGTTTAAATTCTAAATATAGCTGGATAAATGAAAATGACATAATGTTGCTTGGGATATCCAGTTTCATACAATGCAATTTTGTGACTGTTTGCTATTAATGGTAGACATAATAGAACATTCCCACGTGCTAATGAGGTATTAAAAAGTTTTACTATTTCACCATTTCCTGGGCTTGAGGTGGATCTTTTGAACTTCGATTATTTAGTTGATTGTGTAGAGAATTTCACAGTTCTTGGATATATATACAGCTTTATTGGCACCATGCAGTGTTGATAAAACCAAATTTCATGAAGCTTGCCAGTTCGTTGGCTAATTTAGGAGTTTGGGAAATGACTTCTTAGGAACCCCTGTAAACTTCATACATAAATAAGACAACGTAGATCAAGACATGCAGAAGTGTGTCTATTTCAAAATTTTTGAATCCAAAAATTTGGAAAACTACCTTGTTTGCTGCTTCCACAATTCTAATTGTGGTAACTTGAGCTATTATTGTCCTTAGCTACATTTTCATCTCCCTCTGTAATGTTATAGAACCAGAATGGGTGGAAATATGCAATTATATTGTAATTTTTCCAGCTATTTAGAAATGAGAAAGGAAACAACTTTAAACTGAAAATCAAGTTCCCCAAATTGTCAACAAATTTCAAAGAGTCTCTTTGTTTAGATCTGAACTTCATTACATCAAAATTAGGGCTGATTTAAAAGCTAAGCCTATGCCAAATGAATGTAATCCTATGCTTACAAATAAGCAGTGATTTTGGATTGTCCAAGGAACAGTTGTAGGCTTTGACGAGATCTACAATGAAGTTCTAAAATCTACGTTCTGATGGGGGTTTTCCGGGATCTTTAGTCCCCACCCTTCACAGGAGAAGTGACAGTTGATGTGTCAGACCTGTTTAGTCCATGTTTAGCTCCAAACCAGTGATCAGTCTTGGGATGGTAGCAAACGTTTGATTTGCGATCGCTATCCCCTGCAAAATTTAACTCTCTTTTATTATGAAAAATTTCTAGAATATCATATTATTTAAATTAGAAATTTGTTATGTTTGACAGATTTTGTGGGTTACTGGAATCTAGAATTAGAAATCCAATTTTTTTGCATCATGTTAAATGCACATTCATGAACTTTAATATTTTATTGAATGTTTGCAGTCAGCTATGGAAAATACACTCACTTCTGTGGATGTTATTAAAATTAACAATAACAATGCACCCCTCCCCACTATGTTACCGAATCAGTCACTGCCCTCAATCAACCACACGGGTTTTCCTACGAACAGTATTCCAGATTTTTAAACTGGAGTTGTGCTTAGTTGCATTAACATACTAGAACATGCCAAGGCAATGTGCTCAGTGATCCAGTCTATGCAAGATACCAATGTAACTATGATCGAGGCAAGAGTCCTCAAGTTCCATGTGACGTGTGACATGTTAATTGGTTATAGTAACTTCTTATGTGAGATGCATACGGATGATTACTATGCTCTTGGTTGTGCTCCTAGCATCAAAATTGCATTTCAAAATTACCTCAATAATGTGCAGTGCATAGTATTTGTACCTACGAATATAGCTTAATTGATATCATACACTAGTATGTGTGATTGAGTATCCGCCCTTTCTGTACTTTTGTGATAAGTGGCCACCTAGACATAATGCTGATCGAGTGTCCACCTTTTTGTGTACCTATACATCATGTTGGGCAAACGGAGGTTGCTGAAATGAACCCTATTTTGTAGACAACTTTGAAACTGTGATCGAGTGTACACCTTTTGGTGTTTCTTGGAGTAATTGGACATGGATAGATATATCCGATTAGACAAGAGTGTAACCATGAAGCATATATTGTATACAACTTCAAATTATGTGATATGTATATCAAACTATTATACTTGTTGTATATTGTTTAATAAGTGGTTTGTATGTCATATATGTTGTGTATTTTGCATATCCATGGAGTTAGTCTTTATTGTTCTATATAGAGCATTTTCTCCCTGCTAGTGCATGGTCATTCTTTAAGTTCTCTCTGTATTCATATTTTCATTTTTCAAATGTTCATAGAATCCAAACAACAGACATAAGATACCTTTTCTTGTCATTAATAATTTTCAAAAACTGTTAATACAAAAAATGTTGTAGTCTAGATGATGTTAACTAAAGAATTTCTTTGAAGCCTTACAGCAATAATACCACCATATGATAACATTACCTGACAAACTAAAATAAATCATAGCATAAGCTAAGAGAATATACTGACAAAATAAGAAACAAATGAAAAACTAGGATGTATAAGTAAAACCGGAGAGCTCTATTTACCATAGGAAACTATGACAATGCTAAGATCAATGAACTGCCATAATGGGAATCAACAACCTTAGATATTGCTATTACCGGCTTTTATCTCACTTGTGTATGTAACTGTGACTAAACTACAAGTTGGAAACCTATACCTTGAAAAGTTAGCATTGTGCCAACCAAATTTCCTGTAAGAACAAAATGACTTTGTTGCATTGGAAATTTTTGAGATATTATTTTCCCGTGTCAATATTATTCTTATTGCTATGACAAAGTATAAGAGCGTCAGATTTTTAAGGCATCTTTGGCCTGTTTGTTGAAACCAAGGCAACCAATGTGGAAGTCTTTTATTAGATTTGTGGAAACTTATTTGGTGATAGTGAAGGTTCTATTACATCACTTCCTACTGATGCCTTGTTCAGAAATTGACTGAGAAGTGGGTGTCAGACCCCACTTTAATATTGCTATTTCTTTACAAATTGGATTAGCTCTTCTACTTGAATCTGTCATGGGGGCGTATTTACTAACTGTAGATTGCATTTGGAGTGTTCCCTAAGTGAATTTGCGTTTACGTATAATTGAGGAGAGAAAACTCTACAGGATATGGTTTGAGAGGAAAGGTTCTTTTGCACAATTGGTGTATGTCCTTGCATGAGAGAGTATATGAGGTTGATTTCAAGCAGTGGCTGCAATCTAATTTGATAATATTATAAAAGACCAAAACTCAAATTAATATGCAGGAAGACTGTGAACTAAAAGTGATCAGTACATTATAGCATTTGAAAACAATAAAAAAAAAATTGTCAAATAGTCAACAACCACACAAAATGGGAACAATTACATGGTCTTTGTTATTCGTCTTATCATATTATTCCAAGAATGAAAGGTATGTTCCTAGATTTATTGCAGATATTATGTTTGGGATTTGGAATTCTTCTTACCTCCATTCCTTAGAAATGCCTGTATTTCATGTCGGTTTGCTTTTTCTTTCAATGTTTTATGCATTATTTATGTAAACTATTCATCTTTCTGTGTGTCCTCATTCTAGTTTGCATGGGTAGCTTTAGAGCCATCTCTGTCTAAGATTTTCATCTTTAGCAGCTAATTAACCTCTTCAAATATGCTCGCCGTTGATAGACGCATCTTTTTTGATGAATAGTCCTTTTCAATTAATAAAATTTACTAAGATTACAATTCACAAAAAAGGGCCGAGGGATACAGGATCACCCTGCGAATGAGTTCAATCGGCCGAAGCCGGAATAAACAACATGGCCGCAGCCAGAAACTACAAACTATTCATAAAAAAAAAAATATTTTAAACAACCTCAAGCTGCCAAGGCAGTACCAGCAGAGGGAGGAGGATCATCTTTATCAGGAAATCCCCACGCATCAGTGGGATTGTGAGGCGGACTAGGAACAATCCAGCCGTCAGCAGCATTTGCAGGATCTGGGGTAGTCGTAGTCTCCGCATCCTTCTTGTCTGGCCGTAGAGGAGAAATTGCCAAGGCCAGCCGAGGAAACTTGCCAGAGTGTGCCCGTCCAGGGGGAGGAGGCGGAGACTGGCTAGAAGCCCGCCCAGGGGGGGAAGCTGGGGACCAACCAGAACCACCACGCGGTGGGGAAGCGGAGCGGCACCTCCAACCGCCATGACCACCGCTGGGAGAGCAGTGGCGGGGACCTTGGGAGCGTGACGTGTGTGAATGGCGGCCAAAGGACTGGAGTCGAGAACAACGACCGCGAGACGAGGAGGCATCAGCCGAGGCATCCGGAGGCACTCTGGCAATGGTACAAGAAGCATTGCCCCAGTGATTTAATAATTCCTGTAAGTGGGAAACCTCCAGGGAAACTTTATTAGCTTGCACCTATATCTGCATAATGACATTGTTACAAATGCATGCCTTAGTGTACATTGCAATGTTAACATCCAAAAAACTGTGAGTGAATAAAACTGCATTCCTATTTTTCCATAGAGAAAACAAAATTTTCATCCTGAAAGTATGTCAAATCTAGGAGAACTTCCGAGAAAATCTGGGGGAATCACCCAGCAGGATCATGTGCCATGAAAAAGGTTCTAGCCTGGAAGGCTTGAAAAAATCATGAATCCAGTGCCAATAATTCTGAGCACGCTTGCAAAACCAAAAAATATGCAAAAAGGACTCGGGTTGGCCACAGAAGGGGCATCTGGGATCAGGAACCCCAATGTGCTTGAGCCGAGGCCCCAGGGGAAGACCTTGGAAGGCAAGGCACCAAGCAAAGTGAGCAATCTTAGGTTCTGTAATGGCACTCCAAATGGTGTCGAACCGTTTTCTCCATTGAGAAAGCGAAGAATGCAAATGCCACCATTGATTAAGCGTGTCCACCATCAGAAGGTGGGGCGAAATCTGTATCCCATATTGGGCTTATAATTGGTAAATGGAGTGGCAAGAAACCACTTCCAATCATACCACCAAGGACGAACAGACTGAATCCCCACTTTATGAAGTAAGTGCATAGGGATGGAAGACAACAGAAGGTCATAAGTCTAGCGATCGGCAGGAACAAGGCGGTATTGAACTTGCATATCCTCCCACGACCTAAAATTCATGGTGACTATTGAAAAAATGTCCTCGGTAGTGCGGATGCCATGTTTAAAGAAACGCAGAGCACTAGCACCTTGAGTCTTGGCAAGAGGAATACCCTGGAAGGCAAACAGGGGAGACCACCAAATGTTCTGTTGATTTAAGGACAGCCCATTGCGAAACTCATCACCGAACCAACGAAGCCAAGGTTTAACAGCTTCCCAAGCTTTCCAGATGCTCTTTATAAAAAAAGAGCCCTATATGACCATTGGTTCATGCATAGTGAGAAAGGTCTGAAAACCAATCCCCTTCCACGCCGGTCTGTTAGCAGGGAAGCCTGAAGAGATGCAATGCCTGACAAGAATTTTTTAGGCTTCATCTCTAAAAATAGCTCTAATAATCCATTTACCACAGAGGGCAAGGCCCTGCTTTTGAGTGAAAAGCAAGCCGAGACCCCCAGATTCCCTTGGGAGACAATAGAAATCCCAAGCAACTCTGTGAAAACCATGATGGTCAGAACCAGAGGCCCAAAGAAAATCTTTGAGCAAACGTTCTAATTTGAGATAGGAAGCTTTGGAGGGAGCCCAACAAGAAGAATAATACACATGGGCGGCAGCCAAAATCTTAGAACAAATCTAGAATTTACCAGCAAGAGAAAGCGGCTTAGTGATTCAATAATCAAGCTTTTTGCTAATCTTTGTAAGCACAACATTCCAAAGTTCCACAGGGAAAGCCTAGAAAGCAAAGGGAATGCCAAGAAAGCGGAAGATTTCTCCATGAGTAACCCATTTCCATTGGAATTGGCTGAGCCAAGGTGGAGCTGGGAAAAATGACTGTCGGTAGCAGAGCATTTTATGCCATTGAATGGCAGAGCCAGAGGCTTGACAAAAAGTGTCAAGACAATTTAAAGCATTTTTGATGTTTTCTTCATCTTCAAGAAGAGTAAGAAAAGAATCATCAGAAAAATGACCATTGACTAACTGGGAGGAAGAATCAGGTAAGGAAATGCCACGGACCAGTCCTGAAGACACAGAGTGAGCAAGTAAATAACCAAAACCTTCAACAGCAAGGACATAAAGTGCTAGAGCTAATGAACAACCTTGTCTGATGGAACAAAAAAGTCCAAAAGCTTCAGATTGCAAATTATTGATGGTGATGCAAGCATTAGCATCACCAAAGAGCATCTCCATAGACTGAAGGAAATTGGGACCAAAACCCAGAGCCTGAAGCATAGCCAAAATGAAAGGCCATTCAATGCGATCATAGGCTTTAGCAAAATCTATCTTTAAAAAGATAGCCTGCTGCTTGGACTTATGGGCCCATTCCATACATTCCCAGACAGCAATGATGTTGTCAAGAATATACCTGGATTTGATGAAGCCAGTTTGT
Source organism: Cupressus sempervirens (assembly GCA_028749045.1). Lineage (NCBI taxonomy): Eukaryota > Viridiplantae > Streptophyta > Pinopsida > Cupressales > Cupressaceae > Cupressus > Cupressus sempervirens. The sequence continues at coordinate 163,102,939 of CM053786.1, read as the reverse complement.
TCAGGCCACACAATTAGAGGAAGCATATGGAGGATTTTGAGAGAGAGCGCCTTAGCAATGATCTTATAAGACACATTCAGGAGGGTGATGGGCCTCCAGTTGCAAATGTGCTCAGAATCACCAGCTTTAGGTATGAATTTAATATTGCCTTTATTTATGATCGCTCCTAAGCTTTTAGAATGGTATGCTTCAAGATAGACTTTGTGCAGATCAGGACCAATTTGCTCCCAAAGATGTTTGTAAAATTCACAAGGAAATCCATCACACCCAGGGGATTTGTCATCCGCCATGGAGTAAACTGCCTCTTTAAGGTCTCGGACAGAAAGAAGTTGCTCATAGAAAGCGCGTTGCTCAACTGCGAGTTAGTTTGGAGTAACAGTAATACACTTTTTGAGAGCCTCCACTTGAGCAATCGAATGGCCCTGCAAAGCAAAAACGTTCTCATAGTGAAGAAGAAAAGCTTGTAGGATGTCAGGCAGACTGGAAAGAACATCAGTTCCTTGTTTTATCTTTTTAATCCCAACATTGGTATGACGGGCTCGGAGAGCCTGGAAGAACTCCTTCGAGGCTTTGTCGCCAACCTCCAACCAGTGGAGACGAGCTTTGATTTGAGTTCCTTGGGCAGCATAGTTATCAGCAATTTTCTTTTCATGGCGAAGCTTGGCAAGCTGAATTTGAAGATCCACATCAAAGGGGTTGAAGGTGAGCACTTCAGAGGCTTTTTTGAGGGCAAGGGTGTTGGCTTCATAACACCGTTTTCTGCAAATTGCCAGCTGATGCTCGTAGATGCGCAAAAAAAAAGCCGTTCTGGTAATGGCGTCATTCCACCATTGAATCCAACCTCGATGGGAATGTGGACGTGGTTCCAAATGCCAAACACGTTGTATGTGGGAGATGGTAGAAGCATGCAACAACACAGACGTGTTGAGGAAGAATTGAGACTTGGCCACTTTGGGGACAACTGTTTGCCAAAAAATGCCAAAATAAATGGGATAGTGGTTTGACAACATCACATCTGTCAGGGGAATGATAGGTAGATCACGATCTTCAGAAAAGGAAAAAAAATATTGCGCCAAGATCATAGCACGATCAAGACGTTTCAATATGAGGTCAGGACCGAATCAAAAATTGGACCAAGTGTGCCAGGCCCCACTATCATGACGACGGGTAGTATTGGGATCAAAAAGGCCCAATTTATGATGCATGTAAAACCAGGCTTCTCTTTCCCCAGTTGTCCAATGGAAAGGCAGAATGCCATCTTTGTCAGAGGCCACTTCAACCATATTGAAGTCCCCACACAGGACCCAAGTAGCTGGGGGCAGGTTGTTAGCAATCCAAACCCACATTTGTGCCCTTTCCACAGCATCATTGGAGGCATAAACATTAATGACTCCAAAAGAATGATTGTTAATGAAAAGAAAAAGCCAAATAATAGGGTGTGTGGGGTCAAAACCGTGCGAAATAATAGCAGAATGAAGGCGAGGTGACAGGAGAGTAACTACACCACCTCGGCCAGCTTCATGTTGAGAAGAAAACATGACACTATCCTGCCAAATGACGCGGCATGCAGCAAAAAGCATGAAACCAGAAATCTTAACTTCTTGCACGCAAAGAAAATCTAAATTCCCAAGTCTATGATGGGTATCCCAGACATAGAACTTTCTGGGGAGGTCTGTAAGACCTCGAACATTCCAAGAGAGGAAGTTTATGAGAACTCTTCCATATCATCCTCATCCTCTAGAGAGGAGTAACTATTCTACAAAAAGGTAGAAACCGGGTGGAAGTCAGACGAGAAATCCTCTGGACTTACAGCCTGTCGTTTGACCCCTGATATCTCTACATGTCCAGGAGGACTGCGAGAACGCCTTGTTGTTGGTGGTAGTATGGAAGAGATTGCAAGAGGAGAATGAGCCCCAACCAAGGACGAGGCCCTTGTAGCCACCTTAATCCCCTGTGAACTAGCAGGGTTTGAAACCTGCAAAATCGGAACAAGTGCAATAGAAGCCGCTGGCATCTCCATGCTAGCAGGCATTGACACTTTGGTGGAAGCAGGAGGAATCACGATAACTGTCGCATAAGATGGCTTGGGGGCCGAAGGATTCAAGGCAGGCTTGCCTTTGCGCTCAACAGTAACCCATTTTTCTTTTTTTCCTTCGACCTATTTGACAGGCGTCACTTTAGGTTGGGGTTTGACCCTAGGCGTAGCCAAAGGGCAATCCCTAATCTTGTGTTTCGCAGACTGGCACCTATAACAGGTGTTAGGTAGGTTCAAGTAAAGCACCTTCTGTGCGAAGGTTTGAGCGCCAATCTGGATTTTCGCAGAATCCTTGAGTTCTTTAGAAAGATCAACTTCAATGCAAACACGCCGTTGAGGGTGAGCATTAAAAAATTTCTCTGGCTCCTTGGTAACAACTTTGCCAAGGGCTTGGGCAATAGACTCAATAAAAGGCCAGCAGGGCAAGGGTAGACCTGGGAATTCGACCCAAACAGGAACCCTAAGCTTTTTATCATCCAAGACAGAGAAGTCTCAGGACCATTTCTGAAAAACAAGCAGAGAGGAACGCATAGACCAAGGGCCGTTGGTAAAAACTGTGTCTGCTTACGACAGGGTAGCAAAGAAAAATAAAAAAAACCTTTGGTAAGGTTTTGCACAGTGTCAAGGAGGACTCCATGAGGAGTCCAACTTTTGTTGACCCATTCTCTGAGCATAGCTTCAGGGGGAGTCCTACCAACAAAATACCCTATCAAGGTATGTTGTTCTAACCAGTCACATGCAACATCAAATTCTTGCAAAGGAAGGACAATATTAGGATTACCTCGTGCAAAACCTTTGGGACAATCTTGCATGGGTGTTTGTTCGGTGGCGGCGTCATGGCAGTCTGAAGCAACAACGTGAACACCACCGCTGGTCGGAGCCATTATATCCTAACCTAAAGCTCCCGCAGTAAATGTGGTATGACAAGTGCCGATAGAAGGGGAGTGCAAGCGAAGGGCCATTTCCGATAGATGCATCTTGGTACTACATGTAACTGAATTTTCTGCCATTACTATACCCGAATAAATTCCTCTGTGAATCAATATAGTCTACCTTTTCACAGTCAATGGATATAATCCAAATACTTCCTATTACCAGTCAAGTATTAACTACTTCTTTTGGCATCGTTGGATAGTCATTGATCCTTGTGGCTGCGTGGGTACATCTCTTATTATTTTCATTGAATGATTACCATCCTTCTAACTACATTCCATTCAGCAAACTTTTAGGGATGTTGTCTTTTCTTGTTCGAGTAAATAATTTTACCTTTATCCATAACATAAGGCAGTGAGATCCTTTGTTCTCTGTATCTTATTTATGTTGTTTTATATCTGTTTCTACTGCTGTTTATCATCTCTCTCTTTCATGCCCACCATATTGCACACCTCAGATTACTACCTTCACTCTAGCCTCCAATTCTGTTTCAAAGTCTTCAACATAAAGATAATGTAATATTTGGAAAAGTATTTTTGTTTGAATCTAAGTCATGGCCAAAATATCAACACACTACTTATGTCTTTATAAGTCTAAATTCATCTTGTGCAACTACGGAAAAAGTTCATGAACCGGTGAGTGACGGCAAAAACATGGACTAGCAAACTATTTAATCCTTATGGCAAAAATAAGGCAGGAAAGTATGCAGAGAGAAAAAAGAAGTGATTCGCAAGGCTGAAAAAGTGGGACGGGATTGGGTGCATAATTTAAGAACACACGAATATGGAGAAGATTATGTTGCAGATGCTAAGAGATATATCAAATAATTCATACCAAATTCTCATTTTGAACTGCAGTAAAAATTTACAAAAAAATTATATCATTTTCTAGGCATCCAGCTATAGCTTGTTCTGGCGGTTATAAGTATGAAGCGTAATGGGAAGTGCAGGGTGTTGGAAGCAGTCAAACTCTTATCACAAAATATGGTAGTTGGATGAGCTTGTAGATGACAAGTCTCTTCAAGTAATCTTCGGATCCATAGAGCTTCTTGAGATGCCTTTGATGCTGCAATATATTCAGCTTCTGTTGATGATAGTGTCACTGTAGATTGCTTCTTGCTGCTCCAAGAGATTGGTCCGGATCCAAGGTGGAAGATATATCTTGAAGTTGATTTCCTATCATCAATATTGTAGACACCTAAAAATCCTTTAGAAAATAAAGTATTTTTATTTTCTGAAAAAAAATCCTTGATGACATCATCATTTATTAATTAATTAATTATTTAATTAATTAATTTATTTTTATGCCATTAAATCCCTTTATCTTAATTAAAAATATTTAATTAAGGAATCCCTCCCAAAAATGTTTAAATCTTATTTAAACATTATTTCCTTATTTATTAATTATTTAATTAATAAATTGACCAAAAATCCAAAAATAAATAATTTATTTATTTTTTGTCCAAAACTTGGCCAATTTCCTTAAGACCACTAACCTCTTCCAAAATCTTCTAATTCCTTCTTTAATTTTGATTAAAGGCTAATCCCATCATTTCCTACCCCTAATCCCAACTCAAAATATTTAATTAAGATTAAATATTAATCTTCATATTTATTAAAAATATTTTAATAAATATTTCCTCAACCTAAACTCTTGAAATAAATAAAAACTTTATTTATTTTCTAAAAAATCTTATTTATCCTCATCCTAAAAGCCTAGACTCTTCTAGAAGATGTCAATTCTAATCCTAAACCCCCCTCTAACCTTGTCACATTCCCTAAACAAGGTTAGCCAACTCCTAAGCTAATCCTAATCCCTCTTCTAATCATGTGCACAACTTAAGCAAGGGTTAAGACTTGCTAACCCAAGCCAAAGTCAATAATCTCATCCTCCTCCCAACCACCTCTAAGCCAAAGTCAACAATCTCATCCTCCTTCCAACCATCTTTATTTATGACCCAACCATCTCTATTTGACCCAACCATCCCCATTTATGGCTCAACCTCCCTCATTATTCCTTTGACCAACCCATATCCTACCCTCTCACATCCAATCACCTTGTGACATGTGTCACCTCCTAATTGGCTTTAAACAAGCACAATCCATGTGCTCCCCTTTGAGTGCATCCTAGCCCTCCCTTACCATCTTGCCATCCTTGCATCCTGATTGTCCATCCTTCCACCCCTTGGCCTATAAATAGAAGCCTCTCCCTTCACTAAAATCATCCACTTTTGAAGCAAACTTATAATGCTATTTTGAGAGCCTAAAAACTACCAAAATACTATTATAATGCTGAAAACCCTCCATACCTTCATTGTTGAATCATTCATCCACACTCATATTTGATTATCACTCATCCATTTGGAGCTTGAGCACATCGTGAGCATACATCCACTATCCATCAGGGACATAGCTTCGTCATCATGAGAAGCACTTGAGGAGTTTACCATCTTTGGTCTACTTTCCTCAATTTTGTCTTCTTTGGTCCTATCTTAAGTGTTTATTTGTTTTTAGTATTGAGAATGCTTTTTATAGATTAGTGTTCATTTTACTCTACTAAAATAGGTGATACATTTTGGCACGCCCGGTGGGACCCACTTCACGGGTTCTTTGCAAACATGCTAATGTGATTTAGAGTGTTTTCAGATTTTTCAAGCTTATAGGTGGACGGAGCACTTTGAATTCTTCTTCCTCTTCTTGTCTATATTCTTCTTCTATTCCGTCTACTTCTTCTTGTGGGATCTTGGCCATTTTCAAATTTTATTTTATTTTTTAAAAAAAAAAAATTTAAAAAAAAAATCTCATCTTCTCTCTTCTTCAAATTTTCTTTAAAAAAAAAAAAAAAAATTAAAAAAAAAAAATTTGGGTACACCTTTTTTTTGTGAAAGTTTGGTAAAAATATGCATATTCATATATATGTGTTGTTAAAAAAAAAATAAAAATTCAAAAAAGTGTAAAATACGTGCTTGTCTTTTTGGTGTGGCACGGATTTTGGCCCCCAAAATTTTTTATATTTCTTGCAGGTACCATCCAAACCCATCCAAACCAATTGGGCAGCCACCACAACACCATTTCTAGTCACATCTTGCGGCCTTTGAAGACCACCAACACCGTTGCTCTCATTCATTGGGTTCTAGCCATTGTAGTAAAACATCATCATATCAAGTCACTCTCTAATCATGCATAGTCCACGCCCATTGGATCTGCCATGTTAGCAGGTCAAATCTTTTTTTTTTATGCCTATGACAGCCATATGGCCATGAAATTTACACTTGCACTTTGATGATGTCAGCACGACATCATTTCTACATGCCCTTTTAAGCCTTAGAAAAGCAACATTTGGTGTTTTGCTCATAACTTGAGCATCCAGACTCTGTTTTCAGAAAATGAAATATCCTCGAAAAGATGGTTCCGAGCTCGTCATGATGGTATTGGTTTCTATCATATTCTATAGCCTTTTAAATACTTATTTTCACTATCAATGACTGAACTTTGATGGTTTTTGCAAGGATATTTGCTAACTCATGCATTATCGGTTGAAGACTTCTATGAAACTACTAATCACGTTTCTTGCAGGTTCTCCTTACATGGTTTAATGCTCTTGGAAAATGAACTTGAAAATTTAAACACTTGTCTTTGAATGCATGTTGCTAAAATGAACTTGAATGTTTAAACACTTGTCTTTGAATGTATGTCACTTAAATCAATCTTGAATGCCATGGATTAAAATCAATCTTTCTTGGAATGTATGCTTAAAACAAACAAACTCAATCTTGAATGCAAAAGATCAATTAACCATTGCAATATCTCACACTTCAGTTTTTGGGCATAAAAAGAATCTACATTCTAGAAACTTCCTAAATTATAAAAACCAAATAAAGACGCTTTAAGTGAGTTTGTCGTTGGACTCACCCTCTTTAATCACCCATCAATTCAACCATTGGTTGCAATCTTAGCACCATCTATGGGGATGGATCCACCTAAGAGGGTGTTAAGTGCTCCATAAAGATCAAACTTCACTTACTTGTGTTTTTATTAGTTTTTCTAACTTAGAAAATTCCTTGAATGCACATTAGGTTCGCTAACACTTCATTTGGGCACTAAAATTGAACAACTCTTGACATGGAGGGCCTCCAGGTGCGTGCTTGACATCGAATTTCATACACTTTTGTTTTGGGCTTAAAACAAACTCACACTCAATCTTGAATGCCTTAAAAAAAAATCAATCGATACTTGATGTGGAGGGCCTCCGGGCGCGCGAGTTTACTTTATTGTTGACCCTAACTCTTCTTCTTGTTTGCATTCTTCGATCGATTTACTTTTGTTGGTGCTTCAAGTTGGAATTGAACATTGTCTCTTAAACATGAGTGCTTGCAGAGTCTAGATTGGCACACATAAGAGTCAGTTGGTAAAAGAACAAGCATGTTTTTTAGCCCAAGGTCATCCAAGTCTTCTCTCCCCTTTTCGTCTTTCGAGGCCATCTTGGGTGCATAAGATTAGGATCCAAAACCTTGTTTGTCTTCTTAGGAGGCCTGCTTGGGGATTTCATCACCCCTTGGACGACCTCAACTCCAGCGTTCCGGCGGAGTATAAGAACCGGGAGGTGAATCGAAAGACACCTCTCTTGGGATCAAGATTTTGTCACTCGGGCTAAGCCTCAAGGAACTTTATACCCTTGAGAAGTGAAAGAGGAGAAGTGGGTTACCGCTCCTCTCGGCTGTGCGACATCTTTTTGTTTTCATCTACGAATTTGGGCCTCACGTACCTTGGGTATATCGAGGACTCCCTAGCTAAACCAACTGTCAGCCTTGCAGACAACCATCTAGGGTGTTAATGTGTTTGAAGTGACTGATCGAAACATTTGTAAAACATACACACTCCTTGGCGCAAGTATCACATTCTGAGAATCAAAAACTTCTATGTGGTTGTTCCTATCTATTGCTTGATTTTTTATTTGTTGAATGAATGTTTGCCAAACTTGGTCAATCCTAGCTTAGGGCATACTTAGTGTAGTCCACTGCTTGTTTCAAAAATTGAAGAAGTTGAAGCAAAACAACCGAGATCTCTCAAAGCCAGGCAGATTAAGGAATTCATGTCAAAACAACCCAAACCCAAACAGAAGTTTCACAAAGTTAAACTCAAGCCATCTCAGGTATACCAAGAACTTTCAGCCAAGAGAAAGGAACTAACACCAAGCCTTCGAATTTCCAAACTCCACAAAGCAGAGGACAAAGCTGCTGACGAAGCCCTTCAAGACGCCTGGTTAGATCGCACCATCCAATTTAACCAACATCCAAGAGTTAACAATGCTTATGCCTTACCACCTAGGCATGATTTCTATGATTAGACCCCCTTGTTTCTCCACATCTTCTTGCATAAGCTTCACTTTTGCATTAGAGTCATCTTTGTAGGTAAGCCAGCCAGCCATCCTTAGTCATCCTCTTAAGCATTTTAGTTCTCCATCTCATTTAGTTCTTTTCTTTAGAACCAAACCATCTAACCAGTAATCAAAAAAATTCACATCCCAGCCTTCAAAATTGTTGTCACCTTGCCAGAATTTTGTCATTCCTACCATCTTGCAAATCCACCAGTCTCACCAAGGTTATCCCTCTGACAGAGCTTTGTCTAGGGTAATCTAGGCTTGTCACTTGTCATCCCTCATCACCTTGAGCTAAAGGTTGAGATCCACAAGTGGTTAATCTCATGTTTTTTCCTAAAGGATCATCAGTCTATCCTTAAGTTGACACAATCACCACCAAGCTTGCACATAGGAAAGTAGACCTTTCATGCTTTGGCAACATATCTTTGAAGTTAGAATCCCCAACCCAATCCTCCTTAGGTTTGTCATATAGCTTTGTCTCAAACTAGGAAATCATTTTCATAAAATAGCCTTCCCCCTTTTGCATCCATTAGCATTGTTGCATCTCATCCTTGGGAAAATTCTGCATTTTCATGCCACCCACCACTCGTTTTGGTAGAAACACAAGGAAAAAGGACATGGATCCTAGTCATAGTAATAACACATCTCGAGCTCAGCCATACCCTGTCGTTTCCATGATGGCACCAGATCCACCATCACAAATCCCCGAAGAGACAAGTTCCTCCATAGACATTGATGCTTTCATGAACCAACCTGGTCATGCCACCATTGTTAATGCCATCATAGACCGAAACAAGGAAACCATCATGGCAAATTTCTTAAGGGATAATGTTGGTTCCTTTGAATTTGGGTGTCCACCACCTATCGACATTTTAGATCCTACACACCTTTTGTTTGGGTGGCAACCACCAGTCACAGAGTCATCTGTTCTTACCGATCCTTTCTCTAGATGTCAACCACATCAGACAGAACCTGCAGACCTGAATATACCCTCAACCCAGGTGCCTGCTCCTATTCCACAAAACACCCATCCCATCCTCACTCAACCCTTAGTACATGCTACATCCCAACCAACCTCATGTGTATCATCTGCCTCTGCTTCAACCACTCATTTCTCTACTCCCCCAAATCCTCCGTTTACATCCAACAACACTACCTTTTCACTTCCACCTCACAGCACACCTAGTCTATTTACTACTCAAATGCCACCACTAGGGTCAAATACCTCATCTTCCATCCCACCCAACATCACTATCAACCCCTTTGTAGCTAGCCAAAGCTCTTCTGCCTCATTTCCTTTGGGACCTTGGAATGTTGCTATAGCGCAAGGACCTACCACTGGTCTTCCCCCTAGCACTACAGCCATGTCCGCCCCTCAAACACTTTCATCTACCACTTCACATTGTTATTCACTACCACCCCTTACCAACTATCTCTCCATGCCACCTTTGGGAAATAGCCAAACCATCCCGCCATTATAGTTCCCTATGATGAATACTCTACCATAGAATAATTACCTTGCACCTACTCATAATCAGTCATACTCTCAAGTAGGAGCGCAACCCACATATATTGGACATGGTATGTATTCCCAAAGCATGGCACCAGCATTAACCACCTTACCACCCTTTTAGCCACAGTCTTCACACCAACAATATGCTCAAGCACCTACACAACAATATCTCCTAAGGCAGCAACCTCATACTTATCTTCCCCACCAAAAAACTTCTTAGCAGATGCAACAATATACCCAAAACACATTCCAACAACCCATAACATCCATTCCTCCAGCTATGCAACCTATTTTTCCACAGACACCATATGGCAACCAAGGTTTTCCATATCAATCGCAACCATTAGATCTAGGCATGTATCCTACGCTAGGGGCACTCACTCCCCCACCTATAAACTCTGAATGGGAAGAGATGAAAAATGCTCTCAAAGCCCTCAAAGATGGGACAGACTCCAAAACTTTCAAGTTTGAGAATGATTGCCCATACCCGTTTGACAAAACCATCACAATGACACCGTTTCCTAAAAATTTTGAGACCCCTAAGTTTGACAAATTTAGAGGGAAAAGTGATCCAGTCACACATGTTAAATAATTCTATATGCATTGTCAGGAGGTAGCTTATAATGATGTGTTCCTCATGCGGCTCTTTCCCAAGAGCCTAGCAGGACCAGCTTTGGAATGGTTCTATCGTATCCCTCAAGGTACTATTAAAACATTTGCAGAACTTTCTGAGGCGTTTGTTGCTCAATATACCCATCTTGTTAAAACTGAACTGTCTGTAGTAGACCTAGTCCATACTAAACAAAAAGGTGGAGAAAGCCTCGCAGAATACTTGCAACGCTGGCAGATCCTCACAACAAGGATCTCTTGTACCATCCCTGAGCGTCATCTTGTCAAGATGTTCATAAACAATGCACACCCAAGCCTTGCTCATCATATGGTTATGAATTGTTTGCAAATGTACAAGGACATCAAAGAAAAAAGAATGGGCCTTGAGCAAGGCCTCATTAAGGATGGTGTCATTAGATTGTACAAAGAAAACACCCAAGACCGAGGTCCAAGCAATGAAAAAACTCGATATTGGAACAAAAACAAGAATACAGTAACAGATGGTGCCACCGACACTCGACAGGTCCATATTGTTGGGGCGGCTACCAATGTTCCCACCGCATTTTGCCAACAACAAACTTATCAACAACAACCCCCTATGTATCACCCATCACCCATACAAAACAATCAACAAATACCTACTCATCATAATCAAACCAATGCTATCACACTTTTGACAAGTACTAAACCTCGTGTTCAAAGACAACCTCGTGTATACACCCCATTGGGGGAACCTCTTGATGCAATCTTTGAAAAACTAGCTAAGGATAATCTTATTCGACATCCACCAACACAACACTTGGAACCAAACCAATCTAGGGCATCTTGGTATAAAGATAATGAGTTTTGCAAATTCCATCGTGTCAAAGGACATACCACTCTCAAATGCATGCAACTCAAAGACTATGTCCAAGACCTAATTGATCAAAAGGAAATCATAGTGGGGGCACAAACTTCACCCAATGCAGGATTAATGATGTATCAAAATGCTTTCCCTCCTCATAACACAAACCTAGGAAAAGCACCCGCAAACCCACCTGTCAACAAATCGAACAATACTCAAGGCAAACAAGGAGATAACTGAGACAAGTCTCAAAATTATACCTCAGCATATTTAGACTATGGAAGCCTTATTGGTTGCATATCACAGGTTGAGCCATCCATCAACGTCATTAACATTAAGGGCCCAGATACCCAATGTGCAGTTGCTACTCGCCGGACTCGACTCAATATAGCTAGCCCACCTATTTCTGCACCGTCAAGACCACCTCCATCTAGAGCATCTCCATCAGAATCATCCTCATTAGGGCCACAATATAACATCTTGGAACACCTTGGAAACACACCAGCCCAGATCTCCATTCTAGATCTCTTACGAACAAGCCCACTTTATCAAGAGATCCTCAACAGTACTCTACATGAGTCACGCGTCCCCTCTGACATAAATGCCACCGAGTTTCGCAACTTGGTTGGCCATCTTTCAGCCTCATGTGCCTTATCCTTCAAAACTACTGATATCCCAAAAGTTGAACCAGATCATATCCTTCCACTCCGCATAGCCATCATGGTTTCTGACTTTGTTGTTAAAAGGGTCATGATAGATAATGGATCGGCTTTAAATCTATGTACTTTAAAGTTCATCAAACAGACAGGATACACTGAGGCAAATATCATTAATGAAGTAATCACCATCAAGGCCTATGACAATTTGGAGTGCACCACTGAAGGAACCATCTTGCTCCCTATAGGAGTTGGCCCAGCCACTCAAGAAACACTTTGCCATGTAGTTGATCTTAACCTTCCATACAACATCCTCCTTGGTTGCCCATGGATTCATGCCATGAAGGCCGTTCCATCCACATATCATCAGTGTATCAAATTTCTGCATAATGGCACTGAGACAACCATCCACGTAGATCCTGAACCCTTTGCTTATTGCAATGCGGTTGAAGCTTCATACACCAATCACTGTCCTGGGATCAAAATTGGAACCACCATGGCTAGTTCCTCTGGCACCTGCCATGATCTAGACACCATTTTAGCCTCCACCCTCTCCATGGTTATGATCAACTACCAAGGTTGTGGTGAGTATAGTCTTACAGATGCTTTTGCTGTTGGCGCTCTACCACTTGATCCCCATACTCAAGGATGCCCAACACATCAAGGGCCTATATCGGAAACCACCTCTCAACTTCAACAAATGGGCGCTACCGCATTTATTACCAAAGGCATTCTTGATGGAGAAGAGAATGCACCAGACATTAACACATGGCTATACAAGGAGCCCCCTCCTAAAAGTGAAGCACTTCTTGATCACTTTAAACAAAAATATCCCTGGTCACATCGTTTGGCCACAGAGCAATGGGATTATCAAGGAGGTGGTTTAGGCTACTAGGAATCAGGTATGAGACAACCTATAGAAGCACACCAAGGGCAGAAAACTCAAGGCTTGGGCTATGGACTCCCCGCAACTGGGGGCACTACAACGGAAGGCCACGCCTTTACGAACATCCAAAACACTCTCGTTGAGGTTGAAGACATCCCTGAGGAAGTTGAAAAGAAAGCTTACGATGATATTTTCCTTGAAAAAATAATCCTTGGAGCCTCTGTGCTCTGCCAATTATCCTTGAATCTCATAGACCTCCCGCTCGCTCACCCCGAACTCATAGATTGGGACCAACCAAGTGTCGTTCATGTTGACAAGTTCTCTACTGAGCACGCACTGCTTAAATTCATGGGAGCAGAAATGCCACATAAACGGCCTCCACCACCATCGACATATGTCTACAAGCTGGATCCTGCAGGTTACTTCGGGGAGGAGGAAATCTCCAATCGCAAAATAGAAATACAAAAGGAAACAAAAAAAAAAAAATCAAAGAAAAAATGTCCTCTGGTGAAAACTCCTCTGGAGCATCATTGGATAACTCAACAAATGAATTAAAAATAAAGGATGTATCTGATGGTGAAAACCTCTCTGAGGCGCCTGAAGATGGAGATTTCATCCTTCCCCCGCAAGAGCATAGGCATCCTATCTCTTCAGTTTTGACAGAGGAAACTCGGCCAGTAAATATTAGTTTGACAGAGGTCCCACATATCACATACATCGCAACCTCTCTACCACCTGAACAAGCAGATCTTCTTATGGAGGTTCTCCGCGAAAATGTGGGCCGCTTTGCATGGTCATATCAGGACATGCCAAGGTTGGACCCCAAACTAGTCGTACACCATCTAGCAGTGGATCCAAGGGCCAGGCCCGTTAAGCAGAAGCTCCGTAAGATGCACCCCAAAGTTGCTTTATTGGTTAAATCAGAGTTAGAAAAATTGTTGAAGGCCAAAATCATTCACCCAATAGATTATTCTGAATGGATTTCTAACATGGTACCTGTTACCAAGCCTTCGGGTGATATCAGAATCTGTACTGATTTTAGGGATCTTAATAAGGCTTGTCCAAAGGATGACTTTCCATTACCAAATATCGACATGATTGTGGATCTCACCGCAGGTCATGAACTCTTGTCACTAATGGATGGTTTCTCTGGATATAATCAGATTCATATAGCAGAGGAAGATCAACATAAGACGACATTTACTACACCTTGGGGCACATTCTGCTATAATATGATGCCATTTGGGCTAAAGAATGCCGGGGAAACCTATCAGCATGCCATGATGGTCATCTTCCATGACCTAATCCATAAGATTCTTGAGGATTACGTGGATGATATTTTAGTAAAGTCTCTCAATGCTCTTGATCACTTATTTCACCTCGAAGAAGTGTTTAATCGATTGGCAAAGTATTGTCTCATGCTGAATAAAAAGAAATGTGTCTTTGGTGTCACCTCAGGCAAGCTCCTAGGCTTCATTGTGTCCCAGCGTGGTATTGAGATTGACCCCAAGAGCAACCTATCAGCATGCCATGATGGTCATCTTCCATGACCTAATCCATAAGATTCTTGAGGATTACGTGGATGATATTTTAGTAAAGTCTCTCAATGCTCTTGATCACTTATTTCACCTTGAAGAAGTGTTTAATCGATTGGCAAAGTATCGTCTCATGCTGAATAAAAAGAAATGTGTCTTTGGTGTCACCTCAGGCAAGCTCCTAGGCTTCATTGTGTCCCAGCGTGGTATTGAGATTGACCCCAAGAAGGTCAAAGCCATCATGGATATGGCTCCTCCTAAGACACTCAAGCACCTTCGTTCTTTGCAAGGAAAACTCCAATCAGTCCGGCAGTTCATTTCTCAACTTGCTGATAAGTGTCAACCTTTCACTCACTTGCTTAAGAAAGATCAGAATTTCAAATGGGACTCAGCTTGTCAGCGCAATTTTGAGCTCATCAAGCAATACTTAGCTAATCCGCCTATTTTGGTTCCTCCAGTTGCAGGGTGCCCACTCATATTGTACATTACAGCTACTCCCATAGCATTAGGTGCTCTTCTAGCACAACTTGACGATGCAGGAAAGGAACGAGCTATTTATTACATTAGCCGAACATTAGTGGGCTATGAGCTCAACTACACGCCAATGGAGAAGGCATGCTTAGCAGTAGTTTTTTCCACCCAGAAGCTACGTCATTACATGTTGAGTCATACTGTGCAACTGATATCAAAGATTGATGCATTAAAATATATGCTCTCTCGCACAGTACTCACTGGACGCCTAGCAAAATGGGTTACACTTCTTAGTGAGTTTGACATTCAATATGTTGACAGAAAGGCCATCAAAGGCCAAGCTATTGCAGATCACTTGGCTGATGCACCCTTAGTTGCAGATCACCCACTAATCATGGAATTTCCAGATGAATACCTCTGCTTGATAGAAGAACAATCACTTTGGAAGCTATATTTTGATGGCTCCTATACATCTCATGGCTCTGGCGCTGGCATACTCTTGATTACACCTCAAGGTGATTATATTCCTAAATCTTTCAAGCTACAATTTCGATGTACCAATAACATTGTAGAATATGAGGCCCTTGTTGCAGGCCTCAAAATCGCCATTGAATGGAATATCACAGAGCTTCAAGTTTATGGTGATTCTCAACTTATCATTAAACAAGCATTGAATGAATATCAGACCAAGGATAACAAGCTACTACCTTACAAAAATCTGGTTGATCAATTAAAGGAGCATTTTACTCAGATCCAGTTCATACAAGTACCTAGACTCCAGAATAAGGTAGCTGATGCTATGGCTACTATTGGTTCTCTCTTGGAAATGTCGTGTGAAGCTACACAATATGAATTTTTGGTCGACCAGCTACATGTACCCGCATATGAGAATGATGAATCAACACAAGTATGCGTCTTGGTTGGTCCCCAATCCCCATGGTACCATGAAATTCATGCTTACCTACTAAATGGTATCATATCTCCTCACCTCACACAAACCCAACGCCAAAACCTTATACGTAGAGCTTCCTGATACACTATCATTGCCCAAACCCTATATCGCCGTGGTTATCATGATACTCTCTCTCGATGTTTAGATCAAAATGAGGCTGCGATGGCTCTCAAAGAGGTACACGCTGGACTTTGTGGTGCTCACACGAGCGGGATGGTGCTAGCAAAGCAGATCCTTCGGGCTGGATACTATTGGCCTACTCTAGAACATGATGCATGTGAATTATTGAAACGATGTTTACCTTGTCAACAACATGCTAATTTAATCCGAGCTCTAGCACAGGACTTGCAACCCATTGCACCACCATGGCCTTTTTCCTGCTGGGGGTTTGATCTCATTGGTCTTATTGCACCACTTTCTTCAGAGGGGCATAAGTGGATAATCACCGCCACTGATTACTTCACTAAGTGGGTCAAAGCAGTTCCCCTTGTCACTGCTACGGGAGATCAAGTGTCCAAGTTTATCTTATATCATATCATATGTCGCTTCGGCATCCCAGCTACCATCTTCACTGACCATGGAGGTAATTTTGAAAACCTAAATATGGAGGAATTGTGCACTTCCCTTCATATCCATCATCATTTTTCTAGCCCATACTTCCCACAAGGTAATGGTCAGGCAGAGGCAACTAATAAAACCCTGCTCAGAATCCTCACGAAAGTTGTCAATGACTCCGGCCGTGATTGGCATTTGCAAATCAATCCCGCCCTATGGGCATACCGCACTTCATTTCACACAGCCACTGGCACAACTCCATACTCCTTGGTTTATGGTGCTGAAGCAGTCCTACCTATTGAGGTTGAACTCCCATCGCTCCACATTTCTCTACGCGGACAGATATCTGATGAAGAATATAGAGTGGCTCGACTTACTCAACTTGATCTACTTGATGAAAAAAGGCAACAGGCCTATGACCACCTCATGGTCTACCAAAGTCGCCTCAAGCGCAATTTTTACAAGAAAGTCCATCCACGTAGTTTTCAAGAAGGTGACATGGTCCTCAAAGATAATATGAAGGTTCAAGCTAACAAAGAAAAGAAAGGCAAATTTGAGCCCACATGGCTTGGTCCTTATGTGGTCACAACATCTTTTGGCTCAGGAGCCTATCAACTATCTACCCTTGAAGGTGAAGTCCTGAATGATCCTAGCAACATTATTCACCTCAAGAAATTCTACGCCTAAAGGCAGAATTTGCAAATAAAAAATAGGCAAAGAAAAATAAAGCGTCCAATGGTGAAAACTTGGCAATTCAAGCACCTTGGATAGGTCCCTGGTTAAAATCTAGCAAATAGGCGCCAGGTGTACTATAGTCTTTCCATTATCTATCAATGACCTACATATCCAGTATCACCCCTTTCCTTCTCATCGCCCATCTCCCCATTGTCCAAGTTTTTTTCAAAAGTTCATACATCCATTGCACATCTGCTACTATGTTCTATCTTACATTCCAGAGTCATCCACCCATTTCCTTTTCATGCTTGTATATTTTTGAGCCTTATAGCATCCAGCATCGCTATCTCACTCACATCCTCCGTTTCACCCCCACAAACTCAAAAATACCAAAAAAAAAAAAATTGCCAAAAAAAAAAAATTGTCAAAATCATCCAAAAATACCAAAAAAAAATAAAAATTCAAAATCATCCAACAATACCAAAAAAATTCATAAACTACCCAAAAATACCAAAAAAATTCAAAAATAATCCAACAATACCAAAAAAATTCAAAAAATCACCCAAAAGCACCCAAAAAAATAAATTCAAAAATCATCCAAAAATACCAAAAAAATTCAAAATCATCCAACAATACCAAAAAAATTCAAAAATCACCCAAAAATACAAAAAAAAAAAAAATTCAAAACTTGCCCAAACAATATCAAAAAAATACAATAAAATTCCAAAACATTCCAAAGGGGGTCATAAATACCAAATATGGCCATAAAAGCTTGAAACATTAAAATACCACTCCAAAAATCCTCTCAAGTTCTAATATTAAGAAATTGATATTAAGAAGAAGCGTCGTAATGTCCTGAAACATAATTTCAAGCTTAGGAAAATCCAGCACAACTTGGATAGCAAAAGAGATGCCGCAAAGCCGATTGTCGCCTTCCTTCCATGCAACCATTATTAATGTGAATCAAGAAGGATTTTGAGTCTTATTTAAGTTGCAGTGGCCACGTTTAGTCTAATTAGTTTCCACAAATCTATCAATACTGTCTTGTAGGCCCATGTGTCCTTTTTGGACCCCTTTAGCGCCTTTTTAAGCCTAAAAAGCCTTTTTCAAGGCCCATGTGTCCTTTTTGGACCCCTTTAGCACCTTTTTAAGCCTAAAAAGCCTTTTTCAAGGCCCATGTGTCCTTTTTGGACCCCTTTAGCGCCTTTTTTAGGCCTAAAAGCCTTTTTCAAGGCCCATGTGTCCTTTTTGGACCCATTTAGCGCCTTTTTAGGCCCAAAAGCTTTTTTTCGAAGCCCATGTGTCCTTTTTGGACCCCTCTAGCGCCTTTTTAGGCCTAAAAGCCTTTTTCAAGGCCCATGTGTCCTTTTTGGACCCATTTAGCACCTTTTTAGGCCTAAAAGCTTTTTTTCAAAGCCCATGTGTCCTTTTTGGACCCCTCTAGCGCCTTTTTAGGCCTAAAAGCTTTTTTTTCAAAGCCCACGTGTCCCTTTTGGACCACTCTAGTGCCTTTTTAGGCCTTAAATACTTTTTCAAGATACAAGTGTCCTTTTTGGATCACTCTAATACCTTTTTAGGCTCAAAGTGCCTTTTTCAAGGCCCTATTTTGATCCTTTTTGGCCCCCGAGACGCCTTTATAGGCCCAAGCGCCTTTTTCAGGCCCCCGAACTAACTTTTTAGGCTCAAAGCGCCTTTTTCAAGGACCTATTTTGATCCTTTTCGGTCTCCGAGATGCCTTTATAGGCCCAAGAGCCTTTTTCAGGCCCCCAAACTACCTTTTTAGGCTCAAAGTGCCTTTTTCAAGGCCCTATTTTGATCCTTTTTGGCCCTTGAGACGCCTTTATAGGCCCAAGCGCCTTTTTTAGGCCCCCGAACTAACTTTTTAGGCTCAAAGCGCCTTTTTCAAAGCCCTATTTTGATCCTTTTCAGCCCTCGAGATGCCTTTATAGGCCCAAGCGCCTTTTTCAGGCCCCCGAACTACCTTTTTAGGCTTAAAGCACCTTTTTCAAGGCCCTATTTTGCTCCTTTTCGGGCCCCGCGATACCTTTATCAACCCATGTGCCTTTTTTAGGCCCCCACACTGTCTTTTTAGGCTCAAGCGCCTTTTTCAGGCCCCTGAGACAATTTTTTTTGGCTCACACATCTTTTTCAAGGACCTCTTTTGGCCATCACATGCCTTGCATAGATCCCAATGCCTTTTCCACGCCTCATAAACATCCATCTCATCACACATCTAGAGAAATATCCCCACATTTTGTCTTATTATTGTCTATCATACTTGCTAAATCTACATAAACATTGTCGCCTATGAGTCATGGTTACCCTTACTCTACCAATTGTATTGTTCCCACTTTTACAACTGTCAAACTATTTCATTATTTATCCCAAAAACACAAAAACATTAAAATATATATCAAAAATCCCAAAAACATTTAAATATTTGACAAACACACAAAAACATCCATATATCTTCCATAAAAATCCCACAAACAAAATGTAACATTACATTATGAACAACATCTGTTGTCCCTTTGATTGCCACAACAATAAGCACAAACTTTCTATTCTCCTACGACAGCAACAACTACTAATGTTTGGCAGCTTTTTTTTATTTTGGCCTCCCTAGGGGAGGTGGCATGAAAGGATGTCCAAACAATGGCATTCCTTCAGACCCAGTCCCAGATGATGATGCCCCTGGAGTCATCCTCACACCTGTCCAAAGTGTATCCATGGGGATAGGGATGTTACCACGCCTCAAGAGGGTGTTTATCTGCTCCATAAATTTTTTTCAAAGTATACAACTCCTCTCCTTTGCTCCAAAGGGACCGCTTGGTGATATAATCCCATGTAATATGCCACCTCTCACACAACCCTCACTAATTGCTCCATGACATCTTTCATTTCTGCCCGTAATCTTTCTGCTCCTGGAATAGTTGTTGTCCTCTGCGCAATATCACGTTCTCTTTCATATCTATTTGCTAGCATTTTCATTGACTCCCTCTCATGTTTCACTGTATTTAACTGATTCTGGTACCATGTAATGCACGCATTACTTGCATTCAGCTGCTCTTGTGCCCTCTGTGCTAAACTATTGGTCTGCACTGCTGACTCCTTGTACGCTTCTACTTGCGACCGCATGAGCACTATTTCATTTTCACATCTCTCCATCGCCGCTCTCTCAGCTGCCAAAGTCACCTCCATAGTCTCCACTCTTGTTTGCTCCATCATTGACATCATCCCTAGACGCTCAGCTTCTGTTCGTGCACCATCCTCTCGCGCTCTTTCAATCAGGCCTTGAAAGAAATTTGCATCTTTCTCCGCTTGGTCAGCCCGTTCTTTTTCCATTTCCAATGCTTTTTCCATCACCACCGCTGCATCATGAGCTTCTTGTACTGCTGCATCAGATTGCAATGCTCGAAATGGCCGAAATGCAGACAACACTGGGTCACCCTTTTGTTCCCCAGAGCTCTTCATCATATCCCCTAATTTACTTTTTCCCTTCTTCCATTCGACCGCTGTTGGTCGCATCACGGATCTTTGTTCCCCTTCTGGGAGGGTCTCTTCTACAGATGGTTGATCTTCTGTACTTGCTCCCTCTAACCACACTTCCACCCTTGGTAAGTTTGTCTCCTTCTCTTTTTCCATCGCCTCTATTTGTTGCCTCGCACCTTCTGCTAATAGTTGCAGCAAGGTCAGATCTTCTCCTTCCTCTTCTGGCTGATTTTGAGTTGGATTACTTTTGCTAGCCTCCACCACTCCCCGATCACAATGCCGCACACTTCGACGTGGCAAGGTTTCTCTTCCTTCTTGTTGGCTCCGCTTTACACCCCGCTTTTGCCCTCACACCCATTTCCTTTCTCCTTGGCTTTCATTTTCCTCTTCACTCCATCCCCCCGTTCCTCCTTCTATCACCTCTGGCATTTTCTGCCTCTGCTCTTGCAAATCGGCCATTGATATTTCCCTCACAGCTTAATTCTTCACTCACACTTTTCTTATGCTTCAACTAACACTTCTTGTTGTTCAGCTTTCATCAAATTCACTCACCTTTTATAGAACCCACAACATTCTCCATCACTTCCATTACATGCTATCCATCTCTTCGGCAACAAGCTTCCATACCCACCATCATAATAGTCAAGTCGGCAACTACTTTTGTCCTTTCCATAGCTCACCTCCCCTATAGTAACAGTATGCTATATCCTACCTCTTTCCACTAACTTCCACGCTTTTCCTCGCACTATCTCCTATCTCCTCATCCCTAGATTTTCTTCTGCTAACCTTCTCATTTTCATCTTTCCCGCCACTATCCTATCATGTTGAACTTTTGTACAGTCATCCCTTGTAAATACTTTGGTTTATCCACTATATATTTCTTGCGTGTTAGTCCTTCGCTTGGTATCATTGTATATCTCTCATCTCTTCATGTCCATTCATGCTTGCTCAACAAAAATCAAATACAAATAACATTTTTAGTTCTCTTGGTTAGATACTTTCGCGAATCCTTGTACGAGACCCCTTGTCATCAACATGTTGTCCTAAATAGTTCTGATTGCCCAGCTCATCCTAGTCCTTGATATTACCGATAGATCCTTGCAGGCTGCATCCTTTCTCTCGTCTGATCTTGGTCCGTCAGTATCCAGTCCTACCGATCTCTTTGGCAAAAGGTTCCTTTTTCATGGATTTACATTTTCTTTCGATTTATTTTCTTTTCAGGATTTCACATTTGGTTCTTAAAGTATCTCTTTCAAGTGATTTGGGTTGTTCCCTCCTCCTGGTCGCCATGATCTTTTATATCATGGTGTGCTATAAATGGGGCAATTCAAGAGCAAGGTTTTGATCAGGTCTTTTTCTTTTTCTTTTCTGCTTGTGAGTTAATCAGATATGCCCCTTGCATAGTCCAAACATGTGATCACTTGTGGTTACATGGTGCACTTGGGAAATATTGTTTGCTTGTGGATTACCCAGTATCATTTCCACTCTGATTCTTTCAGGATTCATGTGTGATGCTGGGGCAATCCTTGTGTGTTTGTTTTGTGTCAGTCCTATGTAATATTGGTAAAAAGGCCTTGATGTTCTTAGTAACCTTGGCATATTCCCAATATTCCTATATCAAAATAAGTGCTCAACTACATGGTGGTGCTCCCCTTTGGAACACCCGCATGCTCAAGCTTCAATGGATTACTTAATACTCCCATTTTATCAAAACATCCCATCCTATGCAAGCATCCCATCCAATTAGTCTTACAATCCTGATCTACAAGTTTTATCCATAGCCCAAACATATCTCCTATCAATCCCATGGTATTTAATCCTGTATCAATCATAATCATACCTCCTCTATCAATCATACTCTTAGCTCCTTCATCAATCATAATCTTAGGTCCTTCATCAATCATAATCTTAGGTGCCTCATCAATCATACTCTTCGCTCCTTCATCAATCATACTCTTAGGTGCTTCATCAATCATAATCTTAGCTCCTTCATCAATCATAATCTTAGGTGTTTCATCAAACATAATCTTAGCTCCTTCATCAATCATAATCATAGTTTCTACATCAATCATCATCATATCTCCTGCATCAATCGTAATCTTAGTCATCACCAATCATAAATCCTTGAATCATTATCTCCCCAAATCTCCCATCTTCCACCTCACTTCCTTGGGATTCAATTTAGAAAACCAATCACCCTCTCCCCTCTCCCTAAAGCTAGTGTTCTTACCCATTGGTTATCCTTGTGCAAACGGTTTTCCTTTGTATCATTCTCCCATAGCTTCCTTGATTCACCTCTCTGAGCTACCCTTAGTCCTCCTCTTGTCCTAGATTCTTGTACCTTTCAAGAAGCTATCGGGCCTCTCCTTCTCTCCCCGCCATCTTCTTGAGGGGGCATCACACAGTCCACTCTCTCTTCTTCTATTCAAGACTAGGGCAATCATGTTCCTTTCAAAGTTTCCTTCGTGTCGTCTATCTTCAAACTTCTTCGTGTCAATAATCTCATCAATCATAATCTTAGCTCCTTCATCAATCATAATCTTAGGTGTTTCATCCAACATAATCTTAGCTCCTTCATCAATCATAATCATAGTTTCTACATCAATCATCATCATATCTCCTCCATCAATCGTAATCTTAGTCATCACCAATCATAAATCCTTGAATCATTATCTCCCCAAATCTCCCATCTTCCACCTCACTTCCTTGGGATTCAATTTAGAAAACCAATCACCCTCTCCCCTCTCCCTAAAGCTAGTGTTCTTACCCATTGGTTATCCTTGTGCAAAAGGTTTTCCTTTGTATCATTCTCCCATAGCTTCCTTGATTCACCTCTCTTAGCTACCCTCAGTCCTCCTCTTGTCCTAGATTCTTGTACCTTTCAAGAAGCTATCAGGCCTCCCCTTCTCTCCCCGCCATCTTCTTGAGGGGGGCATCACATAGTCCACTCTCTCTTCTTCTATTCAAGACTGGGGCAATCATGTTCCTTTCAAAGTTTCCTTCATGTCGTCTATCTTCAAACTTCTTTGAAATAGTATTGTTCCAAAACTATCTCAAAGAGGGGCAAAATGTAGACACCTAAAAATCCTTTAGAAAATAAAGTATTTTTATTTTCTGAAAAAAAATCCCTGATGACATCATCATTAATTAATTAATTAATTAATTTATTTTTATGCCATTAAATCCCTTTATCTTAATTAAAAATATTTAATTAAGGAATCCCTCCCAAAAATGTTTAAATCTTATTTAAACATTATTTCCTTATTTATTAATTATTTAATTAATAAATTGACCAAAAATCCAAAAATAAATTATTTATTTATTTTTTGTCCAAAACTTGGCTAATTTCCTTAAGACCACTAACCTCTTCCAAAATCTTCTAATTCCTTCTTTAATTTTGATTAAAGGCTAATCCCATCATTTCCTACCCCTAATCCCAACTCAAAATATTTAATTAAGATTAAATATTAATCTTCATATTTATTAAAAATATTTTAATAAATATTTCCTCAACCTAAACTCTTGAAATAAATAAAAACTTTATTTATTTTCTAAAAAATCTTATTTATCCTCATCCTAAAAGCCTAGACTCTTCTAGAAGATGTCAATTCTAATCCTAAACCCCCCTCTAACCTTGTCACATTCCCTAAACAAGGTTAGCCAACTCCTAAGCTAATCCTAATCCCTCTTCTAATCATGTGCACAACTTAAGCAAGGGTTAAGACTTGCTAACCCAAGCCAAAGTCAATAATCTCATCCTCCTCCCAACCACCTCTAAGCCAAAGTCAACAATCTCATCCTCCTTCCAACCATCTTTATTTATGACCCAACCATCTCTATTTGACCCAACCATCCCCATTTATGGCTCAACCTCCCTCATTATTCCTTTGACCAACCCATATCCTACCCTCTCACATCCAATCACCTTGTGACATGTGTCACCTCCTAATTGGCTTTAAACAAGCACAATCCATGTGCTCCCCTTTGAGTGCATCCTAGCCCTCCCTTACCATCTTGCCATCCTTGCATCCTGATTGTCCATCCTTCCACCCCTTGGCCTATAAATAGAAGCCTCTCCCTTCACTAAAATCATCCACTTTTGAAGCAAACTTATAATGCTATTTTGAGAGCCTAAAAACTACCAAAATACTATTATAATGCTGAAAACCCTCCATACCTTCATTGTTGAATCATTCATCCACACTCATATTTGATTATCACTCATCCATTTGGAGCTTGAGCACATCGTGAGCATACATCCACTATCCATCAGGGACATAGCTTCGTCATCATGAGAAGCACTTGAGGAGTTTACCATCTTTGGTCTACTTTCCTCAATTTTGTCTTCTTTGGTCCTATCTTAAGTGTTTATTTTTTTTTAGTATTGAGAATGCTTTTTATAGATTAGTGTTCATTTTACTCTACTAAAATAGGTGATACAAATATCACCTGCATAATCAGAATCTATATAGCCTACTAAAGTAGGGTCTCCTCCATGTTGGTACTCAATGCCAAGCTTGTAAGTGCCTTTGATGTACTTCAAGATTCTCTTAGCAGCCTTCCAATGTTCAATATGTGGATTTTCCATGTACCTAGAGACAACACCAACTGCATATGCAATGTCCGGTCTAGTTATGGTGAGATACAAGAGACTACCAACAAGTTGCCTATATAGTTTGCCATCCACTCTCTTTTGATTAGAATGAACACTTAATTTTAAACCTACTTCACATGGTGTAGGAGATGGCTTACAATCACTCATATTAAGTTTTTTTAATACATCAATAGCATATTTGGTTTGAGAAAGCAAGATCCTACTATCTTCTTGCCAAAATTGCATGCCCAAGAAATAGTGCATCAATCCAAGATCAGTTATCTCAAAAAAATTCTTAAGTTGTGTCTTGATGTCATCAATACATTGGCTAGAATCTCCTGTAATGATTAGATCATCCACATATAAAACAATGATAACAATTTCACCTTCAATGTGCTTGACATAGACATCTGGGTCAGCTTTGCTCCTTTTAAATCCATTTGTTACAAAGAATTCATTTATCTTGGAGTACCATGCTCTTAGAGCCTGTTTAAGGCCATATAGAGATTTCTTCAATCTACATACTAGATGTTCTTCACCATGTTTAACAAATCCTGGTGGTTGTTGCATATAAATTTCTTCTTCTAAGTCTCCATATAAAAAAGCACTTTTGACATCCATTTGAAATATTTTCCATCCACATTTAAACATAAATAGTACATGATACCACAACTGGTTGATGACAACTGGTAGTAGATCGAATGTTCTATTATAGTTGTTTGATGATAAGAGTTTGACTACTTCCAACACAGGGGACCCTATTCGAGCCATTACAGGTGGGCATCCTAAAATAGTATTGTGTTAAACTCGATAGAAGAACTCTCAAATAGAGGAGTCAATGCACAAAATTGAATTGGCGAAAAGCTTAAAGAAGCCTTCGAGAACGGATGCCTCCGTAGTATAGTTTCTTGGTGCCATCAATGGTTTAAGTGGGATCTATGGACATTCTATTTGCATAGTCGATCAACTATCCATTATGCTTGATTCTAGAGTAATATGAACACAACTTATTTGATACACAGGCCAGTTGTAGAGGCGATTCCGTTTAACAAACTAAAATTTGTATATTAGCATTTAATGGCTAGCTCATATTATATTAGTATTATTATGTTCTCAAACAATTAGATGTAATACTATGACTCATTATACTTCTATTGACTTATAAAATTACTCTTTATTTTGTATAAAGAACAATTCTATTACTTTTTAGAAAAATAATCAAATATAAAATATAATTTATTCAGCATTTTCATTTATTTAATTTTAAATTAACGCGCATTCATATTTAAAATTATTTATTTTCTAGATATAATTTTTTTCAACCAATTAGAAGTAATACTATGACTCATTATACTTCTATTGACTTATAAAATTGATTTTTATTTTGTATAATGTATAATTCTATTACTTATTAGAAAAATAATCAAATATAACATATAATTTATTTAGCATTTTCATTTGTTTATTTTTAAATCAATACTGACATTCATATTTAAAAATATTTATTTTCTATATATAAATAATTTCTTGATAAATATAATACTAAGTTTTTAAATATTATAGTGATCAAAATATTATATAATAATATTTTATATTTATAGTTTTGATTATAGCTATGTAATTTAACGTAAACTTAAGAAAGCTTAAAAACATATCTAGTAGTAATTTGTTACATTAATTATATTTTGCAATATTCAATCCAAATATTTTGTTAATAAGAGAGTTTTCAGAAAATCTAATCTTAGAGAGCTATCCACCTTAATGTGGCCATGTTCACCTAAGGACTCCACAAACTTGTAAGCTTAAGCCAAGATGAACCCACCATCTTTCCTATGCCAAAAAAAAAGGCAATTTAAATGAGTGGTTTGTCCACCGCTTCTAGTAAAGCTTGTTATTGTGTCAAACATGGTGCTCATATGAACCCTTTCATTAAGGTGAGCTTCTAGCTTCTTAGACTTGACCTAGACTATACATATAACACCTATAACCTTCTGAACATAGCTCATTTAATTAGTCAATATACCTATATACTCTTGCCTCCATCTTCATTACATTGGTATCTTGCACAGTCTAGAGCATTGAGCATGATGCTTTGGCATGTTCTTATATGTTAGTGCAGCTAAGAACAACTCCAGTTAAAAACTCAGGAACATTGTTCGTAGTGAAACTCGTCTAGTTGATTGAGGGTAGTGACTAATCCAATAACATGGGAGGGGATTGCTACTATTACTCTCAATAAAATCCATGTAATTGAGACATCTATTGATAGATATTTATGTAATGTTTTGGTTTTGTTTTAGTACTCTTCTAGATTGATTTTGTCATGGATAAATAGCTAATGGATGTTTAATAAATATAGTATCATCTCTAATATATAATTTGTATGGTAAAAAGTAATGTCATATATTTGCAAGAAGGAAACTTTAATCAATGTGGTTTCTCATTTATAGGTCTAAATTATGTCCTTCCACTAGATTAAATGGCTCCCTTAACTGAATCTACAATTACAATGATTGATCATGGGAACCTACAATTGTAACCACACCTCCAAGTCGTAGACATTGTTGAGTTGGGTGTGAATCGAAAGGTGACACCTTGTTATAGAATGGACCTATCTGATGGTGTTTCCAAACAAAAAGAAACCATTCCAAAGAAATATAACGATTGCATTGTTGTGGGAGAAATTGTAAAGGGGTCTATAATTTTACTTAAAGGGTTTAGTTACCCTACTATTTGCAAATCTAGGTATGTATTTTTTTAAAACTTATCCAATAATTTCTAGATATGAATACATCAACATGTTTTAAATCAACCTTTCATGATATGTTTCAATGCATAATAGTTAAACTCAATGTGCTCATGTAGGTGGATTGTTGTTTCTAAAATAGACATCATTTGTTTGAATCATGATATCATTGGTCAACCTATCTACATATACAAGGACCAAGGCCTAGAATTACATGCACCGGCCTTGGGTTCTAGATCAATAGATGTGCCTAAAAATAGTGATGATTCACAACAATGTACCCATAGAGTGGAGCTTGGGATTTCATTTTCATTAAAGAATAAAGAAATCATCCCTACTATTACTCCGATTAAAAACTTGAACCCCATATCAAACAAGGTGCCTAATAAGGGGTCACATTATAGCCAAAAAAGATATCCACCCATTCAAGACCCAATATGGAGAAGGTAAAGTCTTCTCCTTTGATAGTATAGATTATGACAAAACTGAGGTATGTATCACTTGCTTTAACAAAATTGTGGATCTTCATTACATAAATATCCAAGTAGGTTCTAGATATACAATAGTAGGTGGTACCATCAAGATAGTAAATAGGCTCTACAACAAACTTAATAGCCAACTTGAAATTTTTTTGGAAGATAACTCGAGGTTTCTCTCTTAGAAAATGACTTGTCAATTCCAAAACATCAATTTACTTTCATCCCTCTTGATGAAATTATTCACGTCACCAAGGACTGCCTTGTTGATATTATCGGCATAGTTGTTTGTGTGGATCCATGTACCATGATAAGAAGCTTTGATGAGATTGAATTTCTAAGAAGAAGTGTCCAATTGATGGATATATCTTCATCTACTATAAATGTAACTTTATGGGCACCAAGCACTCACAACAAGGGGACACGACTCCAAGAAATGTACCGTTTACAGAATGTTGTTGTTCTTGCAATTAAAATTGGAAAAGCGACTAAATATAATGGAAAGGTCATAAGCACTTTAGCTAGTACTCAGCTCTTCATAAACCCAAACATAGTAGAGACAAAAAAACTAAGGTTATGGTTTAATGATAATGGGAAGGATATCTTAACATCAACAACACAAGCTATAGATGTGCCTCTACAAATTCCAAGGAAAACAATTGTTGAGATTGAGGAAAAAAACCATGAATATCTCCCAACCTTTTTAATACATTGTAAAGGCAACAATTCAATTCATTAAAATGAGTTCAGTTTACTATCCATCTTGCCCCCTTCACTTGAATTGAAATCAATGCAAGAAAAATTTTGTTAGAAATGCTAATGAAACATGGACTTGTGCAAAGTGCATAGAAACATTTGCAAATTGTATTTATAGTTACATACTTCACCTAAAGCTAACCGATCATACAGGCACACTATGGGCTATTTCTTTTGATGAACCTGGAACCTACCTTCTGGGTTTGTCAGCCCATGAATTACTCATGCTCTAGTTTGATCATGATACAAAGACTAATGCAAATATGATAATCAAACAAGATGTTTCAAAGAGTTCCTCTTCACTATCTCAATTCTAGATATGACTCAAGTGCTGGTCAAGGTCGTTTGAAGTTGACAATCACCAAAGTTGATACTCTATAGCTTGAAGAAGAAAATGCTTGCTTGATCAATAAAATTGATGATATGGAAGACACAAGTGCTTAAATATATATGTACTACTTCTCTAATAAAACAAGTACATAATTGTACTCCCAATGTCGATGTTATATATCAACGTATTAGACCTATGCTATTTTGGTGAATTTAAATGTTTTTGATTGTATTTAGTACTCCCAACATTCATGCTACGTACAAAGATATGAAACTTACATATATTTGGTAGATTTAACTAATTATGATTGCATTAAGTCCAGTCCAGTATAAGGTAATAAATGTTAATGAGTGATCACCTCTGCACAAATGTTTTTGAAAGTTAGCAATCTTTTTGTATCTTTAGCCAATGAGAATATTGGTGGTTGATTTCAAAAGTATGTGCTTCTATTTAATTCAATCTAATGATAACTTTAGCAACAACTTGTTTCTTAATGATATACTCTTTGTGAATTAAATGTTTGGTGTTTGAAACTAAATATGATGCTTCTACTAACTTGCAACATCCACTATTTACAATACATACTTGAAAATATTAATGCTTTTTATTTTGACATCCATATTAGAACTAAGTTATTTTGGTGAATTTAAATGTTTATTGTTGTATTTAGTACTCCCAACATTCATGTTACTTACCAAGATATGAAACTAACATATATTTGGTAAATTTAATTGCTTATGTTTGCATTAAGTCCATTATAAGGGAATAAATGTTAATGAGTGATTACCTCCACAAAAATGTGTTTCAAAGTTGGCAATCTTTTTGTATCTTTAGCCAATGAGAATATTGGTGGTCAATTTCAAAAGCTCATGCTTGTATTTAGTTCAATCTAATGATAACTTTAGCAACAACTTGTTTCTTAATGATATACTCTTTGTGAATTAAATGTTTGGTGTTTGAAACTAAAAATGATGCTTCTACCAACTTGCAACATCCACTATTTACAATACATACTTGAAAATATTAATGATTTTTTTGACATTGATATTATTCACATCTTTTTTTGAGAATTATTTTCAATATACTAATTATCATAAAGTGTCTAATGTTTTTTCATAGATAATGAGCTCCTCCTCTCAAAATTGTGAGACACTACTATCAACAATTGAAAATAAAAATAATAAATGATGTAAAAGAGATCGTGAGTACTATGCTCACCACAGAGAAGAAATCAGCATTCGTCGTCATATGTGATACAAACACAAAAAAGAAAACATGTGATATAGATCTAGGGATGAATAATTAGATACCAAATATTAATTTAGTCAATCTCGTACCCCAAAGTGATATAGACTTTGCAAAATCTTCAAAAAGCTTTTGCACTAGGATAGATGCATTGGCAAACATGCAAACATGTGAAGTATGCAATGAATGTTATGTTGGCATGCATGCATCTTCAGTAAATTGTGTTGTAATTTCCACTAGATGTTCTCATGAAAAGGGGAGACATCATTTTGCAATATCTAATAATATGAATCTAGGAAAACAAGCAAATGCATTAAAAATCTAACTCAAGTCAAAGAGATGCTTATAGCATGGGTAAATCCAATAGTGCAAGTAACCCATGCTCATGGTGGGTAGTAAAAATATTATGGTCATGTAATTAGCTTTCCACAAGACATTAGATCAATAGCGATGTACCTCCCATGTAGAATTTTAGATTTAGATGTGTTAGTTCGAAGACTACAAACCCACGAAACTTACTATGATTGCTATGTATGTAAGGGTCATGTTTGGGCTGCATTAAAATATAAGATTGACTATGATCCATACTATAAGGATGTTTTAATATCTGATGAATGTCTACAAGAACTCCCAGATGCAATTATAGACATTTCAAGCATGCTTCATACTATTGATGTGGACAATGAACATGAGCTCTCAACTGAATTTGGATTTCCATGTGGTGAGGATGAAAATGAACATGACATAACATACTTGTCATCATTCATGGCTAACTTACCAAATAAATGACATGAGGTAGATATCATCAAAGAAACAATGCAAATTCCAATTGCAAATGACACTCTTATTTCTTGGCCAGAGCTTGATCCTTCTTTTATAAATGAATACAATATTGAACGACTTTTGGATATGGCTTTTCCCACACTTTTCTTGAATGGTGTTGTATTACCAATGCAACCTCACTATCGATAAGTTAAGATGCATGAATCTGTGTTACACTTAATGAGATATCATGATAATATATTTGGCATCCACCCAAGGTTCCATTATTTTGTACTAAATCTAATGATGCAAAATAGAACTCAAGAAATCTCTTCTGTGTTTGTCAAGAAAAATCTAGAGGACTCCATACCAACCACCATTGAAAACCTTCATTTTCACATACAATAGATGCCCAACACTCAATTGGCTAAAGAATTGATGTACTTCAGATCTTCCTTGAGGGGAACATATGCATATTGGAGTAAACATCGTAGTGAACTTATGAATATGATCAACCAGTTAGGAACCCCTACTTTGTTCTTCACATTTAGTGTCACAAATACTAAATGGCTTGAAATTACAATAACTTTTTCCAATTGGCATTCCATTGATGTTTCAAACCAACAAAGAATGCACAAGAAACATTATTAATAACCCACATACAACTTATCTATTCTTGCATGAAAGGTTCACAATATTTCATGAAGAAGTAATAGAAAAACTCTTTCATGTGATAGATTATTAGTATAGATATGAATGGCAATATCGAGGATCGGGACATATACATGGATTCATTTGGATTCCTAGAGCACCTAACATCGAAAAACTCTTGCATGAAAGGTTCACAATATTTCATGAAGAAGTAATAGAAAAAATCTTTCATGTGATAGATTATTAGTATAGATATGAATGGAAACATCGAGGATCGAGACATATACATGGATTCATTTGGATTCCTAGAGCACCTAACATCGACAAACTTGATTGGCATAATCATGCAGAGTTAGAGCAAGTGAGAAAATTCTTTGACAAATGTGTGAGTGCATGGAATCCCCACACTCTGTCTTGTAGAAACAACACACAACATCAACCATTACAAGAAGATCATTGCTTGTTGGAAATAAATACCATCTTCTCTAGAGACATTTACATTGACTATGAGGAATTAATCAGCCATGTTCAACAACATACACAATGTACTAAAACAACGTGCCTATAGAAACAACCTGTAATAATTTAGAGTGTTGCTACAAAGCCCC
This sequence comes from Cupressus sempervirens, assembly GCA_028749045.1. Classification (NCBI taxonomy): domain Eukaryota; kingdom Viridiplantae; phylum Streptophyta; class Pinopsida; order Cupressales; family Cupressaceae; genus Cupressus; species Cupressus sempervirens. The sequence continues at coordinate 163,070,235 of CM053786.1, read as the reverse complement.
TTGGTTAGAAAGTGCTAATTCATTGTTGGCTTGTGATGATTCTAGAAAAAAAAACATTTGCTCCAGCTCGTAATGATGATAGGTTGAATATACACAACCGAGATATGATTTCAATATGGAAGGCCAATATGGATTTCCAACTAGTTATATCAAAGTTTCTTGTTCTTAAATATATGGAAATATATGAAGCAGAGGCATAAAGGAAGCTAGAGAGTTGTATTAATATGCTATCACGCATATGCAAGCAACAAGTGGGTGAAGACCATGCACTATCAGCATATCATAAATTTATGTCCAAGATCATTGTAGATCATGATATTGGAGTGCAAGAGACATGCCATACACAACAAAAGCTAGCATTTATTGTTAGTAGTCGCTCTTTTATAACACTAAATGTTGGATGTAAAGTTTAATGTCAAATTAACAAAAATCTAGGTGATAATACATTACTAGTGAGTTATCTATACTCTTACATAGAAGAACCCACTGAGATGGAGCTAATATAATTGATTGAAATTGCTAAATCATTCTCATTTTCATCTACTCACAAAAGGTGCAAGTGGAAGGTTAGAAAGCAGAAAGCAATTGTCAACATTTTTCCTCATTTCTATAGTACCACTAATGAGGAATTTGAACACTTTGAGACTTTTTGTTGGAGTGAACTACTTTTGTACAAGCATTATCATAACATTGCTATAGATATAGGTCTCACTAAAGATGACATTGTTACAAATTGGAAACAACTGCAATCAAAAAGCTATTGTGTCTAACATGTAGACCACCTGATAATTACGGAGCCTAACCTTGAAGAGGATTTAAATGATACAAGTGAGGTGGATCCAAGAAATACAAGTGCCTTATATGAATGGGATTTTTTATCATAGATGGAAGTTGCTGGTGGTGAGAACTCGAATGCCCTTGAATAATCGATCGATGTGACTTTGATAATATCAATAATTGGGATGAATGTTCTTTATCTCCCCACTTACAGAACACTATAGAGCATTTTATAAGTACAAACAAGACAACCCAAATGGGTGACCACTCTGTATTACAAGAGCATGCTCCATTATATCCATTAACTCTCAAACTAGAACTAGCACTTGCAACTATAAAAGAACATTAGAATGATAATTCCTCAAAACAGCCCCTATGCATGATCATACAAGGAACGACAGGCACAAGCAAATCATACTTGATACATTGCATCTAACATGCACTTTGGGTTTTAGCATCTAAAGATGATAGTCCACTCCTTACTGTTTCCCCTATAGGAGTTGTAGCATTCAACATACATGCCTCAAGCATACATGCTACCCTTAGAATACCAGTAAGAGAAATGTACCCACTACTTGGACAATCACTGCTAGTCTTTTAGGAAGAAATGAGACATGTACAATACCTCCTTATTGACGAATTTAGCTTCATAGGGCCAAAATTTCTTTTGAAAATAGATAGTAAATTTCATAAGGCTTTCTTGCATTAAAAAAAAAATGCTTTGGTGGTACATTTATAATTCTTGTTGGTGACTTAGCACAACTACCTCCTATCATGGATAAAAAAATATATGCATTGCACTCACATGCCAAATACCTTTGGGATAAATTTACAAAGGTTATCACATTGACAACCATATTTTTCCAACAAGGTGACACTCAAACTCAAATCAATTGTCATTGTGTGTTGTACAATATGCAAAATGTAGATCCAACTAAACAAGATTGGGAATTACTTATGCAATGTACAAATAAAACAATATCTATTTCTGAATGATGAGCATTTGACCAGTCAATGCACCTTTACTCTACAAACAACTTAGTTGGGCTACACAATTTAAAAATGCTTAAATTACTCAATCTTCTAGTTGCACTTAGTATTTCAATAAAAAATACGCTTAAAACCAAACCTTGATAGCGATGTTGATCAACTTCCAAAAGAACTATTGCTATGTAAAGGCCAATGAATAATGTTAATGACAAACCTTTGGATTCAAATGGGGATTGTAAATGGATCACTTGGGGAGGTGGTAGATATTGTCTACACACCCGGTTGTAAGCCCCCTGACCTACATCTATATGTGTTTGTTCGATTCAATAATTAAAATGGCCCACCTTGGGACCCAGGTGATCCAAATAGTTTACCTATAACACCTATAACCTTAGGTAATTATAGATAGGTCCCACTATCTATGTCATTGGCACTCACCATACACAAATCCCAAGGATTGACACTTCAAAGAACAAAAATTGATATTGGTACAACTAGAATGATAAGGTCTAACTTTTATAGCTATATCAAGAGTTAAAACACTCAACAACCTATATATAGAGCCACCATTATTAGAAAAAGGAAAACTTTCGATTGCAACAACTCTCCATATAGAGTGGACAGGTAACAAATGTAGTACTTTCCTCTAATCTAATTGACTATGTGTGTGTGTACTTCATCAATCTTTACATTGGTTACATTTATGCATTTAAATATCATTGTTTGCTAATGTACTAAATTATTTTTTTATAGGTATGATGAAAAGATACCATATATTGTTACTTAAATCCTCTACTCATAACTAACTTTGTACTTTCTAGTATTGTAGTTTATTTATGTGATTTGCTACAAATTCCAATGAATGCACAATGTGCATGTTTCCAATTGCATCATGAAGACCAAGGAGGCATGTTGTCCGTGATGGATAGGAAAACAAGTCATCATTGAATATATCATTGATTGCATATGCTATTTTAGCGGATGCACCTCAAAGCCTATTATTGTCAAAAAGTGCAAGAACACTGTAATTCTTTAGGCTTCATGTGTATTACATTGTTGACATCTATTATGTTTCTTTGTGATGAAATTGAATAACAAATATGTGCTCTTTGTGGAGAAACTATTGTTATCATTCTTTTACTTGTATCTCCTAATCATAACACACTTTGTAATTACAAATATTGTAGTTTATTTATGTGATTTTAAAAATGTTATACTTTAGTATTTTATCTTCACATGTACATTTTTTGGTATGCACGTGTCTAATAATCTAATTGATAGGACAAAAATGAATATCAAACCAAAAAGAATGATCTTTATGCAATGTCTATACACATACTATTATTCATCATAATTTTTAGTTGTTAAAACATATATAAAAATAATTGTATTCTATTTTTTTTGGTTTGTATGATATTAATAATTAAAAATAAATAAATATACTTGTATTCTATTTTGTTATGATTTGTAGGTTATTAAACAAAAACTTGTGAACATGTAAAGTTTTAAAATAAAATAAAATAAGTACTTCATTTCTTGATTTTTTAAATATTTTGTATTCATTGTTTCTTATTAGAATATAATTGTATGGATGTAGCTATCTTCAATTTTTGTGTTCCTCTTCTACATTTGTTATATGAATTTAAAAATATGAATGTAACTATTTTTTTTTTCTTACATGCCTTTCATGTCATATTAAAGGCCTAAAATTATTTTTATATATACTTTCACCTTCTGTCACTATTGGCGTACCCCTTGCTCCTTCGGGTGTAAGTGCTAGTTTATTATTAGTCCCTAAAACATCATATAGATCATGTAAATAAGTCTTTTCCACTTGTGTTTATTAAATCTAGGAACACGGGTTTGAATGTAGTTTTCTCTATTTTATTAGTCCCTACCTTATATAAGGTAGGGAACTAATGTTCCCCTTAGCCCCCCTCAGCTCGATCAGAATTAACTTTTGCCAAACAAACATATGTCATATTGCAAAGTTGTAAGGTTTGATTTAAAAAATCAATTGTCACATACAAATTAAATTTTTTTGATTGGTCCATCAACATTTTCCTGGTGTTAGTTCTATTTTTTGTAGGTAGAAAATATACATATTAAAAGGCAGTTATTGGAAGTTTCTAGAGCCCTCTTTTCTCCAATGCCTCTCCACCACTAACCTAAGGTGATTTTATGATTTTCCTAACTATCATCTACCATCTCCTCCAACCTATATTTATAGCATTGTGGTGGTTTTTGATTCTCATAATGTGTTCTATGCAACTTTCACATCTTGCTGATTTTGTTATTTCTTTGTCAAACCTCTCCATAACACTATTTTCCTTTATGATAGATAACAATAAATAGTCATGCACTTCTTAACTTCTCTCGCCTTACATGTTTATACTATCAGGCCTATATTAGGGAGGGATAACACCTATGTCCAAAGCCATCCATACTACATAATCTGATAACTATTTTCCTAATTTCACATCATCTACATAAATGCATATAAACTCATAACATGATACTTAGAGAACATTGACCTCTTGAAGGGAAATTTTGCTTCAATTATAAATCACACTTGTATATGGATTTTGTTTGTGACAATGGAGCCTACCTATAATCAAACACATCAATACCAATAACTAAATTTTGAAATATGGTAGCTCTATCAATATTTGTAACTTGTTTATGATTGCATAATATAATAGAAATTTGACTTTCTTACAACAACTCATAGACTTATCAAAAAGCTTGTATTAGTAATTTAGAATGACAAAAATTTGTGTGTTCAAAATTCTTGGTGTACATTGCTTCTACATCAGCTCATGATACACAAATTTAGCAAACTGGTTTGATGTTAGACCTTCTTTCTACCTAGAAATAAGAAATACTCAAATCTTGTAACCAAAAGGCAAGGACTCTGGCTTGCAAATAGCTCTTGTTATTCTAATGATGATGTGGGCTTCATGATGTGCACTTGTATTGTGACTTTCTTTTCAAAATTTCATCTTATAAACAAAATATTACTATAAAATTTACTTTTAAATATTTATTGAATACCATATTAAAATTTATTAATCTACAAAATATTATATTATTATTGTAAACTAAATAAACAAATTTAATTGTTAATTTTACAAAACAACTATTAATTTAAGTTAAATCAATAAATATATTTTCAACTAAATATTAGTTTCAATGGGTAAATGCTAGAGATTTATTAGAGTTTTAATCCAAGATTATTGGTTAAGGTTAGTGCTTCATTTACAATTGAGATGATCAGGGAAAGAAATGGTTTCAGACAATCTAGATTATATATAAGCTTCTCCTTGGTAGAGTATAATGAAGGGAAACAAATATGAATAATGCCACCAACTAGCATGAACACTAAGACTAGTAACTAGCATGAACACTAAGACTAGTAACTAGCATGAACACTTAGATCAAATAAAACATAGTCACAAGAACACTTAGCCCAACAACCACAACCCAAGACAAGTACTTTCCCGATTCCTGAAGATTATCTTAGAAGTAGGCAATTGAGAAGGCCTAGATGAAACTACAATCCTAGAAACTACCTCCTTCTTAGTTACTAGATGAAGGGCCTCATCTTTACCTTGGCTTTCCTCTTATTATTTCCTTCTTTTTATTTCCTCCAACTCAACCTAAATCCCACTAATAGCCTTCACTTTATCTTAGGTTTTCCTATGTTGACTAGCCAAGTCCTTAATTTGATCATCGAGTTGAATGTAGGACTCTTTTATAAATGCACAAGAAATGAGAATCTTGTTCTTCTCTTCTTCTAAAGTTAGAAGGGCTCTGAGATCTTAAGTTTATTCCTCTACCATTTCCCATTTATGTAGCTTCTCCCCAAAACCTCTCCTCACCTCATATGAGACCTCATCTATATTCTATTTAATCCAATCCTATTCTTTACACTCAGCCTCTACTAAGGCTTCCAATTTACTTATCTTTCTTCTCACAATTTGAAGCTATTAGAGGAGCCACTTGGTAACTACTTTAAGTCTATAATGATAGATGCACAATTTAGCAAATTTGAGAGCATAGATTTAGATCAATACCACCATCTCCAAACTTAAGGATAAGGGTAGGGGGAAAAAATCAAGGAATATGAAGGTTCTTAGGGTAATTGTACTCGATTTTAGGGGAAGGATACAAAAATGTATTTGAAGGCTTGTTAGGGATGTAATTAGGGTTAAATTTTTAAGGTGTCAATTTTTATTTTTTAGACCAAGAAAAGCTAGAAGTTAAAGTATCCCTCCATATTATCATCTTGTTTCTCTTGTTGTGAGGCATTTCTAAACTTTTTCTTTATGTGTAGGGTTAACCCTTGTGCCAAAAATAGTTGAAATATTTTTGAGAGATAGCCATGGTTTTGTTGAGGAATGGACATGGTGAACACAAAATTTTCAAGCTCATATAATAAGGTAGATCAATACAAAGGGGTCAAAATATTGTGAAAACCATAAAGATATAAAAAATACACTCTAGTAAACAGGGGATCCACCCTTGACCTTACTTGTATCAACCAAATGCAATAGAGATGAGAAAATCTAGAGAGGATTATGGGATATTATATTCCTTTTAAAATGATTAAGGTTAGAGAAGATATTTGAACAGAAGCACTTGTTTGTTCCCTTCAAAGTAATTAAATTAACAAGGATCCCTACTGCCACCTTTCACTCCACCAAGAGCTTCTTAAGATTGAACCCTCTTTGGAGTTTCATGATTTTTTCACCATGGTCTAAGAAAAAATGGAATATCTTCATTAAAGGAATATTTTCTCTTCTAAGGGATTTTTATCCCTTCATACTCAACTTTGTAACTATGATGATGGTTTTTTTCCTAACTAGAAAAGAGATGCTAATGACATCTTTACATTTCTCCTAGGATTCAAAAAACTTGAAGGAAAAATCTAGGTTGTAGCCCTACATACCCTCCACATATTGTTCCATGTGCTCATCTTGAATAATCTACCAAACCATCTTCACTAATATATCTAGTTGTACAATAAGCAAATCTAATTTCAAAGCATAGATAACCAACAAAAAATAAATCAACATCTTAAATCTTATTGTTAATCAGTATGAATAAAAAATTACAACCAAATTACTAATACTAAATGATAAAAATAAATTTATTAATAAATAAGAAAAAAATTCACTAAGGTTTATTAATTAAATTAGTTAATGATAAGTAAGCCCTTGTCTGAAGAGACACAATTTAGTTGTGTGATTGATTTCCATTAAAATAAATAAATAAATATAATAATTTGACATATAATTTGTAAGTCAACATAAATATGATTTAAAATGATCTATTTGTCCTCTTCTTGATTATATTTCTAGTAATTATATATTCTTTGCATAAATCCATAATAACATGTGCCTATTCCCAGGTCCAAATGGGCCCTTAAGATAGTGTGCTCCATTTTTTTAGCATTTTAAACTTTTTTAGTTAGAAATTTTAAAAATTTAAATAAATATTTTAAACAAGAAAGAGTGACTTGAGTTTTCCATTGTTTTTCACAAAAGTAGGCTCATTTTAAAGGTATAATCAAATCGAATAATTAAAAATTAAAATTATTCCAAGGAAAATAATTTTAATTATTTACTAAAAATTAGTTTGAGCCATATATTTTGGTGAAAAATAAAATAAAATGGATATACATGATAAAGGGCAACAAATATAAGACATTAGAAGACTAATTTAGTCTACAATGAACCACCACTTATATCTAAAAGTTTGGCATTTTCCCATTATGTTACAATTCAATTTCTTATATGTCAACACTTTCTTTAAAAAAAGAGATTGAAGGAAAATAGTTAAAAATAAATAAATCTAATGACTCAAACAAATGCAATCCTAATAAAACAATCATAACCTCATATGTCTCTCCAACCCTTTATATTTTCTGTCTACTCTCTCCTCTCTATTTTAGCCCATAAACTCTCGCTTTATTTTTTTAACTAGTATACATACACATCTCATTCTTATTTCAACATTAGCACTTAAGACCACCTTGCACAATATTCTTTCTAAATGATCTTATCTAGCACACAAATGTTCTTAAAAATGACGAAAACATTTCTTAATTAACCTATTAAACTTCTCGAACTTACCCATTGCACATCGATATATAATCTCTAATATAAAAACAGAATTGTGAGCATCTATATATTTTTTGACTTACTTCCCCACTACTTGCTTTCACTTCTTCATACTTTGCTATATATTCTAACTTGTTTTCACCGCTTTTCGAAGCAGTGAGCTAAACCGTACTAGCTTAAACCAACTGCATCTACAATTACATACAAAGTGATATAAACCATGAGCACCCTGGAATCCATATTTGTGTTTCTCCTGACTCTTTTGCGCAATCCTAGACGGCCTGCCTGTGGTGAACCTGTTGTTTTCGTGGGAAGTAGATAATTTAGGGTATTCAATTTCTGTAACGGAAGCTTCATTTACTGAATGAATTATTCCTGATGAAGATGAGCTAGTGGCCCCGGATGTCTGGAATGCTATTCTCTTTTCACATTCCTCCAACTCCAATCCTGACTTTGATTTTGAAGCATGAATCTCGCTCCTATTAACAAAGGCGGGCCTAGAAGGATTTCGCAATTTCGCATTACTGCGAGAGAGCATCATAACAACATTAGACATAGCAGGACGAAGTTTTGCATCTGATTGTACACACAAAAGGCCAACATGAATGCATCTTAACGCCTGCTCCTCATTGATTTCTGATGCCATTGAATCTACCAAACCCAAACCACTTCCTCCCATGAATTGTTTCCATGCCTGCATCACATATTTATCCCGTATTTCAGCCAGTGATGAATCTATCTTTCTTCTGTATCTTTCCTGCTCTTTAATTTTTTAAATTTTTATCCAGGATTTCAGCCACTGATGAATCTACCTTAAGAAAATGAGAGGAGTCCAATACGGATCTATTCAATTAAGTAGATATTTCTTTGCAAAATTGTGTATACATGGTTTGTCAGACAATTGGATCATCACTCTGTTGTTTAATTTCTCTTTCAATTTAACAACTGATGATTCAACAAATAATCACTTGTCTAACAATACCTTCTGTTTTCCTGGTTATTTAGAACAAATCTACAATCTAATTTCACATTTAAATTATTTAAAGCAAGATTTTCTAAATAATTGCAAACAGAGAATAATTGATGCATAAATATAGTTATTATATAATTTAAATAAATCAAACTTCAAACCATTAGCAATCTATACTTAAAATCAGGTAATGTCCATAATCATCATAATGCTTACCATGTGCCTGCAACTCTTGTATGGATATGCGTCTCATCCTGAGAGAAAAATCTTGCTAAGCCAAAGTCACCTATTTTTGGATTGAGTTTGTGATCAAGCAGAATGTTGTTTGCCTTTATATCTCTATGAATGATTCGTACAGGTGAATCCTCGTGAAGGTAGAGAAGCCCACGAACAATTCCAACGATGATATTATAACGTTTTTGCCAGTCTAGCTCTCTGCATTTCTCTGGATCTGTTATTCCTATTCTTAACACATTAGTCACCTCTTCATCCATTCCAGAGCAAATTAAGATATTATGATAACTTACCAAAGAGAAAGTTGTCCAAACTTTTGTTGGGATAATACTTGTACGCAAGCAACCTTTCATTTTCCTCCATGCAACATCCTAACAACCTTGCAAGATTTCTGTGCTGAACATTCGCCACCAATTTAACTTCATTCATAAACTCTGTTTTGCCTTGTGTAGATTTGGCATAAAGTTTCTTTACTGCTATCAAATTTCCATCTCTAGTTAGTCCCTGAACATAAAAGACAGATTTAGTGCTCCCCACGTGTTGTTAAACTAACTCTACTTTAGACTAGAATGAAATATATAACTACCTTGTAGACAGCACCAAACCCTCCTTGTCCAAGCTTCTTGTGGTCATGGAAATTTTCTGTGGCTTCTATCAATGCTTGTAATCTAAAGACAAATTTATGCTCGTGCATAAGCAACTCAGATGCAGGGGATAATTTACACCTTTCCATAGCATTACAAAGCAATAAGAGTAAAGTGGGTAAGCTTAGTCTATTCATCACTCTAGACTACCACAGCAAGAGGAATATCGAAGTAGAAATGGATTTGAAAGAGAACACCTTGGTTGGTTGTAGGAGTAGTTATTGCCTTTCCAAACGGGGCAGATTTAACTCTCCATACAATCAGACAAATAAATAGCACCAGCATGCTGCCTCCCACAAAGCCTAAAACTATTGGTAATGTTTTTGAGGACTTCTCTGTACAATACAGTTCAAAAATTAGGATTGTGGCCAGTGGCACTATAATATTTTCAAAAAAGAGCATTAGAATAAGATAATTGAGATAGTTCCATTCACGTCAAAGAATGACATCTGCTCATAACTGTAGCATCTAGCTAATGGCTACAACCGAGAACATAAAATAAAATATAGAAGAGGTTGTATTTTTAATATCTTATTAAAAAAGAAGTTCATAAAATATTGTATATGACATGTTAATGACAAGTTAAGCTTCTGACTGTAGAATGGCTTTTGCATCTAAAAGATTGACCTAGCCATCTAATCAAGGACCAAACAGAAAATATTAAATAATAAACATTATGAAATGGACTGAACATGCTTTTTATAAGTTAGCTATTACTTTAATCTAAATTGTAGATTTATATAATAGTAAACTTTGACTGAAGAACTCTCTTTTTTTATTTAGATTCTAGAATGATGAAGTGTGATCTGTTTTTTAAATCATTTACTGTAACACTCTTGAAGATTTATATAATAGTAAACTTTGACTGAAAAACTCTCTTTTTTTATTTAGATTTTAGAATAATGAAGTGTGATCTGTTTTCTAAATCATTTACTGTAACACTCTTGATAATTTAAGATTAATCTACTTATATAAAAAGAAGAAACAAAAAAAATAACTCATGTAACATGTAATTTGACCTGAAATACAATACAATATCTTTATACAATTATCTACTCAAAAACTGCTTCTCATTCCACTAAAGATTCCCATGAACAAAACCCAGCACCCTAACAAGAAAAAGTTTGAATAGGTAGAGGAGGCGGTCATACTTTTTGATGTGGGAGGCAGGGGATTAATTTGCTCAGGGGAATGAGAAGGCGACTGAGCAGAGGAATAAAATGAGTACACTTCATATCTCGCCATGCAGCTGGCACACCTAACCTGAGCCCCTTGCTTTGTAGAATACTCCAACTGTGGCCTTGCTTTAGCAAAGCATTTTCTGCAATCTTGTATTGATATGTCCCTCCAACACTGAACCAAACCATAAAGCTTTCCTGAAGAAGAATAGTTCGCAGATCCAGCAGCGAAACCCTTGTTTGCAGGGACGTAAGGTTTGTTGAACAGATCCGACAGAAGGGTTTTGATTGTGGACTGGAAAGCGTTAATATCGCTGCCGATGATCTCCCCCTTCGACACAGTAACTCCATCAGTATCAAATATTGAAAAGAAATTAGTGCTGCCATAGCGCAAGAAGCAATCATTCAACCATATTTTCCCGCCTTTTTCGTTGGGGCAAAGCTCTTTAATAATGTTATTCGCTTCCCGCACACAGTTGGAGCATGTCTCTGCTGTTATATTTCTAGTACACTGTACCAAACCGTAGACCTTATTGGGAGATTGGCCATGGGAAGAAGTGTTAAACCCTGAACTTTGAGGGGCATTTTGAAACAGATCGTTGATAACTAGATTCAAGTTGGTGGAATAGATGCTGCCATCGGTGAAAGTCGGAGATTCATTACAGGTGTGATGTATGTAGGTACAAGTGACTTACAGAAAGTTGATTAGAAAAAGGAAAAATAGGAGGATTGGAAGAGAAGTTAATCTTTCGCAAGGAAAAAGGGGGAAAGATCTGTACTTCATATTGTTCTTGCTCTTTTATTTCTGAACCCATTTGATATTTGCTCAAACCCTCAGAAGTTACAGGTTTTGAATTGGGCGAGATTTTTTTTAATTTCAATTGAAGTCGGGAGTAAACGTCGAGGCTGAGGAAAA